>CAUDMG010002463.1:645000-867500 GCA_958450375.1 Homarus gammarus
TTATCTAACACAAAGTTTAGGTCTGTGTTGGGGGGAATTTCAAGGGAGACGCTGTAGCCCACAACCCTTACACCATTTAAATTTGTGTAAGCCTCGGCTAACTCGTCGACCACCCTACGGAGTTTGCAAGCAGCTGCCAGTAAAAAAACTTTGTCGTGTTCTCCCATTTTGACTAATTCCTGGAGAGTGTCACTATCGTTCACCACCTCCTGGAGAGTGTCACTCTCGTTGACCACCTCCTGCGGAGTGTCACTGTCGCTGACCACTTCCTGGGGAGTGTCACTGCCGGTGACCATCTCCTGGGGGGTTTCACTGTCGGTGACCACCTCCTGGGGAGTGTCCCCTTCGGCGGTCACCTGGGGACTCTCACTTGTTGTGGTGCAGCGGGCCAGGTGGGCCAGTGAGTCGGTAATAAAGTAATGCATTACGCAAATAGTTTCTCTATCGAAACTTTCCTTTTTGAAACAAATTTTGAATTTCTGCAACGCCAGTGGTGGAATCACCACATATTCAAATTTGACGTACCCGTTCTTAGTTTGTTTTCCGGTCATGGCGGAATAATAAAACATTATCCCCTTGTCTGGAATCTTCTCCAGTTTTTTTATCTCTTCCCGTAGATACGCGCATCCTTGTACTACGGTCATGTTGTTGGAACGGAGGTCTTCCAGATCTGCAATTTTATACACCACAAAGTTTAGGTTTGTGTTGGCGGGAATTTCAAGGGAGACGCTGTAGCCCATAACCCTTACACCACTTAAAGTGGTGTAAGTCTTGGCTAACTCGGCGTCCATGCCTCGGAGTTGACTGGTGGCTTCTTGTAAAAATCTTTTGTACTGATCGCACATTTTGGAAAGAAAATGTTTTATATATACTGTATATATAATAAAGGCACCCCAGGAGCCCAAGGCTCCTCAGGCACTTGTGAAAGAATGTAGTAAGAGGTTACCCGCTACTTCAGAGCTGAGTGATGATGTAAACTACAGTGATGATGTGTAGTGATGCTATGAACTGTGTAGTGATGATGTGTAGTGATACTATGAACTGTGTAGTGATGATGTGTAGTGATACTATGAACTGTGTAGTGATGCTATGAACTGTGTAGTGATGATGTGTAGTGAGACTATGAACTGTGTAGTGATGTTGTGTAGTGAAACTATGAACTGTGTAGTGATGATTCATAGTGATGCTATGATCTGTGTAGTGATGATGTGTAGTGATACTATGAACTGTGTAGCTATGATGTGAACTATAGTGGTGATGTATAGTGATGCTATGAACTGTGTGTGTAGTGATGACGGGTAGTGATACTAGGAACTATGTAGCTATGATGTGAACTATAGTGATGATGTATAGTGATGCTATGAGCTGTGTAGTGATGATGTGTAGTGATACTATGAACTGTGTAGCTATGATGTGAAGTATAGTGATGATGTGTAGTGATGCTATGAACTATGCAATTATGATGTGAACTATAGTGGTGATGTATAGTGATGCTATGAACTGTGTAGTGATGATGTGTAGTGATACTATGAACTGTGTAGTGATGATGTGTAGTGATACTATGAACTATGCAATTATGATGTGAACTATAGTGGTGATGTATAGTGATGCAATGAACTGTGTAGTGATGATGTGTAGTGATACTATGAACTGTGTAGTGATGATGTGTAGTGATACTATGAACTATGTAATTATGATGTGAACTATAGTGGTGATGTATAGTGATGCAATGAACTGTGTAGTGATGATGTGTAGTGATACTATGAACTATGTAATTATGATGTGAACTATCGTGGTGATGTATAGTGATGCTATGAACTGTGTAGTGATGATGTGTAGTGATACTATGAACTATGTAATTATGATATGAACAATCGTGGTGGTGTATAGTGATGCTATGAACTATGTAGTGATGATCTCCCTATCTTCCCTCCCCACTATCTCTCCCCTCTCCTCCCTGCCCTCCCTAGTCTCCCTGTCTTCCTTCCCTGCCACACACAGAGACATGATGTGTGATAGTAGGTAGGTCACGTCTTGGCTGTCAGACCATATCCTGAGTGTTGGAGGATCTCTCTCTCTCTCTCTCTCTCTCTCTCTCTCTGTCACCCTCATCTCTTTATTTTACAAATTGTCTCCCTTTTTATGTATGTATGTATGTATATATGTATGTATGTATGTATGTATGTATGTATAAATGTATGTATGTATGTATGATTGTATGTATGTATGTATGTGCCTGCCTGCCGTTCTGCCTAACTCACATTATAAGTAACTGTCTCCCATTTTTTACCAATGAAATTCACTTTTACCCCTAGAGGCTGTTATTAAATTCTTGTCCTCTCCACCCCAGCTGTGGTCTATGACACGTGCTGGACCGGGTCACCCTGTGTGTGTGTGTGTGTGTGTGTGTGAGAGAGAGAGAGAGAGAGAGAGAGAGAGAGAGAGAGAGAGAGAGAGAGAGAGAGAGAGAGAGAGAGGGGGGGGACACACTAGGGACTTTGTAGTGAACTCTGCCATAGACGCGGCAGTTCAATTAGACTGAGTGTAATTTTATCTTTCACAGCTAAACTTCCCGAATGATTACTATTGATGGCCTTCTCTCTCTCCCTTTCCTTTACCCTTTCCTTTTCTCAAAAGTTAACTCACCCCAGAAGATGTGAATTACACGAAAGCGCTTGGGAACTTCGTGTTTTCTTCTTTCCTTGTGGTTATAAGCATGCATATATATATATATATATATATATATATATATATATATATATATATATATATATATATATATATATATATATATATATTGTTGGCCTTAAACTAGGAAAATGCTTGGACAGCAAGACAGAATACCCCGGCGGTGAGTGATATGTTTGTGTATGAGAGTTGGGCTATTTTAAAGTGTTATTTATACCCAGGTATTACCAGTCCTGTATATAAGTGATATAAGTAAGTGCAGTAAGAATTGTATGCAGGAGATGCTTTATAAGTTATTTGTGGAGTAAAAATACAAATAATATTAATTTATACTTTATTTTTAGTTTACACAAAAATATAAACAAAAAGAAAACAACGTGGATTATTAATCACTTTTGTTTCATAGCAGTTTTCAGGCGGCGCTCCTTGGCCATGGCCCTGGCCTGTTGGGCAGCAGCTTTACGGGCTTCAGTGACCCTGTTAGCTGGGTGCTCAGCCTTTGATTTGAGATTACCTTTGGCCGCTGGGACCAAGGTATTCTTGGCCCGAGTTTTCAGGAGGTGCTCCATGGCCATGGCCCGGGCCTGTTGGGCAGCAGCTTTACGGGCTTCAGCGACCCTGTTAGCTGGGTGCTCAGCCTATGAGTTGAGATGACCTTTGGCCCCTGGGACCAAGGTATTCTTCGCCTGGTGAGGAGGCCTATTGGCCCGGAGCTTTTGGGCAGCAGCTCTACGGGGCACTTCTTGGGGAGTATCCCCTTCGGTGGCCTCCTCCAGGGGAGTGTCCTCTTCGATGACCACTTCCTGGGGAGTGCCCTCTTCGGTGACCACCTCCAGGGGAGTGTCCTCTTCGGTGACCACTTCCAGGGGAGTGTCCTCTTCGGTGACCACCTCCAAGGGAGTGCCCTCTTCGGTGACCACCTCCAGGGGAGTGTCCTCTTCGGTGACCACCTCCAGGGGAGTGTCGTCTTCGGTGACCACCTCCAAAGGAGTGCCCTCTTCGGTGACAACCTCCAATGGAGTGTCCTCGACGGTGACCACCTCCAAGGGAGTGTCCTCGACGGTGACCACCCCCAAGGGAGTGTCCTCTTCGGTGACCACCTCCAGGGGAGTGTCCTCTTCGGTGACCACCTCCAGGGGAGTGTCCTATTCGGTGACCACCTCCAGGGGAGTGTCCTCTTCGGTGACCACCTCCAGGGGAGTGTCCTCTTCGGTGACCACCTCCAGGGGAGTGTCGTCTTCGGTGACCACCTCCAAGGGAGTGCCCTCTTCGGTGACAACCTCCAAGGGAGTGTCCTCGACGGTGACCACCTCCAAGGGAGTGTCCTCTTCGTTGACCACCTCCAAGGGAGTGTCCTCTTCGTTGACCACCTCCATGAGGGTGCCACAGTCAGTGACCACCTCCTGGGGAGCGTCACAGTCAGTGACCACCTCCTGGGAAGTGTCACCGTCGCTGACCACCTCCATTGGGGTGTCACTGTCGGTGACAACCTTTTCGGGAGTGTCACTGTCGGTGACTACCTCCTGGGAAGCGTCACTGTCCGTGATCACCTCCATGGGGGTACCCCTGTCTGTGAGCACCTCCTGGATAGCGTCACTGTCGGTGACTACCTCTTGGGGAGTGTCACTGTCGGTGACCACCTCCTGGGGAGCGTCACTGTCGGTGACGACCTCTTGGGAAGTGTCACCGTCGCTGACCACCTCCATGGGGGTGTCACTGTCGGTGACCACCTTTTCGGGAGTGTCATTGTCGGTAACCACTTCCTGGGGAGCGTCACTGTCGGTGACCACTTGGGGACTGTCACTTGCTGTGGTGAAGGAGGCAAGGCCTTTGTTGATGAGCTGCTATGATTTAATAGCATTATCTAGCATCACGCAAATAGTTTCTGTGTTGAAGCATTTTTTTTGAAAGTCTAATTTGAATTTCTTCAACACCACTGGAGGATACACCACATATTCATATCTGGCGTACCCCTGCTCAGTTTGTCTTCCGCACTTGGCGGAATAATAGAACATTATCCCCTTGTCTGGTAAAATTCTTAGGTTTTGTACCTCGTCCCATAGGTACGAGCATCCATTTACTACGGTCGTGTTGTGGTAATGGAGGTCTTCCAGATCGGCAATTTTATCTAACACAAAGTTTAGGTCTGTGTTGGGGGGAATTTCAAGGGAGACGCTGTAGCCCACAACCCTTACACCATTTAAATTTGTGTAAGCCTCGGCTAACTCGTCGACCACCCTACGGAGTTTGCAAGCAGCTGCCAGTAAAAAAACTTTGTCGTGTTCTCCCATTTTGACTAATTCCTGGAGAGTGTCACTATCGTTCACCACCTCCTGGAGAGTGTCACTCTCGTTGACCACCTCCTGCGGAGTGTCACTGTCGCTGACCACTTCCTGGGGAGTGTCACTGCCGGTGACCATCTCCTGGGGGGTTTCACTGTCGGTGACCACCTCCTGGGGAGTGTCCCCTTCGGCGGTCACCTGGGGACTCTCACTTGTTGTGGTGCAGCGGGCCAGGTGGGCCAGTGAGTCGGTAATAAAGTAATGCATTACGCAAATAGTTTCTCTATCGAAACTTTCCTTTTTGAAACAAATTTTGAATTTCTGTAACGCCAGTGGTGGAATCACCACATATTCAAATTTGACGTACCCGTTCTTAGTTTGTTTTCCGGTCATGGCGGAATAATAAAACATTATCCCCTTGTCTGGAATCTTCTCCAGTTTTTTTATCTCTTCCCGTAGATACGCGCATCCTTGTACTACGGTCATGTTGTTGGAACGGAGGTCTTCCAGATCTGCAATTTTATACACCACAAAGTTTAGGTTTGTGTTGGCGGGAATTTCAAGGGAGACGCTGTAGCCCATAACCCTTACACCACTTAAAGTGGTGTAAGTCTTGGCTAACTCGGCGTCCATGCCTCGGAGTTGACTGGTGGCTTCTTGTAAAAATCTTTTGTACTGATCGCACATTTTGGAAAGAAAATGTTTTATATATACTGTATATATAATAAAGGCACCCCAGGAGCCCAAGGCTCCTCAGGCACTTGTGAAAGAATGTAGTAAGAGGTTACCCGCTACTTCAGAGCTGAGTGATGATGTAAACTACAGTGATGATGTGTAGTGATGCTATGAACTGTGTAGTGATGATGTGTAGTGATACTATGAACTGTGTAGTGATGATGTGTAGTGATACTATGAACTGTGTAGTGATGATGTGTAGTGATGCTATGAACTGTGTAGTGATGATGTGTAGTGAGACTATGAACTGTGTAGTGATGTTGTGTAGTGAAACTATGAACTGTGTAGTGATGATTCATAGTGATGCTATGATCTGTGTAGTGATGATGTGTAGTGATACTATGAACTGTGTAGCTATGATGTGAACTATAGTGGTGATGTATAGTGATGCTATGAACTGTGTGTGTAGTGATGACGGGTAGTGATACTAGGAACTATGTAGCTATGATGTGAACTATAGTGATGATGTATAGTGATGCTATGAGCTGTGTAGTGATGATGTGTAGTGATACTATGAACTGTGTAGCTATGATGTGAAGTATAGTGATGATGTGTAGTGATGCTATGAACTATGCAATTATGATGTGAACTATAGTGGTGATGTATAGTGATGCTATGAACTGTGTAGTGATGATGTGTAGTGATACTATGAACTGTGTAGTGATGATGTGTAGTGATACTATGAACTATGCAATTATGATGTGAACTATAGTGGTGATGTATAGTGATGCAATGAACTGTGTAGTGATGATGTGTAGTGATACTATGAACTGTGTAGTGATGATGTGTAGTGATACTATGAACTATGTAATTATGATGTGAACTATAGTGGTGATGTATAGTGATGCAATGAACTGTGTAGTGATGATGTGTAGTGATACTATGAACTATGTAATTATGATGTGAACTATCGTGGTGATGTATAGTGATGCTATGAACTGTGTAGTGATGATGTGTAGTGATACTATGAACTATGTAATTATGATATGAACAATCGTGGTGGTGTATAGTGATGCTATGAACTATGTAGTGATGATCTCCCTATCTTCCCTCCCCACTATCTCTCCCCTCTCCTCCCTGCCCTCCCTAGTCTCCCTGTCTTCCTTCCCTGCCACACACAGAGACATGATGTGTGATAGTAGGTAGGTCACGTCTTGGCTGTCAGACCATATCCTGAGTGTTGGAGGATCTCTCTCTCTCTCCTCTCTCTCTCTCTCTCTCTCTCTCTCTCTGTCACCCTCATCTCTTTATTTTACAAATTGTCTCCCTTTTTATGTATGTATGTATGTATATATGTATGTATGTATGTATGTATGTATGTATAAATGTATGTATGTATGTATGATTGTATGTATGTATGTATGTGCCTGCCTGCCGTTCTGCCTAACTCACATTATAAGTAACTGTCTCCCATTTTTTACCAATGAAATTCACTTTTACCCCTGGAGGCTGTTATTAAATTCTTGTCCTCTCCACCCCAGCTGTGGTCTATGACACGTGCTGGACCGGGTCACCCTGTGTGTGTGTGTGTGTGTGTGAGAGAGAGAGAGAGAGAGAGAGAGAGAGAGAGAGAGAGAGAGAGAGAGAGAGAGAGGGGGGGGGACACACTAGGGACTTTGTAGTGAACTCTGCCATAGACGCGGCAGTTCAATTAGACTGAGTGTAATTTTATCTTTCACAGCTAAACTTCCCGAATGATTACTATTGATGGCCTTCTCTCTCTCCCTTTCCTTTACCCTTTCCTTTTCTCAAAAGTTAACTCACCCCAGAAGATGTGAATTACACGAAAGCGCTTGGGAACTTCGTGTTTTCTTCTTTCCTTGTGGTTATAAGCGTATATATATATATATATATATATATATATATATATATATATATATATATATATATATATATATATATATATATATATATATATATATTGTTGGCCTTAAACTAGGAAAATGCTTGGACAGCAAGACAGAATACCCCGGCGGTGAGTGATATGTTTGTGTATGAGAGTTGGGCTATTTTAAAGTGTTATTTATACCCAGGTATTACCAGTCCTGTATATAAGTGATATAAGTAAGTGCAGTAAGAATTGTATGCAGGAGATGCTTTATAAGTTATTTGTGGAGTAAAAATACAAATAATATTAATTTATACTTTATTTTTAGTTTACACAAAAATATAAACAAAAAGAAAACAACGTGGATTATTAATCACTTTTGTTTCATAGCAGTTTTCAGGCGGCGCTCCTTGGCCATGGCCCTGGCCTGTTGGGCAGCAGCTTTACGGGCTTCAGTGACCCTGTTAGCTGGGTGCTCAGCCTTTGATTTGAGATTACCTTTGGCCGCTGGGACCAAGGTATTCTTGGCCCGAGTTTTCAGGAGGTGCTCCATGGCCATGGCCCGGGCCTGTTGGGCAGCAGCTTTACGGGCTTCAGCGACCCTGTTAGCTGGGTGCTCAGCCTATGAGTTGAGATGACCTTTGGCCCCTGGGACCAAGGTATTCTTCGCCTGGTGAGGAGGCCTATTGGCCCGGAGCTTTTGGGCAGCAGCTCTACGGGGCACTTCTTGGGGAGTATCCCCTTCGGTGGCCTCCTCCAGGGGAGTGTCCTCTTCGATGACCACTTCCTGGGGAGTGCCCTCTTCGGTGACCACCTCCAGGGGAGTGTCCTCTTCGGTGACCACTTCCAGGGGAGTGTCCTCTTCGGTGACCACCTCCAAGGGAGTGCCCTCTTCGGTGACCACCTCCAGGGGAGTGTCCTCTTCGGTGACCACCTCCAGGGGAGTGTCCTCTTCGGTGACCACCTCCAAAGGAGTGCCCTCTTCGGTGACAACCTCCAATGGAGTGTCCTCGACGGTGACCACCTCCAAGGGAGTGTCCTCGACGGTGACCACCCCCAAGGGAGTGTCCTCTTCGGTGACCACCTCCAGGGGAGTGTCCTCTTCGGTGACCACCTCCAGGGGAGTGTCCTATTCGGTGACCACCTCCAGGGGAGTGTCCTCTTCGGTGACCACCTCCAGGGGAGTGTCCTCTTCGGTGACCACCTCCAGGGGAGTGTCGTCTTCGGTGACCACCTCCAAGGGAGTGCCCTCTTCGGTGACAACCTCCAAGGGAGTGTCCTCGACGGTGACCACCTCCAAGGGAGTGTCCTCTTCGTTGACCACCTCCAAGGGAGTGTCCTCTTCGTTGACCACCTCCATGAGGGTGCCACAGTCAGTGACCACCTCCTGGGGAGCGTCACAGTCAGTGACCACCTCCTGGGAAGTGTCACCGTCGCTGACCACCTCCATTGGGGTGTCACTGTCGGTGACAACCTTTTCGGGAGTGTCACTGTCGGTGACTACCTCCTGGGAAGCGTCACTGTCCGTGATCACCTCCATGGGGGTACCCCTGTCTGTGAGCACCTCCTGGATAGCGTCACTGTCGGTGACTACCTCTTGGGGAGTGTCACTGTCGGTGACCACCTCCTGGGGAGCGTCACTGTCGGTGACGACCTCTTGGGAAGTGTCACCGTCGCTGACCACCTCCATGGGGGTGTCACTGTCGGTGACCACCTTTTCGGGAGTGTCATTGTCGGTAACCACTTCCTGGGGAGCGTCACTGTCGGTGACCACTTGGGGACTGTCACTTGCTGTGGTGAAGGAGGCAAGGCCTTTGTTGATGAGCTGCTATGATTTAATAGCATTATCTAGCATCACGCAAATAGTTTCTGTGTTGAAGCATTTTTTTTGAAAGTCTAATTTGAATTTCTTCAACACCACTGGAGGATACACCACATATTCATATCTGGCGTACCCCTGCTCAGTTTGTCTTCCGCACTTGGCGGAATAATAGAACATTATCCCCTTGTCTGGTAAAATTCTTAGGTTTTGTACCTCGTCCCATAGGTACGAGCATCCATTTACTACGGTCGTGTTGTGGTAATGGAGGTCTTCCAGATCGGCAATTTTATCTAACACAAAGTTTAGGTCTGTGTTGGGGGGAATTTCAAGGGAGACGCTGTAGCCCACAACCCTTACACCATTTAAATTTGTGTAAGCCTCGGCTAACTCGTCGACCACCCTACGGAGTTTGCTAGCAGCTGCCAGTAAAAAAACTTTGTCGTGTTCTCCCATTTTGACTAATTCCTGGAGAGTGTCACTATCGTTCACCACCTCCTGGAGAGTGTCACTCTCGTTGACCACCTCCTGCGGAGTGTCACTGTCGCTGACCACTTCCTGGGGAGTGTCACTGCCGGTGACCATCTCCTGGGGAGCGTCACTGTCGGTGACCACTTCCTGGGGAGTGTCACTGCCGGTGACCGCCTCCTGGGGGGTTTCACTGTCGGTGACCACCTTCTGGGGAGTGTCCCCTTCGGCGGTCACCTGGGGACTCTCACTTGTTGTGGTGCAGCGGGCCAGGTGGGCCAGTGAGTCGGTAATAAAGTAATGCATTACGCAAATAGTTTCTCTATCGAAACTTTCCTTTTTGAAACAAATTTTGAATTTCTGTAACGCCAGTGGTGGAATCACCACATATTCAAATTTGACGTACCCGTTCTTAGTTTGTTTTCCGGTCATGGCGGAATAATAAAACATTATCCCCTTGTCTGGAATCTTCTCCAGTTTTTTTATCTCTTCCCGTAGATACGCGCATCCTTGTACTACGGTCATGTTGTTGGAACGGAGGTCTTCCAGATCTGCAATTTTATACACCACAAAGTTTAGGTTTGTGTTGGCGGGAATTTCAAGGGAGACGCTGTAGCCCATAACCCTTACACCACTTAAAGTGGTGTAAGTCTTGGCTAACTCGGCGTCCATGCCTCGGAGTTGACTGGTGGCTTCTTGTAAAAATCTTTTGTACTGATCGCACATTTTGGAAAGAAAATGTTTTATATATACTGTATATATAATAAAGGCACCCCAGGAGCCCAAGGCTCCTCAGGCACTTGTGAAAGAATGTAGTAAGAGGTTACCCGCTACTTCAGAGCTGAGTGATGATGTAAACTACAGTGATGATGTGTAGTGATGCTATGAACTGTGTAGTGATGATGTGTAGTGATACTATGAACTGTGTAGTGATGATGTGTAGTGATACTATGAACTGTGTAGTGATGATGTGTAGTGATGCTATGAACTGTGTAGTGATGATGTGTAGTGAGACTATGAACTGTGTAGTGATGTTGTGTAGTGAAACTATGAACTGTGTAGTGATGATTCATAGTGATGCTATGATCTGTGTAGTGATGATGTGTAGTGATACTATGAACTGTGTAGCTATGATGTGAACTATAGTGGTGATGTATAGTGATGCTATGAACTGTGTGTGTAGTGATGACGGGTAGTGATACTAGGAACTATGTAGCTATGATGTGAACTATAGTGATGATGTATAGTGATGCTATGAGCTGTGTAGTGATGATGTGTAGTGATACTATGAACTGTGTAGCTATGATGTGAAGTATAGTGATGATGTGTAGTGATGCTATGAACTATGCAATTATGATGTGAACTATAGTGGTGATGTATAGTGATGCTATGAACTGTGTAGTGATGATGTGTAGTGATACTATGAACTGTGTAGTGATGATGTGTAGTGATACTATGAACTATGCAATTATGATGTGAACTATAGTGGTGATGTATAGTGATGCAATGAACTGTGTAGTGATGATGTGTAGTGATACTATGAACTGTGTAGTGATGATGTGTAGTGATACTATGAACTATGTAATTATGATGTGAACTATAGTGGTGATGTATAGTGATGCAATGAACTGTGTAGTGATGATGTGTAGTGATACTATGAACTATGTAATTATGATGTGAACTATCGTGGTGATGTATAGTGATGCTATGAACTGTGTAGTGATGATGTGTAGTGATACTATGAACTATGTAATTATGATATGAACAATCGTGGTGGTGTATAGTGATGCTATGAACTATGTAGTGATGATCTCCCTATCTTCCCTCCCCACTATCTCTCCCCTCTCCTCCCTGCCCTCCCTAGTCTCCCTGTCTTCCTTCCCTGCCACACACAGAGACATGATGTGTGATAGTAGGTAGGTCACGTCTTGGCTGTCAGACCATATCCTGAGTGTTGGAGGATCTCTCTCTCTCTCTCTCTCTCTCTCTCTCTCTCTCTCTCTCTCTCTGTCACCCTCATCTCTTTATTTTACAAATTGTCTCCCTTTTTATGTATGTATGTATGTATATATGTATGTATGTATGTATAAATGTATGTATGTATGTATGATTGTATGTATGTATGTATGTGCCTGCCTGCCGTTCTGCCTAACTCACATTATAAGTAACTGTCTCCCATTTTTTACCAATGAAATTCACTTTTACCCCTGGAGGCTGTTATTAAATTCTTGTCCTCTCCACCCCAGCTGTGGTCTATGACACGTGCTGGACCGGGTCACCCTGTGTGTGTGTGTGTGAGAGAGAGAGAGAGAGAGAGAGAGAGAGAGAGAGAGAGAGAGAGAGAGAGAGAGAGAGAGAGAGGGGGGGGGGGGGACACACTAGGGACTTTGTAGTGAACTCTGCCATAGACGCGGCAGTTCAATTAGACTGAGTGTAATTTTATCTTTCACAGCTAAACTTCCCGAATGATTACTATTGATGGCCTTCTCTCTCTCCCTTTCCTTTACCCTTTCCTTTTCTCAAAAGTTAACTCACCCCAGAAGATGTGAATTACACGAAAGCGCTTGGGAACTTCGTGTTTTCTTCTTTCCTTGTGGTTATAAGCATATATATATATATATATATATATATATATATATATATATATATATATATATATATATATATATATATATATATATATATATATATTGTTGGCCTTAAACTAGGAAAATGCTTGGACAGCAAGACAGAATACCCCGGCGGTGAGTGATATGTTTGTGTATGAGAGTTGGGCTATTTTAAAGTGTTATTTATACCCAGGTATTACCAGTCCTGTATATAAGTGATATAAGTAAGTGCAGTAAGAATTGTATGCAGGAGATGCTTTATAAGTTATTTGTGGAGTAAAAATACAAATAATATTAATTTATACTTTATTTTTAGTTTACACAAAAATATAAACAAAAAGAAAACAACGTGGATTATTAATCACTTTTGTTTCATAGCAGTTTTCAGGCGGCGCTCCTTGGCCATGGCCCTGGCCTGTTGGGCAGGAGCTTTACGGGCTTCAGTGACCCTGTTAGCTGGGTGCTCAGCCTTTGATTTGAGATTACCTTTGGCCCCTGGGACCAAGGTATTCTTGGCCCGAGTTTTCAGGAGGTGCTCCATGGCCATGGCCCGGGCCTGTTGGGCAGCAGCTTTACGGGCTTCAGCGACCCTGTTAGCTGGGTGCTCAGCCTATGAGTTGAGATGACCTTTGGCCCCTGGGACCAAGGTATTCTTCGCCTGGTGAGGAGGCCTATTGGCCCGGAACTTTTGGGCAGCAGCTCTACGGGGCACTTCTTCGGGAGTGTCCTCTTCGGTGGCTATCTCCAGGAGAGTGTAATTGTCGGTGACCACCTCCTGGGGAGTGTCCTCTTCGTTGACCACCTCCTTGGGAGTGTTACTGTCGGTGACAACCTCCTGGGGAGTGTCACTGTCGGTGATCACCTCCATGGGGGTGCCACAGTCAGTGATCATCTCTTGGGGAGTGTCACTGTCGGTGAACACCTCCTGGGGAGCGTCACTGTCGGTGACGATCTCTTGGGAAGTGTCACCGTCGCTGACCACCTCCATGGGGGTGTCACTGTCGGTGACCACCTCCTGGGGAGCGTCACTGTCGGTGACAACCTCTTGGGAAGTGTCACCGTCGCTGACCACCTCCATGGGGGTGTCACTGTCGGTGACCACCTTTTCGGGAGTGTCATTGTCGGTAACCACTTCCTGGGGAGCGTCACTGTCGGTGACCACTTGGGGACTGTCACTTGCTGTGGTGAAGGAGGCAAGGCCTTTGTTGATGAGCTGCTATGATTTAATAGCATTATCTAGCATCACGCAAATAGTTTCTGTGTTGAAGCATTTTTTTGAGTCTAATTTGAATTTCTTCAACACCACTGGAGGGTACACCACAATATGTTATGCACAGTATTAATGATTTTGCAGAAATATGAGGACGTATGGCGTAACTTTGACAAAATAATAGTTAAAATAAAATAATGTATAGTTGTTGTAGTGGCAAGTAGGCCTTCATATCCTGGCCAACTGTCCCAAATGATACTGCTTTAGATCAGGTATTAAAGATACCGAACACAACCATTAAGAATGAACGTTTTCCCAAGAGTCGTAAGAAAACATCTAAGGTGGCTGGAGGATCACTTATTCATTGGTAAATATATATTTTTTCAGCTTTGATAATTAATTCAGCGGGTGTCAGTGAAATGAAAAATCCTGCGGACTTTCAAAATGCAACTAAAGACTTTTCTTTTTTCGGGGTACATGAAGAGAGACTCTACTGACAATTATATTTTCATATATATGTTGTTGTAATAGCTATCATCATTATGTCTCGCCTCGTTCAGTTGATGTTTGATTTTATTTATGCTGAACCCCAGTTAATATCTTCCCTATAGCGAAAATTGAGAAATAGTGGTAGCAAGAACTGAGCGCATCCTCCTTTGAAGGTCTCCTATTCACGAAATATTTGTACCTCACTGTTCATATACTTAATGGTTGCCCCGCGTGTAACGAGGATGGTCGGCCCAAGGGCCGCCTAGACGTGAATTTGTTTAAGGTGCAGAAGCTGTCGCCAACACAACAACCACACCCTAAATTAACTCGACAACTGCACTGGCTAACCATTACCCAGGAATACGATCCGCAAATCGTTAACAACCAGGTTCCCAATTACTGCTGGGTAGACAGAGGCAAATGGCGTGAAGAAACTTGCCCCTATAGTGTCACCCTGCCCGGGGATCGAACCCAGGTCCGATAGCTTGCGAGGCGAGCACGTTGACCATTACACATACACACGTCCATATATACTACATCCAATCCTACCCATATGCACACACATCCACACCTGTTCATATGCACATACACACACCTGTCCATACACTCGCACCTGTCCTTACACACGTACACTCACCTGTCCAAACACACGTACACTCACAACTGTCCATACACACATACACTCACACCTGTTCATATGCACATACATTCACACATACTGTAATGTGGTTGTGACACATACCCATACATGCAGGCATCCCTAAACATTTCACACGTCCGGTGCCACTTTGTCGTTACAGATGTGGTGGAAAGCTGCTGGAATGAACTCCACATCTGTCGGGCGATGAGTGGGTCAGCTAAACAGTACATGCATGTCGTTTTATGACGTCAATACTAACAGATGCTGAAAAATTCCGAAAAACAATGTTTGTAAACACACTATAAATAAGGCTTTAAACAGCTGTGTTAAAATTCCTAGTCATATAAAGATGAATGATAATCGAGTTTGAAACATACGACGACTGTATGGAGGTGGTAACGTCAAGTGCGTCAGCTAAATTATACAAGAGTACACTATCTTACCTACGAATTTACGTACGCAGGTAATGAACACTACGTGCTGTACAGGTAACGCCGCGCTCACGTTATCAATTTTTTCCTTACTAAATTGATACATTTTCTTCTCTCACTAACAAACGAAAAAGTTTAATTTGGAAGACTTCAACTATCTACTTTTATGGTTCAGTAATTTTAACATCCAAGCATGTTCTTACACATACCACTCCACTCAAACATTTTCTTGCACGCCCTTAACCATATACAGTCTTTATAAACATTCAGGCAGACAAGTAAACTGGATTTTTTCAGACTCATAAAGCGTTTTGGAAATGCCTCACACTATTAAATCCTGTCCCGAAAAGTTTGAACGTTACCTAAGTTTATCAAGAGTCAATGACTGCCCTGAGCTGCGTGTGGTTCATTGGTATTAGCTTTGAAATTTCTTCATCTGTCCAGTGCTTGTTTAGTTCAGCATCAAGTACTGGTTTAAACTGAGTACTGTATATTGTAGGTGTCCAGTCTTATGAGACATAGTACAGTACTGTCTCGGTAAAGCGTGACCTTAAACACTCCTGATGACCGTCAAAACCAAGAAGAATAAAAAATAATCTTCAAACTTAAATCATTCCTTCCTCTCCTGCCCCTCCCCTAGAACTTTTCAATAATGCAGAAGCACTTCGAAGACTCCATAGAAAAAATCTGACCCATGCTTCAACACACCGACCTTCACACATTCAGTATACCATAAACAAAGCTGCAACAAATGTTATTATCCTCGGTATGAGTAATATGTTTCCGTGTTGTGTAATCAGAGAGCAGTGAAGATGACTGGTGCCTCAGGAACTCACCATTATCAGCAGAAACAGGAAAGAGAGTCTTCCCTGGATTGGTGTCACTTGATATTTACTAGTGTCGCAATACTGGTGTACTGACAATGGTGTCTCCCAGTACTACCACATATTAGGTAATTTCAAACTCAAAATTAGAGTTAGGAAAGATATTCCAGTATATCATAAAATAAAAGTGCTTCACACTCATCCTCAAACTGATGATTTAAAAAAAAACATATATTAAATATTAAACAGAGTTCGGCAAGTAAGCACTAAAGAGTGACACATTCGCTTCGACGACTTTAACTGAAAAACCCAAGAATCCTGAATTTTTCGAGTCATAAATTTCAAGTTCTGCTCCTGATCAGAAACTATATAATACAGTACCAACTCTCACTTCCTCAGATCCTCCCGCACTCGCCAAGACTCTTAAAACCATCACATTTGTTGTTTTCAAGACACACGTTAAACCACTCCACCAAGTCTTTATATTATCATTTTAACAACCAAGAGAACAAGATCTAATCACCAATTAATTGACCTTAGCTTTATCGCTGATGTGTCACACGAATGACTATCGTTGCCGTGTATACTGTATGGCGCCTATGGACACATATGTTTAGTTTTGTATTTACTTCCAACATCTTGAGGTCACTTAAAAACAAGATCTTAAACTTTGTTCATACTATACAGGCATATCTCCAGGTTATTTCACATTGTGTTCCGTAATACTGATCAGAATTTGGTGATCACGATATTATTTTCCTGATCAACAAAGAACTATTGGTACCCAAAGGTTATCTCTGAACACCCTGTATGGTAACCGCTCGTCTTTGGGTTGGACAGTTTTGAGTAACTTCTCATTTTAGGGTCACTAGTGGACAATTTAATTTAATCAACAATTTGTTTCTGTAAATCATATCTATGAATTCCTTCTGGCCAAAGTTTAATACCTGACTAAATGTTCTCTTGTGAACATTCCTAAAGCTGCTTATTGACTTACAGGTAACATTCGCTGAACAGAAACATGCTGAGCAGGAGAGAGTTCACAGGATGAATAAAAATATGGTATTTGGTAATTTTATATACAATTAATATTTGGAGTGAGTATAATCTTGATATTTTGTTGTTCCGCCAGTACTGACAACTGAGTCACTCTCTCAGAAGTAGGTCACTATAGGGAACGAACACTGAAAAATGTCATTACCTTCACATTAAAAGAATTCAGGTGAAGGGCTACTTGCACACCTGTGTAGCGAATTAATTATAGCTACAGTTGCCAAACATCCACGAAAACTGAATATTAGTTTTATAGACGCAAGTCTTCGTTGTCTCAACGTAAAACTGATATTGGATTTCACTGTTAAGACAGTCACATGAGTTGAGAACGATGTGAAATTTATATTTCCAGTCAGTAAAAGCGTCAAGTGTAAATATGTGTAGGTGTTCAGGTGGGGAGGGGGGGGGGGGGGGGGGGGGGCAGGAGCATCGCTTCCCCCTGCGTCACCAGACTCACCACAGTCACCCATCAGGAGCCGGAGCCATGACTCGCCTCGCTATGCTTGGCGGCTCCGATCTTGTACTAGTGCTGGCTCTCCTCTGTGTCTTTAACACACTGGCACAAACTAAAGCCACTAAAACAGAAGCGAAGGATTTAGAGCGAAGCGAGAGTAAGAAAACAATGAGTAATAACATTAAAGACGAAGACCTAATCGAGAGTTACCAGGAAATAAAAGAAACACTGAGAAATATCTTCTCACAAGGAGTACACCCAGACGAGGGAGGAGACCACTTAAGAGAGTATCTAGAGCCTAATAACCGTCTGCCTATGTCAAGAGATGCACTTAGTTCATACGACGCAACACACAAGAGGGGTGGTGTTAGTAATCTCAGGGCCAGTAGAAGACGTGGTGTATTTATTCGTAAAAATGAAGCACTAATTGACAGTCTCAGAGACCAAGTCCCTCATCAGTATACAGGAAGATGGAGGCACGACTCTCTACATCACGTCCACACAGGAGGGGAACATACCAACACTTACCTGAACGAATGGGTGGTGCACCTGACCGGGGGGCGAGAGCTGGCTGCCGCCGTCGCTAAGGACTTGGGCTATCAGTTCCTAGGACAGGTGGGGACCTTGTTTGTAAAACTATAAGATGGTTTCTCTCAAGCCTGTAGAAGTTTAGGTTTCACTGGTCAAGTTTAGTTTGTGTGGTCGGTTACTCTATTATCCAGGGAAAGTTTTGAGACCTTTGTTTTGGACACGCACAGTAATATAAGAACAGCGTGCTGTACCCTGAAACACTTCCAAGTTTTCGTTGTGTCTTAACATTGGAGTCTTGCTTAGATCTCACTATTACTGTTTTTTATTTGTTTTTCATACCTATTACACACTTAAAATGTGATATAGAATCGTTGACGTTATACTGTATTACAGTACTGCGCTTCAACAAGTACGGTCTTTAAGCTCGTAGCGAGGTTAGTAATATGCAGGTCCAACAACATTATGAATTATGAGACAGAACTCTGTGTAAACGTTATCGTTGTTTTCGAATTAGTTTACGTGGCCTGATGACTAATGTTTTCAAATGATTATCATAATGTGTTATTTAAAATGTCAACGGGTTGAACCTAACACATGACAGTAAAGAGAATAATTTGCATTGGATATTTCGGATTATTAAAATTACGCCACAATTTTTCTAAACTACAAGACTTTAATAAGTCTACATCCACATGATTATTATCGATCTGTCGCTGGCTGTGCGCACCACGTAGCTCACCTGAGACTGCATGTTACTGTACAGGTGTGGACTTCGGGGTAGAACTGTATATGAATACTAGATTTATTCATTACTCTATATTTTACGGTTATTCATTAAGATCATAATACAATTAAAAACAGCAGGTATATCATTTGACTTCGGGTTAAACTCAATGCCCAAACTCTCTCACCTATACAATGTTAATCGCATTGTTACGCACCAACTTTCATTCACCTGGTCACTGCAGCTCCTCCAAAGTCCCATCTGCTCAGCTGTTAGCATTACTTGATACGAAATATTCTGAAACGCAGCTGTCTTAGTGAGCTCTTACGTCATCACTGTCACAGACAGCTGATCACTTAATATCATGTTAATAGGTTTCATTGCATTTAACCTAACCCACAAGGTAGCATTAAGGTGTTTAATCATAAGGTGAAATAAGGTAGGGGGTTAATCTTCAGGTGATCCAAATATTTCCTGAACGTCTGGCAACAACACCTGCCACAAGTGTTAACCCTTCATTAACGTCTTCCACAAGGCCTCCGTGTCTCTCTCTTCTTTCTTCATTAAAGGTTGTGAGAGAAATGTGATGACCAGCGAGCTTACCTGAGGGGGCGACCTTGCACGTAATTACCACCAGGTGTTCACCTACGTCGCCCTCACAGGTGTCCCCTCCATTTGAAAATTAAACTCAGCTAAGAGAGTTAGGCGAAGCGTGTTGTTGCGGTAAAGATCGCAAGTTACAACACCGAACTGGGTTAAGTGTTCTCAGAATCTAAAGATATAATTATAATATAGTTCTTTTATCTCGGCTCGTGGGTGTGTTTGTACACCTCTCCAGGCACTTAATTAAGTACAGCCTATAGATAATCACTATTTATGATTGGTCCATTGTCCCGTGAGATAACCGAGGTGAGATAATGAGATAGACAGGCAGAGACATGGGAGGGCAAGGGGAAGGCACACGACATAAAATGTAAACATCTCCACAATAGATAAAAAAAATACCCCCATCTCTCTTTTTCCTAAAAGAACAAAAAACAGAGTGATTTTTTCTTTTTTGTTTACTGAGCCTTAAGACCCGCAGCGTGTATACAGGGACCTCCAGATGGACTCTCCACCCTTTTATAAAATCTAATAATATACATTTCCCTTTATAAGTACAATTGTGACGCAGTGTTGTGTTGTGTCCAGGTCGGGAGGTTCGATGACGTATACCGGATGGTGAAGCGTGACCACCCAGCCACACACAAGCGGGAGGCGCCCACCCTCACCCATCACCTGAACGCCCACGCCCAGGTGAATGACTCTCATTTTTTTACAAAGTACTAACATGAAGAGTATTCAAGTTCTAATTTTGCCAAGACTTAGTCAAGAACTAATGATCACAATATTCTCGTTAAAATATCAGTTTTCTATAAAATTTCTCAACACTAATGCCAAGTAAGATCTTTCTCCTCTCTAAACAAGTGAGTTATTCCAGGTGGTGTGGTATAACTCAGATGTGTCTCAGGTGGTGTGGTAGTAACTCATGTATCTCAGGTGGTGTGGTATAACTCAGGTGTGTCTCAGGTGGTGTGGTATAACTCAGATGTGTCTCAGGTGGTGTGGTATAACTCAGATGTGTCTCAGGTGGTGTGTATTAACTCAGATGTGTCTCAGGTGGTGTGGTTTAACTCAGGTGTGTCTCAGGTGGTGTGTATTAACTCAGATGTGTCTCAGGTGGTGTGGTTTAACTCAGGTGTGTCTCAGGTGGTGTGGTATAACTCAGGTGTGTCTCAGGTGGTGTGGTATAACTCAGGTGTGTCTCAGGTGGTGTGTATTAACTCAGATGTGTCTCAGGTGGTGTGGTATAACTCAGATGTGTCTCAGGTGGTGTGGTATAGCTCAGGTGTGTCTCAGGTGGTGTGGTATAACTCAGATGTGTCTCAGGTGGTGTGGTATAACTCAGATGTGTCTCAGGTGGTGTGGTATAACTCAGATGTGTCTCAGGTGGTGTGGGCAGAGCAGCAGTTCATCAAGGAGAGGGCCAAGAGGGGTTTCATACCCCGGCAAGACGACAATTACGACCCGTATGGCCTTCTTGAACGCGTCAAGAGGACTGAGGAAGGAGAGGCGGAGGGAGACGAGGAAGCGCACAGGAGGAGGAAGAGAAGCTCGACCATGGCTGACAAGTTTAACGACGAGCTATGGGATCAACAGTGGTACCTGGTGAGTGTCAGCTCGTCTGGATCACCTGAAGATAAGGCACTGTAGCTTATTTCATCTGATGATTAAACACCTTAACGCTACCTCGGGATTTAGGTTGGCGTTAGGATGGTTCAGATGGGGGTGCCTAATTTTCACGAGTTCTGGTTACTTTAAGGTAAACACTTGCCTGTCAGGGACTTCGCCGAAATTAATGTAATTTGTCAGTATTTGAAGAAGCTGTTATATTGTTTATTGAAAGTAAAACCGATTACGTACTTTTTTAGACAAACGAAATAAAAAAAAGTCATACTGGTTAATCTGAGTATACTTTATGATTCAATAATTAACTACGAAGCCCAGCAGTGTCGCCCAGGGAGTAGACGTCAAGTTCTAGACGCCCAAGTGACGAGTTATAAAGCAAGTCTACTGTACTTACGTCACAGAGGCCTTATAAAACCAACCGAATCAATTTCAACATAAACCCTAATATACAAGGTTACAGGCCAGGGTGGGACAACATTTTGTGTATCTTAAAATAACAGCTTCAAGTCATTTATCATATATATAATGCTTCTCTACCCACAGCTGTACGAGTAAATGACAACTAATTTAACCTGGCCAAGGAGAATAAGTAGATGTGTGACGAGGTGAAACTGACCATTTTAGCAATAGTCCTGGAATGTACAGTGGTTTACAACTAAAATAAACATAATCTTTGTCTACTTGTGATTAAAATCAGAGAGTAGCGCAAAACAAAAATCAACGAGAAAAAGAATTTGTGTAGCAGGACTAACAACAGATCTCTCCCCTCGGTCAGTTCGACACTCGGACGCGGCCTTATCTACCCAAGCTGGATCTCCAGGTTTTGAATGTGTGGGACCAGGGGGTGACGGGCAAAGGGGTGAGGGTCCTCGTACTCGACGACGGCATAGAGTGGGAACACGAAGACCTTCAGGCAAACTACGTAAGTCTTAACTCTGTTTCACGTGAGTCTTTCATCAATAAACATGGAACTTCCACTTATTCAGGTGAAATTTCCCTAAAATGAGATGAATTTTCCATTAACGGAGGTGAAACTTCCTTTTATCGAGTTAAAACTTTTACTGTTGACAATAAAACTTCCATTATATCACGTGATCATTTCCATAAAAGTAGTGAGACTAAAACTGATGTTAACATGAAGCTTGTTATGGGTGACTAAGGCATACCACCACCACCATCTCGTAACCACATCCTCCACCACACTACCACCCCATAACTCCCATGGGCTTGGTTAAGGCTTACGTCAAGTACGCCAGGACGTAGCCCCCCCCTCCCCCCGGATATGGGGAGCCCACACCCCCAGTATTTTATTTTCCCAGGTTTAGTTTTATCTTTCTGTCCGTACCATATTTTCATAAATGAAATAAGATAACTTCTCTTTATGTCTTTGAAAACTGTACTTTTACCAATTAAAAGAAGATCAATAATCGGAGGTACTCTCACGATGATCAGCGTTTACCAAATTTGACAGCTTTATAGCTGATCGCCTCATTAGGTTTGGTAACAAGCAGCGCGGCAACTCTAGTTAACTTTTATCAAAAATTTTCACACAATTAACACGCTGAGTGTCAGCAACATTGTCCTCCTTCAGGTTGTCGAAAGACTCAGAGAGAAGTGCTGAAGCACCTGACTGCCCATCACTTAACTGCAACTGCTTTCCTCGATGTGAGGACAGCAGTGGCAATATTCCTGACACTTGGCATTTCAGTTTGTGAGGCGCTCGGAGTGTTCTTCCTCGTGAATGGGTAGGACTAACAACTGTATGAGGTCACGCCTCTCATATAAAAAAATAAGCAATCTTTGTATTCTCTCAACAGTTTGATCTCACACGATCATTAAATCTCAATGTTGTAAATAACTTTTGTCAGCTTGTGCTACACTAGCAATAATATATAGGAAGAAAACTTTGGTGTAAATGTACGAGATTCTATACCGTGTATTTCATAGTCAATAGTATTATAAACTAATAATTTACTGGCATAAAAAATTATACAGCTGATAATGAATACATGAGGCGCCCCCCCCCCCCCCAGAGCACTTGGCGTAGGGTCCCATAAGGCCCTCTAACAAGGCCCTGACCACACCCTCCACCACAACACCACACCCTCCACCACACAACCACCACAATACCATACCCTCCACCACAATACCACACCCTCCACCACACAACCACCACAATACCATACCCTCCACCACAATACCACACCCTCCACCACAATACCATGCCCTCCACCACAACACCATACCCTCCACCACAATACCACACCCTCCACCACACAACCACACCCTCCACCCAAAAATCCCACCCTCCACCACCCCACAACCACACCCTCCACCACCACCCCACAATCACGCCCTCCGCCACACTACCACCCCATAACCATACCTTCCACCCCCCCCCCCCCCCATAACCACACCCTCTACCTGCAGGACCCAGAGATCAGCTATGACTACAACAGCAATGACTCAAACCCAGAGCCTCGATACGACTCCCAACTGTCCAACTCCCACGGTACTCGCTGCGCCGGGGAGATCGCCATGGTCCCTAACAACCATAAGTGTGGCGTCGGGGTGGCCTATGGTGCCAGGCTGGGCGGTAAGTGTGGTGCAGGGGTGGCCTATGGTGCCAGGGTGGGCGGTAAGTGTGACCAAAACAATAATACTTATATACATAAATATTTAAATTCTACACTGGCCAGCAAAAGCAGGTGTTGCACTTATTTTAAACAATAAATTCCTGGTGAGATCTTGACGCAAGGCAACAGAGTTTACTGTAATGACCATAGAGGTAAAAGTCATATTAAATGTACGGATTTAATCCTGCATAATTCAAGTAAATGATTTGAAAGTGAATATTCAGGTTCAGTCATAGTCAGAAGAAATGCTCTTAACGCCACATAAGTTTCACTTAAACTGCTGAGTGATCTTATTCTGTTCTCTCCCTTCACCTCTACATTCTCTCCCCACTCCCACCATGTCGTGCAGGTGTTCGCATGCTGGACGGTCCTGTGAGCGACATCGTGGAGGGATTGTCCCTGATTCACGGCATAGAGGTTGTGGACGTTGTGAGCAGTTCCTGGGGCCCAACCGACGACGGCAAGAGGGTCGAGGGCCCCGGCAGGCTAGCAGAAATGTCGATGCGTAAGGGCACCAAACTTGTGAGTAACACTAACAGTTATTTCCTCAACTTGGAACAGTTTCGTTAATCACTAAGTAGCGGTGATCCCCTCACCGGATATCCTGTTTACCATTTTCTTCGCCCGCCAGGGTCGTGGGGGTCGTGGGATTGTGTACGTCTGGGCGGCAGGTAATGGCGGGTCAGTTGGAGACAACTGTAACTGTGACGGCTACACCTCCTCCATCTACACTCTCAGCATCAGCAGCGCATCAGAGACCGGCAAGTTCCCCTGGTATGGAGAGCTTTGCACCTCCACCCTCGCTGCCGCCTACTCTTCCGGCGCCTACACTGACCAGAAGATCGTGAGTCTGGCCCTATTTGTGGGGGAAAGTGGGTGTGCCCCTGCTTGTGGGCGGAAATTTAAGGAGTTGCACACATTCTGTTACTGATTGTAGGAGGAGCTGTATGATTAGCAGTGATCTGTCAAACACAATTTTAGAGTAAATATGTTATGGCTGTGTTTGTGAAGTTATACGAGATGAAGCCAACATAAAACTGTGAGGGTCTGATGTCAGATGAGGGTGTCCTTTACCACTACCTGCCTGAAGGGGTGAATGCGTTATCGTCTGCGTCTCCCACAGGCCACCACCGATCTCCACAACAAATGTACTACCAAGTTCTCCGGCACCTCAGCCGCTGCGCCCCTCGCTGCCGGCATCATTGCTCTCGCCCTAGAAGTCAAGTAGGTCACTGAAAGCATCAGTCGTTCAAGTATGACGTCAAGACGTAGGTTGTAAAAGTAATAAGGAACAACTTCCTTATTAAATCACGTATTATGATAGAAAACAATGAGACAAATGGTGATGGATTATAATCTAAGAGATAATATACGGAGGTGATAGAGATAGGCCAAGTAGGTTTGGTACGAAATAAAATTTTCCTGAAAATTGCGCTAGAGGCCAACTTAGGTAGTAGGCAGCTACCAAACAGGGAGGCACTACTGCCTAGGAAGATATATGGCACCACGAAAATTGTGACCAAGTCCCAGGTTGCTGATCTGACTTTCTGCCTCATTTACACACAATTGCAGAGTCTCAATTGTTTCTCTTACTTTGACAACAAAACATACATACTGTACACTATATTGTTTCTCACTATTAATTTTTTTCATTTTTGCATTTCTTTATGGTTTTTTATCATTATTATTATTAATGTTATTATTATCATTGTTATCATTATTATTTACTTTTTAATTTTTAATTTTGTATTATTATTATAAATTTTATTTAATATGAATTATTGTTATTATTATTACATTTTCGCCCCCAAGGCCCTGATGTAGGTCAGTGACGTGTGTCCGGGTGGGCTAATCCCCATAAAAAAAAGTCAACTGCCAATGCAAGTCCTACCCCAAGCAATCATAGAATTTGTATCTCAGGAGTTATTGTATGTATTAGTCAGGTATGTCATATATCATATAGTTCATAGGTTGAGGTCAGAGTAGGTCGTAGGTCAAGTGGTCTTCAGCCTCCTCCCTTATCTTGTGTTGCCCGTCAGTCCAGGGTTGACGTGGCGGGACATGCAACACGCGGTGGTGTGGTCCAGCGAGTGGGCGCCGCTGGCACACAACGGCGGCTGGATCTTAAATGGTTGGGGCCTCAGGATCAACCCTCGTTTTGGCTTCGGTCTACTGAACGCCGAGAATCTGATCAACACCGTTAGGAATTGGACCAACGTGGGTCAGCAGAGGACCTGCAAGGTGGCGCCTACTAACAGGTAAGACGCTTCGACTGTTTTATGGTCACGAGGACAACGGTACTAATAAATTATTAATAAGTGAAGGCGGAGAGGAATTGTCTTTCCATTATACCAGTGACCCACCAGGGATATTTAGCATATAAAATGTACGAGTACTGACGGGGCTTTTTCGTTTCAGCTGTTTGGTGGAGCCTCGGGCATTTTTAGTTACTGGACACATTCCAAGTTTTAATGAAACTCATGATGATAATCTAAGGTTTCACAATATTGCAACAACTACGGGATGAAGTACAAAGCAAATTGCTGTCACAAGTCTATGTTACATAAATAAACACGACAAAATTATGTTACTGGTGTGTTTATCAATATACAATAACTGTGTTCACGAGAGTAGATGTCCCAAGCCACCTTGTCCCACCTCTCTAGTGTTTCCGTGTCTCACCATACAGTAATTGTACCACCTGAGGGTTACCCCGGTGTTGTATATCCCAGTGTATGTCAACTGGCCTTTAATTATTTGAGTTTTCCAGAGTTTAAAGGTGTGTCACTTAATAATTAATGGAAATTAACGTTACTACACATCGCTACAGGTCAAGTGACACCTTGGAGACCGGAGGGTGGGTGAAGGTGGAGTTTGACAGTGACGGGTGTGTGGGCAGTGAGGACGAGGTGAAGTTCTTGGAACACGTCCAGCTGGTGACTACCATCAACTACACCAGGCGAGGCGCCCTCACCATCAGCCTTGTCAGTCCTCAGGGTAAGTCCTCACCAACAGTCTCCCACGATAAGCTCACACCATCACACAAACACAATGAGGTTAAGGGCGCTACTGTACACTGTGCTTGGTAAAGACAATGTTCGTATGTACATAATTATCATGTTTTTATTAAGGCTTTCACACAAGAGAATCAATGAAGTTGGCAGAACTAATCTGTTATTACAGTACCTTACCAGTTACACACACACGTGAATTTCGTATGAAATATAAAACCACATAAACATCCGCATGATCAACACACTGGTCCGAGATCTGTCACTAGGATCGAGTGAGACTGAACAACTTTATGTTCTTCCCGCTATGGTTGTCATAACACCCGCTGCTGGTTCTCTTGTTCACGATAGCCCTGGCTGGTCTTTGAAATGGACTACAGATTCTCTTTTCTCGACTTCATTGAATGAATTTTATTATACTATAATTGTGGTTTTGAAACTTATGTGTGATGCTTCAAGTAAATGTTAATTTGCTCGACCTTAATTCAAGACACATATATCACCCAAAATAACCCAACACTGTAATCCCAGGCACACATGCCACCCTGCTGACGGAGCGTAAAGCGGACACCTCCAAGAAAGGTTTCAACAAGTGGCCCTTCATGTCGGTACATACCTGGGCTGAGGACCCCTCAGGTGTCTGGACCCTCACCTTCTACGACAACGTTAGTTGATTAATTTATTTGATGTATTATTATTGGGTAAAAATTCCTCAACTTATTTATTCACTGAGGATAAGACAGCAGTAAAAGCACTTATTTTCCGGTGTGGTCCTCATATTGTCTTTGTTGATCAGGAACATATGCTGATGTAACTTAATTATGAAAACTGTGTATGAAATTAATAAACAGTACGATATATTTTCTCAATCAGAGTACCGTCCTCATATCTGAGGCTTGGCGACCACAGTCCTCCACACTAAACGTTCTCGGGCTGTTTTAACCAATCCTTTACGGCTTTGTCTCTCTCTGGGGACCCAGTTCTTAATTTCTTTCATCCATCCCAGTCTCTGCCTTCCCCTGGTCCTCCAACCCTCAACTTTGCCCATTAATATTTGTTGTTATCCTTCGTCTTTGTTATATGACCTTAAGTATCTCATTTTTTCTTTTTCAGTACATTTCAAGTATTTCTCTTGTTTTCCTGTCAGTGTAGCTTATTCTTAGCATTTCCCTATAACACCACTTTTTTTTTTTTAGTAAGTGCAAATGATAGAGACGTATATTGAGGAAATATCAGTAATTATTGTTCAGCACGATAAAATTTTCATGTTTAGAATAATAATAATTAATTAATCAAGGGACATAAATAAACAGTGGGTGTTAAATTTAGGCTAGTCATCCATAACGTACGTTTTCTTTAACCAATAGACTGACGGAGAAGAAAACGGAACCATCGAGGACCTGGAGCTAATACTATACGGCACTAAAGAAAGACCCGCATACCTGCAGGACAAGAGGACATATAAGATCCGCTATGACCAAGTGGTATGTAATTTCAGTTTATATATATATACTCAGATAATATATACTCCTATGTGCTTAATTACATTGATATATATTTACCCTTGGAGTAAATAATTCAATGGAAAGACAAAGACTTTAAATAAAAAAACTAAAATGAGACAATCATGTGTTGCTCTGGCTGGATCAGGAGGACAGGGAAGAGTACACCAAGAAGGATGACAAGCTGTTACTGAACGCCCTCCAGCTCTACACCCTCCCTTGGGACGAGCTCCTCGATTTACTGACCAAGAGGTGAGTGGGTGGTCCATATCCCTTGTGTGAAATAATCAACATCAGCGTATTTATGAACGTAGGATAACACACAAACAAAAAATATACGTCGTTGTTTTTCCTTCAGCACGCGATCAACACTCTCAAGAGAGGACATTGAAATGCTGCTGAAGGAGGACCGCCTCGAGCACACCCTACGCAACCTCCAATCACAAGACGAGAAACTGGGAACTAGATCCATGTCGAAACTTAATTGGGAACTTATCTTCGACGAGCTGATGGCAAGGAGGCAATGAAAACATGAAGTAAAAAAAAAATGCAGAAAACAATACACTAACCAACTTGCCCCAGATAAGTCTCTAACTCATGAACAAAGTAACCATTTAGGAACTAATCATTAGAATGTAGAGTTCAGAGAGTTGGTCTCGGTGCCATGTTATCAGGAAGCGTTGCTCATGTAACAAAAATTTATAAAAAAAAAAATATTGTGCACGAATATGAAACAAAAAAGAAATATTCTTTTATATGAATACAATAATTAAATTCCCTCAAGTTTATGATTACGTTAACATAAATTTACCACACCTGTGACGATTGACATTTATTTGCTCAGTCCTCTCAGTGTCTTAGTTTAAGTCAATCTTAGTATATTATCATCACTGCACGCCTCCCCCGGGCTGGCCTGGGATACACCCCATAACGTTACGGAGATAATGTTTGTGTTACCTCCTCGTTATTTTATTAGTTTAAGGGGCAATATTTACCCCTATCCCTCACTCACACACACATGGCGTCCAGGATGTGATCTAACACATTGTGCTACGACCGACGCTTCCTAGACATGTATAAAGTATAAGAGTTAAGCCTGAGTGTCAATTAATTTTCCTGATGCTTTCCATTAAATGTATTAATTGCGCCTTCCCTTTCTAACCAGTATATATTTTAGAACAGCGCGCTCGTCTCATTCACTTAGCTTTAACAAATACGAAAATCCATTTTAATAAAAAAATAGTTTATTAACAGCAAGACTCAGTTGGCTCTCAAACACTAACGGCGAAAAGAACTTGGTCAAAAGCATCCGTTAAGGCCAGCACACAGACAGAAGCACGGTAGTTCATCTCACCACCACCACCACACATCTATCTTACCCTTAATAAAACAAGTCCAACATATTACCAGCAGTTAGGTCACGTGCTTTAGGTTCATTAACATATTGATCTACGGGTTTAAAATGAACCTAAAAGAGTCGCGTCGTTTTTTCCAAATTATTTCTCTTCGTATTATCTTTATTTTTCTTTAGACGTAATGCTAAACAAGACCTGAATGTAAACAACTAATATTCTCATCACACAATAAAGACATTATCACTAATTAACGCCTTTGTGACACTTTTGTTCAAACGTAAATAACAAACCGCAATGTAATGGAATAATTAAAATCATTACTATTTCAACAACTTGGGTGCCTACGACGATTAAAAGAACTATCGAAAATCATCCATTATTTTACTAACAACTTCTATAAAAAAAATTAATAAACAGAATAAAGTATTGTCAGTAATAAATTAATGTTTAAGTAACTATATTAATCTAATTCTAAACGGAGGGAAGTAATCATGAGACGTGACGCAACAAACTGACTTTACACATAACGTTTCCTCAATCTGTTCCATTCATAACAAACGTACACAATTACAAAGGAAAACCAGGTGAGGTATTCTAAATGATAGTTGTTTATATATGCTTGAGTGTAAACTTATTTATACAAATATAACAAATTTATCTACGCATATATATATCTATACTTAAATAACTATATTGTTGGCTAATAAACTTATTTTCATATCTATATTTTCATTGGCTTCCTCTGTACTGATAACGAGTGAAGATATATATATATATATATATATATATATATATATATATATATATTATATATATATATATATATATATATATAAAGGTATGTAAGCAAAGGGGAAGAGTGTGTTCTGACATTTTAACGCTCATAAATAGACGAAAGAATAACTCACTTATGTTAAACAGGAAATCACGAGTGAGAAATGAACTACACGACGAAGATGGTAGTAATGGAGAGAGAAAACTTACGCCTATTATTATTAGTATTATATTATCTTTATACATTATTCGTTGTTTTCCCAGACAATGTGGGGAGGCGAGAGCCGCAGTGACCATGACGAAACACACAATAAGTTATTTGTAGTGGCGAGCTACCAGTCCCGCTGTAATAGGCTATTTACCAGGTACCACCAACAATTAGCAGTTGGGACTAATTGGAAATACCTGGAAGCCATGACTGGCATACCTGAATCTTAACTCACAGGAAATATGAGAAAATTTATGTGGGAATTAATCATTGTTTGAGAGTCCGCCCTCTTTTGTGGCCTCAGGGCAGGTGGAGGCAGTGACGAGTGTTTGTAATCAACACCAAACAGAATAAAAAAAAAAAAAAGAAAAGTTAGTCAGGTTAGTTAAGATTATTCATCTTTTAGCTTCAAACAATTTATCTACTTGGATTTACATGACAAAGTTGATTCAATTAGTGATTTTAAGTGAACGAATTACGTGTTGCAGTTCTTTCATAAAGGTACTGCTGCCTGCTGGATACATCTCTTGTTACTGATAACCTTAAACTGGACGTCATTTCAGGCATCTTACATACATCTCCTTAAAATATATAAATACTGTACTGATTCTTTCCTTTAACACAGTAACTGCGATTTACTCTTCTACCCAATTCTGTCCATGATTAGATGATTCACTAGTAACTCACACTGTAAGAGAATAACCACAGCTAACTACAGATGATGGCTGTCATTTTAACTTTTACTTTAATTAATAGACTAACCACAGCTAACTACAGATGATGGCTGTCATTTTAGCTTTAAATATACAACGAACAGGAAAGATAATTAGAGAGCAGCACTCCGTTACGTGCCCCTCATCACCACTCATAACTCGGGTCCAGCCTCACAACATACAAGTTTAGCGAGATTAGGTTAAGTAAATCTCTGTTCTAAGACTTTTAATTTAATCTTATATGTGCCTTTATAAGTACTATCGTGACTACTGAGTAACTGTAATAAATATATAGCAGTTTCATAGTGAGGTAAGCAAATGTTTACCTACTTGATAAATTTAAAATTCAAAAGTTATATTTTCGTCAAATATTGAATTCGTTACCGTCATCTGCTACAGTTTTAGCCTAGCGCTCGTCTACCTCCCTCACTGTAATAATCAGTATATTCTCTAGAAAACAGACTAAACATAATTATTCTGGATTATAGGGGTGCAATATAATAACATCCTCACTACAACTCTTTATGGTGATATTATCTAAATGTATCTCTCATGTCTAGTAATAATTATCACCCATTACCATCATTACTTCTCGTGGTCTATACCTCTGCTTCACTGACGTTGCGTACACTGCCATCAACAACAACTGGAACAAGAGAACACAGTATAGCGTAGTCTACAGAGCCGCTGTACAATAAGACACATTGGGGAGCTATATATACTAAAATTTCCGGTCTACAAGTCGATGGTTTAGCCAAGACTAAGGTACAGTGGACGTTTAATGTACAATAACAACACCACCTGGGTCAGCACTAATCTCTGTATCTTAAGAGTTACACTGCAGGTAAAAGAGACGCGCTAATGTTCGTCTGGCGATGCTCCTTCAAGCGTGTCATTATAGGGTAGAGGAGAACGACAGACTATGATGACTGCCAGTGCTGTTGCCGATATTTTGGAAAATCATGTGTGTTTGAAGGACGGACGGCCCTCAGATAACAACAGCCAGCATATACAGTATATGGTGGTCTGCCTTACACCTCGCTAGCTCAGAGTATTGGGCAGATCCTTGACGGTAATGGAGCGGTGATCATTACAGTGGTCGGGTAGTTAAGTGTGGCTGGAGTGGGTGAGTGCTGGTACACCTGGTCTGTGTCACGTTGCTCCACCACACAACCATTACCACTCACCTCCTCCATGACGCTCCACACACATACAAACTACACCATTACACTACCTCCTCCTCCTCCACCTCCTTCGTCTACTGTTACCAAGATACTCCCATCCACACACACCTGTTGAAAAGGTTCGATGGAAACCCATGACTAAGACTTCTAGTAACATATTGTCTTTCAGCTGCAATCTTAACCCATGACACAGGAAAAGTTTATAAACATCCAGACAGATAAACAGACAAATACCCACACTACAGTCCTTGTGTCATAATGTGTTTTTTTTTTCAATAGGTGACTAAATACTTGTAAAAGAAAGTGTATGGTCCTTAGGTACATTTTCCTATACGGTGACTCATGTAGACTCAATAGAGATTCATCAAGACTCAGTGATTCATGTAGGGTCAAAGAACGGTCCTCAATGGGAATAAATAGGCTCGTGGAAAAATTTTATTGGTAACTCACGGAAACTCATGGGATATTATTAATGAGAACTCGCGTAAACTCGTGGTAACTCGCGTAAGCCCATGGTGAATCGTGGTAACTCTTGGAGACTCGCACTGACTCTTAGGACTCACAAACTCACGGAATTTCACCTCTATCCCTGAAGACCAATAGAGACTCACTGACTCACGCCCTCACCACCACACATGTCAACTCCCTCCCTCCCTCCCTCCCCCTAGTGTGGTGGCGTGTGTCAGGCGTGGGACTCTTAGCAAGTAACTACCTTGTAATTGGCTTGTAATTGGTGCCAGACCCATGCCGCATTTAACCTCCACTCAAACACTGCCACTTTGTGTGTGTGTGTGTTTGCGAATGTGTGTCCCCCGTAAGGCTTAACTCAGTATGGATACATTACACCGGTACACAAGGCATCATGGCAGACACTGAATTTGACCTCCTTCACTTCTATACTGTAAGGTGAGGTGAACTGGCAGTGTCTCAGGATTCAATCACCATCCTTTGGGACTTAACTATGCTACCTGGGGTTCTGGGGATGGGTTGGGTTAACTTTATAGTGGTTATCCTTAAGGTGAAATAAACGGGGTGCCTAACCTTCATTTAATCCAAAGATTCTCTAACTTAAATCTTATATCAGCTAAGATCACAGAACTGGTGTAATTTGGGTGCGAATTCGGATGTTATTTTGTGTCGTTACCTTTGTCAATCTGTTGGATACACTTTTTATCATCACTTTGAAGGAATATTCGTAGTTTGAGTAGTTGAAGAACCAGGTCGAGTTGGTTATACTGTGTTCTGTTATCTACAACACATACCCACGCCCCACGGTGAGAGAATTCCATTAGAATCAGTCTCCTCTTCTCTTAGATGTTAAACATACAAGAACACACCGTAGGAAAAAATATTGGCGACTTCGCAATTTCTCAGATAATAATAATAATAATAATAATAATAATAATAATAATAATAATAATAATAATGGTTGCCCCTCGTGTAACGAGGATGGCCGACCCTAGGGCCACCTAGGCGTGAATTTGTTTAAGGTGTAGAAGCTGTCGCCAACACAACAACCACACCCTAAGTTAACGAGCTGTATGACCCAGTGTCAAGGAATAGTCCGAGAAGACCGGACAACTCGCCAACTTCACTGGCTAGCCATTACCCCGGAGCACGAGCCGCAAATAGATTAACATCCAGGTTCCCAATTACTGCTGGGTAGACAAATGACGCAAAGAAACTTGCCCATAGTTTCTCCGTGTCCGGGGATCGAACCCGGGTCCACTCGCTTACGAGGCGAGCATGCTTACCATTACACCACACTCCTTATTTATAATGTATGTCCTTGGCCTATGTCAACACTTACTGTAGTACTGAAACTGTTGGTCATAATTGTTATAACTAAAGCAGACACATTATACGGGTCTTCTATACAGTACCCGACTTCATCTGAGTTCTTAATGAAAACGATAAACAAAAAAATCCCCTGAGGAAGAACAAGAAAGTGCACAACCATCCCCCTTGGTCACCCGCACCTCCCTACCAAATTTCATCTCTATCTTCAAAACCGTGTAAATGCGTAAGGAACATACAAGCAGACACAGACAATATACATTTTATATTGAGATGATATACAAGACTCGTGACTATACGTAACTGCAATGACCAAGTTGTTTATCATTAAGAAAGAAAAACAAGGAGGGAGAGAGAGAGAGAGGTGCCTGTGTGGGAGAGAGCAGTCATCCGTCTTGGTGGTGGTGGCAGGGGCGGGGTGGTGCTGCAGGAGGGAGGGAGGGGTGAGCCAGACCCAGGTATTGCACCAGGCCCCGGGCGCCCATTAACAGTCATGAGCAAGGGGATAATTACAGGTTATGGGGCTTGTTTATTATCATATCCCCGCCTCCCTCGTCTAGCCTCTACATGGTCATCACGGCTGTGCTCACGGCGAGAAGAAACTGCCCATTCGCACTACCTGTTAAGGGTCGCTCTTAACTACCCTGCGTGTTGTTTCTTCTCGTGTTGGTATGTGAGGGTAGAGGAGAGTGGAGGGGTGGGGTGGGGGGGGGGGGTAGGGAATGAGGTTAATATGCTAAAATTACTAAATGGACGAAATCTATTTCTAAGTTCCTACCATTAATTAACATAATAAGTTAACATTTATATTCACTCAGCCGAAATGATTTCCTTCACAACATTTTTAAACTAGCAACAGTTTCGCTAAGACCAGAGTGTAGGTGTGAGGTTCAGTAAGTGAATTTCCTATCTCACTTTTCATATTAGATACTGTGGTAAAAATATTCAACAAATTCCCAATATTCTCCTATAGAAATAAATAAAGTACCTGTGCCTTACCGAACCACATGTCGATGTGTAATGTTTGATTTGTTGCAGCTAAAACCAGACACGAGAGATGTGGCGATGATTGAAAAATTAATAATACAGTATTATTATTTTTAAATGTAGTCAACAATCTGTGAGGTATAGTGTATCCATCTAAAATTTACGAACCAACCAACCAAACCTAACATGGGTGAAGATTATAAATAATAGCTGGCAGAGAAGCGACGCATTTTTTTCTTTACATAATCCTGAGAAATAAAAAAATACAGGATATGTATAAAACCAAAGACAATGAAATTACAAAATAGCTAAGGACATTAAAAAATCTTAAAAATTGTGAAAGATTATGGTCACTGTCTACCATATCATTATAATAATAGTGCTTACTTGCTTCAGTTGATTTCCTGGCCGTCAACTACTGTACTAAGGCCATTACGATGATTACGGTCGTGTGGTCGTGGAACCAAAACAACGGCGACGCTCAGCCACAGCTCGCCGACTTCATTTGAAAGCCATCGTATAATGTAACACTCATTTCTGAATCTACGACACCGCTTTCGTATTATAGTAAAGTAACAAAAAAATAATTACTCTCTATCACATCAAGTCCCCAAAACCGTTGTTATTGAGCGCAAGGACAATTCACACTGTCGGTATCACCCATTTCTACTCGGCTACATTTGTAAATGTTGCTAAACGTCTCATTACTCAAAAAACTTTAAGGTGCCGTTCCACTACACTTAAAGAACAAACCTAGGTCAACAGAACGACATTATGTGGAACTTTAACCGAACATCTATCATTCTTACACTTTAACGTCTCAAATGAGCATTAACCTAGAGAGTCGTCAAACACAATTTACCCAACAATGTCTCCTCACAACAAGGAGGTTAAGACTAGTTGTTGAATCACACATCACCACCAGTGTTGCCGTTTAGTTCACATCGGCCGGTTGCCGTCCGTCACTTAAGAGAAAACGTGTAAAATTATTAAGTAACTGAATTAAACAGGAAATAAATAGAAAATATTCAAGGACGATATTTATTGATATTGAAATACGTTTTATTTTGGTATGAAATAAAAAAACGTCATAATAAGGTTTAGAAAAAATAAAATTGTAACAAAATGTGCATATATTTCCCCATTTGGTAAAGAAATACAAAGGTAATAAACAATACATATACTGTACATGGAATTTACAATTAATCATTAGGATTTTTTACAAACCGAATCCAATTTTCACTTGGCTCGTGTGAAACACATCCTCCACATTTGTGAACCATTTTAGATGAAATGATTAGAGATGTTAAAGTCTGCGTAGAAAGAATATTTCTTTCCTTAGTTTTGGTCAGATTCACCTTGGAAAAGATTCTTTCTACATCAACATTTGATGTGGGCAAAGACAATATCTTCAGAGCAAAGTATGGCAGCTCACGGAAATATAGTTCACCAAAATCATCTTTCATACTTTACATTTCCTTGTAGAATATCTCTGCATTTTTTTTAATATAGTCTGTTAATTTTATGTTGTCAATGGTTCTCCACTCATTATCCAACTGCTGTTTGTTCGTGGGAGATATTCTAGGAAAGCGTTCATTAAAGGTAACATTGAAGGCATTGTCACCCTCGACTACTCATTAAAAATTTTCTACTAAAAATACAGAACACATCTGTAGTGGTTCGTTACCAAGTGGATTTTTTTTCATTTCTTTGCAGGATATAATCATAAATTGCCTGCACCTATTTATCACATCTTCTATCATGTCTTTCCTGTCCCTATACTCGTCAGACTGGTGGAGACCAGGAACTTCTATCCCAAGATATATCTGATTAAGGGGGAGGAATTTTGTGTTGTCTTCAGGATCTATATTTGCTATACTTGAGATCCTGTTCACTCCATCTCTCTTCATGTAACTCCACCATACATCACGGTAAAGATCACTGCATCTTTTATGTTGTATTGAAGGTTCTTGACGTTGGAAAAGAAGGTTTAAGTTATTAAACTTTGGCAAAATATAGTTGAGAAAATGGAAGTATAGGCGTATGGATGGATTATTTAAGCTTTCTAAAATAGATGAAATTGTGTGAAATTTTTCCTCCATACTTATGCTGGTAAAATATAGTTTCAAGGGTTCATTGTTCTACCCTTGTTCTATCATACGTTAATGTGTGCTATATACTGTATAGGAAACTTAGTAACTTGTTTGTTCCTAAAATGACGTACAATTTTATTTAAACTTTAATAAATACATCTTCTATTCTTCATTTATTTTGTATTTTCCTCTTTAAAACATGTGTGAACTTCTTGTTAACTGTGAATTCGCAGTTTCCCCTTCGAACTTCCCGCACTTTTTTAGTTCACATCAGACGAAAATGGTATACACCGGCAACACTGATTCCCACAAATAGTCGTCAGTCCGCACACCACACTGACAACATAAACAATGGCTACCGGAGCTCCAGAACAGCCGGAGCCGGAGCCGCTGGTTCAGTCAGGGAGACTCACTGTGTCGTGGTGACCAAATACTATTTAAGAAAGACGGGAAAGCAGGGAGAAAACCACAGCTTATAGTTGGCCGCGGGATCAACAGATGGCGATAGTGTGCACGGCGCGGGCCGTCTGTACGTCGTGTGTTTGTTTACACGAAGACCGGGACATTTAACCATGAGTGGGCGTCACACCATCACCCGTGTGCCGTATGCACGCGTACAAAAACAGATCACACTGAGCTTGTGTTTCACATTTTCACGTTGCTATATATCATTGATCATATAGAATTTACTGTGTGATATTGTATGTGTGTGTCAGTATGTATGTGTACACATTAAGAACGTCAAGGTAATATCAGCTTACTCCGCTGGTTACCATGGAAACATGGACACGCTACCCTCACGCGCCCCGGGCTTTTAGTTAGCCGCGTTGCCAACAAATGGCGTAGATCGGAACTCGGTGGCTCACGGATTTTTTAATCGATAAAAATAGATGCTTTCCCGTCTTTCTTATATAGTCTTTGGTGATGACTCCTACCGTATGAATGCATATATCCATTAATTCATATTCTAAAGATCACAATTTACTGCATGCTGTATTGTATTATGTTCAAATATTTTGGGTAATATTAAACCTATGCCTTTTTATTACTCTGCCAAATTCAGATTGTTCTACGGTAAACCTAACAACTTTGCCTTCCAGAGTTCACAATCTCACGCCAGAGAGCATTGAGGTAAACTACTGATAAAAATTTTAATTTTTTTTCGTTACTGTGCAGGTGACACCACCAGCGTACATTACAACTCGCTGGTACATACAGAATAAGGTGTTGTGTGCAGACCGTGAAGAACAGTAACACGAGAAACGTACCATTATTTAAACATTACACCAGTGAACATCGAGACGACGCTTAGAGAAAAAAATGAGCATCAGAAGAAAAAAAAAATAGTTTCGTGTCTCTACACCGTAAATTATATGTATTAGTGGCGGGTTCTATAATTCAGTGTGTGTGTGTGTGGCCTCTCTTTCCCACTATCTCTATTTGTATTTTTTGTCTCACTGTCACTCTATATTTTCTTAATTTATCCACCTATCACCCCCCTCTCACCCCTTTGCTCCCCGTCCTCAAAGGGGTGTGTGTGTAAGTCAGTGTGGACATAACCTTGGTCAGGTCAGGGTCAGCTTCTGAGGTCACCACTGGTATGCCACTTCAGTGCTCCTCTTCTGGGTCCGCTCCTTCAGGTTGTCATGACCCACATAAATCCTTCCTACACAACATGAGTGGCGTCCTATACCTAGCTTGATATACACACTGTGGCGGGTCACTCACTCTCAGCTTTCAGGCGGAGTAAAATATGTGGAAACATGAAAGGACTGAATGATTTAAAGCTGTCAGTGTTCTAATTAAAACTGAGGCGAATATCATAATTACTACAAATATTTTCACTATAAACGTTGTTATTATCGATACAGAGGGCGATGATACAACCTTTGATTTTGGAACCATTACTAAAATTCAATAACATTACATTAGAACAAAACTAAATATTACATATACATAGTTTCATTTATTTTGTTCTGTATATTAATTTATGTATGGAAGAACACGACTTTGTTTAACTTTAATCATCAATTAGTGCTCTTGTGTTCATACTAAAGTTTGAGGACTACAGGCTATGCATTCAACAAGCAAATCTGTCTACGTCTCTCTATCGAAATTGAATCCAAGAGGTCAGTGGCGGGGCTTCTGAGGTCAGGTTGGGTCAGCGGGGTCACTTGGTAGTCTCAGCTTACGATGGAGATAAGGTTGATCTTGTTAGTCGCTATTTAGAGTGGTGGGGCAGGTGACGACCCAGGGGCCACAGAGGGTCGTTTGAGGTCGGTGTCCGTGATGACGGCGAAAGGCACATGGCCACGGACGAGTGAGGGTAAGGTGCACATGGCCACGGACGAGTGAGGGTAAGGTGCACATGGCCACGAACGAATGAGGGCTAGATGTATATGGCCACGGACGAGTTCAGGCGAAGTGCACATTGGCACAGACAGGTGAGGGCAAGGTGCACGTGGGCATGGACGGGTGCTGATGGAGTGCACGTAGCCAAGGACAGGTCAGTGTCCGTGTTATGTGTGTTTAGGGCGAGGTGTTAAGTGTAGGGCACGTGGCCAAGGATGGATCAGTGTCCGTGTTGTGTGTGTTTAGGGCGAGGTGTTAAGTGTGGGGCACGTGGCGTGTGAGGGTTGTGTCAAGTGTGAGGGCGTCGTCAGTCGTAATACCTCACACCCAGTAGAGCTCATCGATGACTCCCTTCACATTTATTTTCACAACCCGGCGCAGTTACCAGGCTGGGGTGCAGCATCAGGCGGCCTTACTGTTATCATTCCATTGGCAGTGATAACCCCGCGCCTCTCAGCCCTCGTGGTGGCTGACAAGTAAACCAGTGTTTGTGACATGAAGACTTGACACCTCCACCCACCCAGTCCACCTCTACCCACCCGGTCCACCTCCACCCATTTCTAATAACATTCTTCAGTAATCAGATTTAAAGAACACACTCAGATAATTCTCATCCCTGCTAGTAATTGTTATCGTAGATTTAATAACAGCGAATTCGTCATTTTCGTCACAGTGGAATTTATGCTTTAACATCCCGTACTGTTCATCTATATAATCAGGTTAACTAGACCAGGTAGACTTAACTAGACCAGGTAGTCACGGCACTGCTGGATAGTGAGTCCCGGTACTTACCTCAGTCTGCCCTACAGTGTTATTGTCTACACGTGTTGTTTGATGGTTATGGATTATTTTAAAATCCTTGAGGAAGTTGTTTGTATGTATGACTTACATAAGGCTATGGAGTATGGTGAATAATTAGGTTTTGTTTTCTTAAAGTATTGTAATTATTTTTGTGGTGTGTGTGTGTGTGTGTGTGTGTGTGTTTTGCCTTGCATGTACACTAGCTACAAAAAAAAATATGCTTCTTTTTTTGGCTAGACAATAAGACACAACGGACGAAGGATTTTGACAACCCTACCGAGACAACAGGAGTCCCAGTGTTCATTCTGACATCCATTAGACCCCACCTAGCAGATACTTTCTGTAGCGATTGTATTTAGCACATGAGTGGTAGGTGTGTCTCACTGTGTGGCGAAGGAGGAGGTGGTAATGATCATGGGCGGAGGTTTGGGGAGGGCGTGAGGTTTGGGGAGGGTGTGAGGTTTGGGGAGGGAGTGAGGTTTGGGGAGGGCGTGAGGTTTGGGGAGGGTGTGAGGTTTGGGGAGGGTGTGAGGTTTGGGGAGGGTGTGAGGTTTGGGGAGGGTGTGAGGTTTGGGGAGGGCGTGAGGTTTGGGGAGGGCGTGAGGTTGGGCAGCATTACAGCCTCAGTTACAGTGGAGGTTCTGATGTTGAGCAGCCTTGGGTTATAGCAGGTGTGGTGAGGGCTGGGGTGGTGAGGGCTGGGGTTGTGAGGGCTGGGGTGGTGAGGGCTGGGGTTGTGAGGGCGGATGTTGAGGCAGGACAGTATTGAGGGTGAGGGCTGGCGTGGGGGCAAGGCTCACGCGCCCCCGCTAACAGCCCGCACGCTCACCCCTTTATCTGCGGGCCACTGGCAGCGCTTCATTATGCTCCGAAATCTTTTAATGTTGAGGGTATTATCAGGACCACACTATGACACGCTCCATGACACAAAGATGCATATACTTTCATATTTACGAGACACGAATATAAAACCGCTGTAATCTCCGCGTGTGCCAGCCACAGGGGACTCTGGCCCCTACCCGTGGGTGACTTAGTGGCCATTCTGAGATGCGTGAGTTTCCTCAAAGTGATGGCGCAGAGTTTTGATATGAAACGATTGGGGTGTGGCAATTACTTCCACTGTTGCCAGATGGGGGGTCGGGGATTCCTGGGGTGGGGAGGGGAGGAGGTGGCTTGGGGAGGGGTGGAAGGGGTCCCTCACACTGTCCACCTGCCGCACCCCACCACCCAAACTCTTGTATCATTGTCCGAAACATCGGGGATTATTTAGCTACTCATAATTCATAATGAATAATGGATAAAAGAAAAGAAAATCCAGGAGAGAAACGCCACCAAGAATTGGCGGGAACTGGTCACGACGCTGCCTAAGGTCAGAGTAGACTGGCCAGATATTTTTCACTGATTTCTGATTTTTTCATTGTTGTGCATCACGCTTTCTTTTCCCGTCCGGGGCCTCGCGCTGGATCAATCTCCGCCACTACCAAATATATATGATGGAAGGCTTGGGTACTATTGTGTCATACAAATTTGGTTCGATACTTATGATGGCGATGGCGGGGGCTGGGTGGTGAGGGCGGCCGGCTGTAGCGGTAGAGGCGACCGGGTAAAATTCTCGTCGTTGTGGGCGGCGGACCGTGCATCTTGTGAACTATGGTCTGTGCACAAAATAGCCCGAACCCATGTACAATGTGCACTATCTCCAGACTGGCCACTATTGTGCGCTACAAGGAGCTTTCCGTCCATTTATTGTTTCGAGATTTTATGCCCAGTTTAGGACTGAAAAAAAGAACCTATTAACCGCCCTGCCTTCCGAGAACTTTTTTTTAGAACTTATTGAAGAGAATTTATAATCTAAGTTCATTATCTTGACTTCAGTGACTTTCTTAATTAATAACAAAGACAAGGAACACTCTGTACCATACTTCTTATATCGAGTAATAAAGTTATCAGTAAGTGAACGTTATATCCCGGAGGTATATGCCCAGCCTTACATCACACCTCACTATATTCAGGGGGTCGTATCAGAGAGGTTCAGAGTCAGGGCTGTATTATTTTTGGAACCTGTGTGTGTGTGTGTGTGTGTGTGTGTGTGTGTGTGTGTTTGGTTTACGTTCAGAGGATCTAACTTTATATGACGTTGTTTTGGCACATAGTATCGAGAGAACTGTGAATCCTTAAACATTCCAGCAGAAAGTGACTCCTGAAGGCGCAGGAGTAAGTCTACAAGGGAAAGTGACATATTAAAATGAAACGGATATTAGTCTGATCACCGGTCGTCCTTACTAGTGAAGTGGAGACTCGAAAGGAAAAACAAAAACACAAATAAAATATAAAAACTAGTATTTTGAAAGAAAGATTTCCACGAGAGAGAGAGAGAGAGAGAGAGAGACGTACTCTGCGATCAGTACTGTACCCTTACACTCACCTCCATGACTTTTTGAGTCTAATCCTTTACAAAACACTAATTAATTAATTCTACAATACATGACGATATATTACACCAAAAACTAATTATGTACACCACCAACTTTCATATACGCGAACAAAATAAAAACATTTTCATCCAGTTTATGAAAATAAACGAAAAGAAAACGGCGATAAGGTGTCATTAACTTGAGTAAGGGTCGCCCCTGGCCAGGCACGCACCCACCCCGTCCGGTTCCGTGCATGTGACGTCACTGGCCAGTCACGACCATGCCTCGGGCCCAGCATTTGGACACGCCCCTCGCTGACCCGCCGTGCGATATGACGACCGCCTAACTTTTTTTTTCTCTCTCTCTCTCTCGTGCATCGCGGCGCTGTCCTGGCCGGGGCGGTAGAAGAGAGAGCTGAGGGAAGCATTAATGACCATTGGGAGATATTAGTCTTATAAGGGACTCATAAATTATGGAGAAAAGTAATAAGTGTAATGATACTGCGTGCGTGTGTGTGTGTGTGTGTTCTGACGAGTGAGGTTCTACGTTCTCATCCGGCATGTGTTGATCACAGTACCTGTAGCAGGAATTCCTCTCCTCCGCACCTTTAACACACAGCACAATAACATGAAGCACCCAGACGTCTTTCAGTCTATGATTTCAAATTAAAGTTTTTATAACCTAACCTAACCTAACCTAACCGGGGCCCACGATATGAGATTCTTATTATAATATTTCGATCACATGAAGATTATGCACCACAACTTATTCAAAAGTGATATGAGAATGTATCTAGTTAGCGTAGAGTCTCAGTGCAATTTTGATACCATTTTGAACAGTAATGATGATAGTTTAATGTTAATTTTTAAATCCTCAATTAAAAAGGAAAAATTATCGTTCAAACTAGTGAATATTTTTTTCCTTAACTAAAAATATGAAAATAAATCTATCCGGCTCCTCTAACACAGCTAAAACAATACTACTGACACTCTTTATACGTTAGCCAGGTGTATTCTTCCCTCGCTCCGGGCACAAGATCAAAATTAACTTAGGAATCTCTGAAAATCCGGCTCCAAGGTTTTCTGTAGGTGTCCTGGGGCCCACATGATCTTGTTAACGTGATAGGAATTTTTTTTTACCTGGTGGCTGGAGGCGACATCTGCTGGCACAGTGGTCGTGATGCCCCCAGAGTTAGGACAAGAGAAGGTCTGGCCTGGCCTGGTCTGGTCTACTGCCGCGGTAAAAAAAATGTAAAAAGAAAAAAACTAACATTACATGCATACTTACATAAATACACACACACACACACACACGGATTTGAAATAACATGAATTCACACACACACACACACCACAATAAAGAAACACATCTTCCTCATTATAAACTATCGCCCAAGTCACTCATACAATAAACTACAACGACCTTTATTACACAACACAACTTGTACCATACAGGGTCCGCCAGTCAGCCAGTTTGAATTGTACACCGAAAGCAATTAATTATTATCATTTTATAATTACTTTAATCTGTAAGAGTTAATTTTCATGATAGAAACCCTTGATGGTTCTTGTAATGAGCGGGGTGGATTAAGTGAAAATGGCCGCAGGGTGTGTGTTATCGATCCTTAGTTTAAAAATGGCCGCCAGTTGTTTATATTCGATAAATTAATTAAAAATGGCCGCCAGTTGTTTATATTCGACAAATGAATAAAAAATGGCCGCCAGTTGTTTATACTTGATAAATTAATGAAAATGGCCGCCAGTTGTTTATATTCGATAAAAGAATTAAAATATGGCCGCCAGTTGTTTATACTCGATAAATTAATTAAAAATGGCCGCCAGTTGTTTATACTCGATAAATTAATTAAAAATGGCCGCCAGTTGTTTATATTCGATAAATTAATAAAAAATGGCCGCCAGTTGTTTATATTCGATAAATTAATTAAAAATGGCCGCCAGTTGTTTATACTCGATAAATTAATGAAAAATGGCCGCCAGTTGTTTATATTCGAAAAAAGAATTAAAATATGGCCGCCAGTTGTTTATACTCGAAAAATTAATTAAAAATGGCCGCCAGTTGTTTATATTCGATAAATTAATTAAAAATGGCCGCCAGTTGTTCATAGTAGAAAAAAAATGGCCGCCAGTTGTTTATACTCGATAAATAAATGATAAATGGCCGCCAGTTGTTTATATTCGATAAAAGAATTAAAATATGGCCGCCAGTTGTTTATACTCGAAAAATTAATTAAAAATGGCCGCCAGTTGTTTATATTCGATAAATTAATTAAAAATGGCCGCCAGTTGTTCATAGTAGAAAAAAAATGGCCGCCAGTTGTTTATACTCGATAAATAAATGATAAATGGCCGCCAGTTGTTTATATTCGATAAAAGAATTAAAATATGGCCGCCAGTTGTTTATGCTCGATAAATTAATTAAAAATGGCCGCCAGTTGTTTATATTCAATACAATAATTAAAATATGGCCGCTAGTTGATTGTTTTTGGTGTCTCTGTCGGAAAAAAAGACCAGCGATTGGATTTATATGTCTACAACAAAAATAAGACAGACAGACAGACATGACAGATACAGACAGACATGACAGATACAGACAGACACATAAAAAGACAGAACTCCCCTCCCCCCCCCCCCCATCGAACTTAAAAACGCCCCAGCGACTCGACAATATTTTGACCTTTATGGCAGAAGTGGTTTAGCATTATCTCGACTTGCCTTTCTTGTTCCTCAGCTGGTCATAAAATTTCAAGTCTTCTGCCATAAATTCGACCAAATTAAAATGTCTCGTTTTGATATTTCCACCGATAAGATGATTTTACTTTATTATGGAGATAGATTGAGTGAGAGACAGAGACATCTCTTTACGTATCAACTTTTATGCCTTTTAGGGAGAAATATATTTGTTAAGGATCAGTTTTTGATGACTTTTAGGGAAAATATTCCTTTATATATATCAACAACTATGATAAACGTGAAAAAAACATATATCTAATATTAAGCAACAAATACACAAACATAAACAAACAATAACATACTTACGTCAGATAAAACCATATACACACACACACATACAAACATACACACTCACATACACCTCCTTCAACACATTGGTCGAAACTTGCAAAAGAAAACGAGATTTTATGAGGGTAAACTTGTATAAAGGCGGGAACAAGTGATTAAGGGAGACTGTGCATAATAGTGTTGTAATCGGAGAAAGATATCCGCAGAGTCTCAAATATTTACGTATGATATTGTTTTGTTTTGTCTAAGAGTGAATCATGTATGGGACTGGACCTACAGGTATTGGTAATTAGTATACAGAAGTTGTAATTAATTTTCTTACATGGGATAATTATAAGGTTGAAGGTGTTGAGTTTTGTTTATTTAATTCGTGTTTGGTTGTTGTTGTTGTTGTTGTTGTTTAAGATTTAAGATTTAATGTATTTTTTTTGTAATACAGATAAATACATACACACACACACAGACATATACACACTAAACAAACACACATGCACACACAGACACAAACACACACAAGGGACATCATTTTATATATTCATTAAATAATTATTAAACACTACAATCCCCCACCCCCCCCCCCCAAAAAAAAATAGTTCCCTGACAGATTTTATTAATATTGATCTCTCTAACGTCAACACAAATCTGTCAGTTCCTCTGTCAGATAATAATCCTTACCTGTCTGTGTGGGAGTCACTGTTTCCGCTTCTGCACCTCCAAAAAAAAAAATAATCTACGGAAATTCCAATCTGAAACTGCCCTTGTGTACTGTCTCTCTTGATACACTAGTTCCCTTAATTATGATCCGGGGAGTCAAGTCATTTCTGGAACTCATGTTAAAAGTTAAAATAGGAGGAGGAGTTTATTTTGAGGTGTGTGTACAGTATAGTCCTGAGGAAATATGTGAGCTGTATGGCCAAAGGGTCGAGTATTTGATCACGTATTTTTTTCTTTTAGGTAATTTTTTTTTTTTAGTTTGTTATGATATAGTTTAAAAGGTGTTCATAATTAATTAGTACATACGTTCTCTCTCTCTCTCTCTCTCTCTCTCTCTCTCTCTCTCATTTACAATATTTCTGTTTTCTATGACTTTTCTCCGTACGTCTCTATACAACGTGAGTAAGTGAGTCGGTGAGTGACACAAGACGACCCAGCGTGTGTTAGTGGTGGGTGAGGGAGGCGGCTACAGCATACACACTCTGTAGGGCGTGGAAGGTGTCTACCGGAGGGCCAGACCGGGTTATCTCAGTGTCAGGTCCTCATTCTCACGGTATGTAAATGTTCTTTGTGAGTCGTTGTGCGCGTGTTCCATCTTCCTCCTACTCCTCCTCCTGCTGCTGATGGTGTGGCTGATGGTGTGGCTGTGGATGTGGCTGCTGTGGTTGTGGATGTGGCTGCTGTGGCTGTCAGGTACAAAGAGTGTTGCTGTTGATCCCTTGTACACGATGCACTTCTGTTGTTTCTCTCTGTTACGTAATGGGTGCCACCTACTCTCTCTCTCTCTCTCTCTCTCTCTCTCTCTCTCTCTCTGTCTCATGCAATCCCTTCCTCCTTTCACTTGTCTCTTCTTCTGTTTACTTTTTTTCCTTTTAAGCAACACATTTAGCATCAGTTCGGTTCATCTGAGTATTTGCTCGACTCTAGGGTCTAAATTTCGCTTTCGTTTTTTTTTTTTTTTTTTTTTTTTTTTACGGGGATTAGCCCACCCGGGCACAGGTCATTGACCCACATCAGGGCCTGGGGGGGGGGGGGGGCGAAAATATGGTAAAGATAATAATAATAATAATAATAATAATAACTGTTATTATTATTATTATTATTGTTATTATTATAATAATTAAAATATAATAACAAAATACCTGTACAAAAAATAAAAATAATATACTACTACTACTACTAATAATAATACCCATAAATAAATACAAAAACGAGAAAAATAAATCAAGAATGAGAAACGATATACAGTATGTATGTTGTGTTGTCAAAGTAAGAGAAACAATTGAGACCCTGCAATTGTGTGTAAATGAAGCACAAAGTCAGATGAGCAACCTGGGACTTGGTCACATATGGCAGCAGGGTCTACCATTAGACAACACATTATGCTTCCAATATCTTCCCAGGCGGTAGTACCTCCCTGTTTGGTAGCTGCCTACTACCTGGTAGACGCGACTGTTCTAACTCCGGTTCTTTAGTCTATAGAATCCTCACACAGGTAAGCGGCCCCTGAATAGTCATCCAATCTATACCTAAAATGTCAAACACCTGGTTGACCTTGGACTAGAATAAGTACATAAAAGATTTAGGTCAATATAGAGCAAAGGTCAAGGTCAAAGTTCATTTAAGGTCACGCTATGTCTTCCATCGTCTGTTAGGTGAAGAGGTGGTGAGGGTGGTAGTGCCGATGGTGGAGGTGGGTGTGGTGGATAAGGATGGTGATTAATATGGTTATGGTGATTGGAAGGTGGTGAGTATGATGGTGATTGATGATGAGTGGGGCAGAGGCCGATGGTATGATGGGTGATGATGATGATGGTGTTGATGGTGGTGGTGCGTGAGAGAGTGATTCCAGAATTCATGTAAAAGGTCAGGATCTGGTGGTGATGGTGTTGCTGATAGTGAGGAGGAGGAGGAGGGTGAGGAGGAGGAGGAGGAGGAACGAAGAGGAGGAGGAAACAAAAGAAGGCAAGGAGGAAAGGGGTAACAGGAGGAGAACAGGAAAAAGTGTAGGAGGAGAAACAGAAGAACGAAGAAGAAGAAACAAGACGAGAAAAAGGAATAATGTAAATAAAATAAAAAATAAATAATGGTAATGATAATGTGAGAGTAAGTGATAATAAATAACAACAACAAAAGAAAAAACAAAGCAAAATAAACAGATCAAAACACTAAGAGGTGAAGTAAACGTAAGAACACAAAGGAAACCCCAAGAAAGAAAAGGTTAAAGAAGAATCGATAAGAAACGAAAATAACAAAATCCCCAACAAAGGAAACTGGGATGAAAAAGGAAATAGTGAAAAGAAGATAAATGAAGAAAAAAAAGACAAGAAAAATTAGACAGAAAACGGTAATGAAGTTGAGAGAGGAGGAGAGAGGAGAGGAGGAAGACAAGGGGAGGAGGAGGAGGAGGAGGAAGATAGCAATAAAATGTAAGTAAGAGAAATAAATAAATCAGAAGTAGGGAGAACACACACACACACACACACACAGGAAACATTTAATAAAATCTCATGTAATCTATTTTGCTCCACCGACTCTTAACCTCTTGAGTACGATCCTAACCCCTTGAGTACAATGATTTAGCCAACTGAGTAAGCTATATTAACCACATGAGTACGATCCTAACCCCTTGAGTACAATGATTTAGCCAACTGAGTAAGCTATATTAACCACTTGAGTACGATCCTAACCCCTTGAGTACAATGAATTAGTCAACTGAGTAAGATATAGGAGTATTAATCGCTTCAGTACCATGACTTAATCGATTGAGCACAAAGACTTAATCCTTTGAGTACGATGTGTTCACCATTTGATTACGATAACTTATTCCCTAAAGTAAGACGACATGGTACTCACGTGGTTAAATGAACGTACTCAAGGGGTTAATAAATCTTACTCAGCTGACTAATTCATTGTACTCAAGGGGTTAAATCATCGTACTCAAGAGGTTTAGTCATAGGTACTCAAGGGTTAACGAATCTTACTCAGCTGACTAATTCATCGTACTCAAGGGGTTAAATCATCGTACTCAGGAGGTTAAAATTTGTATATATCCCACCACCGTCATTGGTAATCATTAAACGAGTACTTTATATTCTTTGAGTACCGGCAGATGTAAAGCGAAAAGTTACCTGAATAACGAAAGGTAATGAAATAAACATAAGAACACAAACTAATAACAATACTACTACTACTACTACTACTACGACTACTACTACTACTATTACTACTCCGACTACTACTAATAATAATAAACCCTCCAAAATATGACTTAATTTTCAACTCACAATCAAAGAAATGTATAACCTAACCTAACCTAACCTAACCTAACCTAACCTAACCTGACCTAATCTACACATCAACACAAAATTACAATAACAAGTATAAATTTCTCCTCTAGTGATTACCATTGTACAAAAAACCTCTTATTCCACGAGTCAGTTTTCCCACCTTAACAAATCATTGATCACGGGGTTGACCTCTGGAGCCGTTCACCACATTACATCCCAACTGAGATAAGTGCCCTTTTCACACACACACACACACACACACACACACTGAACCAGGCCAGGCTTGACCAGACGGCATCATTGTTCTACATCAATTTCATAATTACGTACCTTATGTGTGGGAGTGAGGTGGTGGGTGGGAGGGGCGGGTGTTAGGAGACGAGGAGAAAGAGGAAGAGATAGAGGAGGGGGTGGGAGGAGGACCAGGAAGAGGACGAGGAGCAGGAAGAAGAGGTGGAAGAGGAACAGGAAAAGGGACAGGAAGAGGAACGGAGGGAAGAGGAAAAAAGGAGGAGAGAGAATAAGAAAGAGGAACAGGAGGACAAAGAAGAGGAACAGGAGGAAGAAAAACATGAGGAGGGGAAGGAGAAAGAGGAAGACGAAGAAGAGGAAGAATCAAAGGTAGAGTAATAGGATGGGGATCACATCTCCGTGGTAAAGTAATAATTTCCACCTTTCCTCCCTTGGTGTACTCCCCTTCACACACACACACACACACACACTCGAAGGTCCTGCTCCGGTATTCTTGTTATGGATCACTACATAGATTACCACACTCCAGGAAATCCACCAACGTGAGAAATGTGGAAACAAAAAAAAAAACTGAATAGAGAGAAGAAAGTTGGATGACATATCGTAGATAAAGAGATAAAACCCGTCCAGCTTTGCGTAATCATAAGAGAATAATGAGTGGATTAAAGCACACACCAAACACAATGGTTATCTGTGTTTTCGGTTCCCACACACCCGAGGAGGAATGGTGAGATGAGAAGAGCATTATAGTTTGAGAGCCCGTGTGTCTGTTGGGCCAAGGATGTGTACCAGTCTCAGTGTATAGGACTCTTGGTAGGATCCTTTCTTGTATGTGTACCAGTCTCAGAGTATAGGACTCTTGGTAGGATCCTCTCTTGTATGTGTACCAGTCTCAGTGTAGAACTCACTAGGATCCTCTCCTGTAAGTGGTAATTCAGGTCTAAAAGAGATGTCAGCAGATGTTGTATTCATTAAACTATTATTTATTTAAAGAATCCAATACAGCGTTAACTCATCACAACAGTCATCACATCACTCATCACGTTAACTCATCACAACAGTCATCACGTTAACTCATTACAACACTCATCACGTTAACTTATCACAACAATCATCACGTTCATCACAACTCATCAGAAACACTATTTTACGTACAGTAAATGGTAGGGTGTATTCCTGGAGCAACGTCGATATGATAAAAAGCGGGAATCAGCACAGTTCCTAGCTACACCACCTGAAAGAGTTAGAGGTAATGATAGTGAGGTTAGAGTGAAACAGCCGTAGAGTTTAGTGTACATAACTCTACACAATGGGATACAGTTGTGTTATTACAGTAAATGTTCGTCCTTAACCTCATGGGCTGATGGCAATGGCTTCATTTGACAACACGATTATATGATCAACGACGATTTTCCAGTCGAGTACAGCAAAGGCCGCTACCATCGTGTGCTGACATAATGATTTACATACACACAGATTCATTCATTATTATCAACTGAACTATACATGTTATCGGTAAGACATGCTTCCCTGTATGCTTATGGTGAGTCAAGATTTTATTTCCGTGTGGGGGAGAACATCGTCTTGGTCAATTGTTTCGACTATAATATTTGTAATGGATATTTTGAAGACATATTAATTCATTTTACAGTCAGGAGGTTTGTTTTTGCAGCAGTGTTAGTGAGTGTCTGCAGCCTCGAGATAATTGGCTCATTGCTAAGATAATTAAATACAGTTTTCTCCCCAGTGTTGTGTGAACGCAGGAAGCAGGATATTGTTATGTCCGAGAGTTATGGGAGGCGGTGGTAGGTCACCTACAGGCAGCCTCTGTGCCACCTGCTGGCCCTGACCCACTTATACTTTAGCTAATAATATATTCCAATAATTATAAGTAACAGTGGACCACGACGCTGTAGTGTACTGCTACCCTCCTCATGTAGAACAGTGACGTCATGCAGGTGACACAGTACTGTCCTCATGAAGAACACATTTGATAATTAATTACTGTTATTAAGGTCACAGTATTAACTTGAATAAGTTTTACCTATTAGTTCGAGATCAAACTTCACAGCTAACAGGAGAAAGTACCATGACGCAGGACTCTCGTACATCAACAAGGCAGCACAACAGGTAAGTCTCACACTATAGGCGCAAGAACCAAACGTGCTCACCCCGAGCATGCAATGTTTCGTTACTTGCTAATTAACTAACGTTGTAACAGCGACTACCTCCTTGAAGAGGCACCTGAGGAGTTGGGGGATGAAAATGACTATCCACTAAGGAGGAAAATCTCATTGAAACAAGACAGACCTTGGCCAGTAAGTAGTAAGTAGCGGTGAAGTACGGGTAGAGTTACTCCGTAATTAAGTTTCCAAACAGGGGTGTGGGAAGACTTCACCGGGAGTACCTCAAGGGGAGGCAATTGGCAAAGGTTTTCTCTACATGTAGGTTACGAGGTGAGGAAGACCAGGGAAGATACTTAGTTAAGTCTCTCACGTAGTGGTTACTCGGACCAGGTGGTAGGTGGAGGACCTGACGGAAACAATCAAGAACAAAGTTGTTTTGACCAAGGGATGGTGACGTCATCATCAACATTAAGGGCAGAGCATCATCATCATCAGGTGACAGTGGTCGGGGAGGACAGACAGCCAGGGTGGTTGGGAGTCAAGTCACTAAGGTAGTGGAGAGGGTCAACACTCGACATCTTATTTTATGACCCTTCAGAACACGTCAAAGTCGGTTGTACTTCCCAGCATAACTAAACGTCTAAGCCAGAAGATCTCCTCCGCCGCCCCTCGCCTGCCCTCTGGTGCCAGCCACTACCTAGCTAAGTGCTCTCACAGTGCCTTATGAGTCATTTTTCCAGCGGTAGCGGGACGGAACTCTCTCTCCAGCAAGTCTTCCCCTCGGCCAATCGTGCAATGAATATGCAGATGCTGGTTTCCACCTCGACCAGGGCAAAATATAGCCCAGCTTATGAAGGGAGAGAGTTGAAGGAACGACAGCCAGCCTCACGAACCTCATGTTGTGACGCCTGCAAAATTTAACTTTTTGTGGAGATAAATAATAATGCTAATTATTCAGCAGCACTTCTGTTATCTTACCTCTCGGCTCTTACTGATGTTTCTGCCGATAATGTTGAGGAATTTTGTTTCGTTGTCACTTCTACATTGTTATCATTGCTGCTTCTTCCTCTATTGTTACAGTCCATGCCGTTATTATAGTTGTTGTTGTTGTTGTTATTATTATTATGATTATTATTATGATTAATATTCGATTATGATTATTATCATCATCACAAGTAGTAAATCAACAATACACTCAAAATTACAAACTCATTTACAAAATCTGACATACATTCCAGTCCATGTAAAGCAAGACGGAGAAAAAACCCCACAGGGAGTCAGCCAGCACGATGTCGTAAATCTGTGACACAATGGTCCTCCACCTCACACCTGATACTAAAACGAAGCCACGCAATCACCAGTTTTAATCAGGTGATGTACACGAACAACACCTTCGTCTCACACACCTGTCTTACTACACCCACAATGTACACACTCTTGATTATCACACAAAGGAATCATTGAGCTTCTTGTAAGCCTTGACACCTTCTGAGATAACAGGATCCGATGCTATATATAATTTACGTATTGAATGTAAAGTCCCACGATTTTGTTCAGATCCTGTAGGTTGAATTACCCACATTGTCTAAGACGGACACGTTATTACTTAGTTTATTTCAGTTTTATTCTGAATGAGACTTTTATTCAGCCGTAGCGGGAAAGTCAGTTGCTGTATAACGCGTATCCCAGACACTGTAGTCGAGCACGAAAGCTTCATCTACCCAGTGCTTGTCCAGTCTTTTCTCGGTGGGTTTTATTGATATGGGGATGGGGGTCCTTCCTATACTACCTTCAGACTCCTAACCATCTCGCTTCCTTGCTAATCTACCAGGAAGAATAATCCTTCAACACACGATCATTAAAAGTACCATTCTCATGTCTGAGGGTTGGCGACCACAGTCACTCTATGGTGAAATTAATGAGAATGGATGACCCAAACCTTTCCTTATCAGAAGACTAATTAATAAGGAGTAGAAGAAGTTTAAGAAGGAGCTATGGGAGGTAGAAGTCGCTCATAACTCACTCTGGTTATGGACGAACAGTAATAATAACAGTAGTCGATCTCTTTTCACAATTTAACACTGATATAACACCCAGTCACTTAATGCCATACACTTGCATTCATTTAACACTCGATATAACCAATACAAAGTTTAAAAATACTATTGATTTCCTTAAAAGTTCAAGATGAAAGAGTAAATATTTGTAAGATTATTAAGAGGAAGATCTGAGTCAAGCCAACCTGAACTTTTTTTCTTTTTCCGTGCGTCGATAATGTTGTTTCCTTTCATCCGTCGACAGAGTCCAGTGGTGTACTGCAAGGTGTTACCGCTGGACCTCTACGGTTCTCGCCCATTTACAAGCGATCAACTAGTGTTATAACTTAGTCACGTCACCTTTATATACTGAATTAATTTAGCCAGGAATTGCAGGAAGTAAGACATCAGCCCTCACAACACAGACACACCTCACAAAAATAAGTCACAAGGCACCTCAAAATAATCCTTTATAATCTGTACCACCAAACCTAACCTAACATTATATTACTAAGTTAAATAAGAAGAAACACGTTGTAATTGATGGTAACCTTTGACATTATATACAAACAATACATCCAGGTAATATAATTTCTCATCAATCAAGGAAGGAGGACTAACTTTCATCAAGAGTGTAAAGTAAATTAATGAAATATTCCTCATCTTTGACGAAGGAAATATCATATCAAGACTTAAAACAATAAATTGTGACTAATATGTAAGGGATAAGAACAACAACAACGGAGTGATGTAGGATGGTGGTGAACCTCTTGGACAGCCAACAGGTGATTAACGAGACAGGTTTTGGGGGAACTGTGAGGGTAAAGGTATTGGTTGTGACTGTCAATGATATAGAGGCAGGAGGGGAGTTGATAATGATAAGTACTGAACCACGAGAGAGAGAGAGAGAGAGAGAGAGAGAGAGAGAGAGAGAGCGCACGCTACAAAACGAAGACTCCACCAGCAAACATGAGACCCATCCTGAAGCACCGAGTAGAGTTGAGAGTTGCTGCAGGAGGAAAGAGTGACGCCACGAAGGAGGAGCATCAGTACCTGGCGAACCACTGAGTCGTCCAGGTAAGTGATGTGTGACGTGTTAAGCCGAGATTAGAACTGAGATACTAAGAACCAATCTCAAGACCGAAGAAAGAGTTTAAGAGTAAAGGCAAGTTAGTGTCCAGTCTTAGAAAGCCAATGAGTGACCCTGCCAGCTGTGAGCAGGTAAGGGCAAAGATATGACCTGGGAAGTTAAAGGTGAGCCTAGAGAGAGAGAGAGAGAGAGAGAGAGAGAGAGAAATAGAAATCTTGCTAACGAGGAAAAAGTGAGGACCAAGGAAGTCTGGAGGCACCACGAAGGGAAACTGGAGTGACCTAGCTTGACCCCCTCGGCTGGGTCACCACTCGCCGTCCGCTAGATGATCCCTCGCGGCACTTTCAATTTAGTTCATCACGATTCTCCCTTTTTTCGCATATCTTCCCTGACCAATACTGCTGCGGCCAGGTACAGTACGTCCCCGTGTACCTCTCCCTGTCTGGTCTGCGTGGTTCTTCCTCATTGTTTTTCAGTTGTCTTCTTTCATCTCTTCCTCTTCTTGCTGCCTTCATTACTACATTGCCTCCACCACTGCTGCTCTCACTACCCCACAGTTGATTGTTAGATGCCAAAGCAGAATCTCTCTTTTGGTACATTATTGAGTTTCATTCTCATCCGTACATCAGTGACGCCACCAAACAGGGCCACCCTGGTGTTGTGTTCAAGCATTCGAAAGAGACGGTAATCTAACCATTTATTGTAGCGTGACGGTGGACAGTGATGACTCTCATGTGAGGTACTTAGGGAGAGGCAGTAACAACCCACTCATATGAGGAACGTTGATGTGGGGGTGAGCCACTCTTGACGTGTGCCCAGTTGTCTAGGAACGCCGCCCAATGTTGTATATAAAGTGGTTGGTTCCCTCGTACAACCCCCCACCCACTCCACCCACTCCACCACCCTTCCCCGCTGTAGTGATCAAGGGCGTGCAGTTAGTGTCTTCGTACAGGAGAACCAGGGGAAGACACATACTGGAATGGATGGTGGTAAGAAAAATATGTGGGTCCCTGAGAGATACACAGTCGGGTAAGACTAGTAAAGACACTCTGAAGACCTTCGTAATGGGTGGTGGTCGTCAACCCTCAGACCTGATGATGGAACTTTGACTGATTGCTATATGAGAGTGGATAAGAAACACCTGTGGCGGTAATTGTTCCATGATACAGGTGTTCCTTCCTAATCCCCATCCTCCCTTTCCCTCCTCCCATCCTCTCTCGCTCCTCCTCCTCCTTCCCATGCCCCTTCCCTCCTCCTCCTCCTCCCCATGCTCCCCTTTCTCCTCCTCCTCCTCCTCCCGTCCTTCCCATCCTTCCTCCTCCTCCCGTCCTTCCCATCCTTCCTCCTCCTCCTCCTCCCCGTCCTTCCCATCCCTCCTCCTCCTTCCCATCCTCCCTCCCTCCACCTTCTGCCACATGACCTTCCTCTCAGGACAACCTAACCTAACCAATATTAACACCGGCACCATCACTACAGCTAACGCCGCCACCACCACCACAACCACCAGCATCTCCACCCGCCCCGCAGGGTGGAGATGCCCAGTAGAGAGAGTGGCTATGAGTGAGTGGGTGAGAGTGGTGTGTGTGTGAGGGGGGGGGCTAAAACACCACCACCAGCTCTCCACGTCGTCGGCCAGGTAAGACGGATGGCTGGTGGCTGGCTGTAACGGGTCTTCTTCTCTGGTCTAAGCTCACTATGGTGTTGGTACTTGTTTGTCCCCCCCTCCACCTCCCTCTCTTAACTCCCCTGAGACTGGATACACCACTTTTTTTTCTTTATTTATATTCTTAGCTGTCAACAATATGATACAGCTGGTCTTTCAACTGTATATTATTTTAATCACTATATCTATTTCTCTGTCTGTTTATCTTCTTCCTATATTTCGCAAAATATTTTTAGTCACTTACTTTCATTAGCCTTTGCATGTTCAAAATATTTACCCCCCATAATTTATCCATTGATCAAACATTATGACTAACCATCTCTTAATGTAACCAATAAATTACAACGCGACAGAACCTCAGTAAACAAGATACACTGTTTAACACTCCCTACACCTCGCCTCCTCTGGCCAGGGAGGCGTCCGGGTTACTACGGTAGTGTTTGGGAGTATATAAGGGTGTCCACAACCTATAAGGTGTAGGTAAGTCACAGAACACAATAACATCACTACTATCAAACATGAACTGGTCCCCCTGGTGACTAGTGGCACTGAGCTCCGTACTCCCAACTTTTAATTTACAACTAAGTATATCATTGTACAACAGGTGTACGAGTAGACAAATTGTTCTAAACTTTCAACTATATTAATAACTTGTCACACCAACACACACACAGTGGGTAAAGTATGTGACAAGGTTTATAGAAGAGGTCTGTGATTTGAGCGACACTTAACACACTGATAAACGTCATCGGTTGCTCATTAGGGCGAACACAGCCGTCAGAGGTGATAATTGTTGACGGAGCAGGATTGTGTTGAACCATCAATAGACTGTTCAAAGGTACGCAACCTATGTGACGGCACAATATCTCCGTCATCCCCGACAGCCAGAACGATAGCGGGTGTTACCTATTGTTCTGGCTACAGGGAAATATACAAAAGCAAAATTTATAGAAAAATTCATTGTGACTATTTGGCCTTGACAGGAGCGAGTCGGTCGCTACCTGCCTGTACAGAGAAAATAAGAACCCGTGGAAAAGATGAAGGTTACCTCAGCACGCGAGCACAGGTAAGCAAGGAAAGACAAAAAAGGTCAAGCAGGAGAAATACCGGTAATTAAGGATAATGAAGGAGAGGAATGTCATTAACTGAGACACTGTACAGTTGGACATTGTGTGTAGCCGACCATCAAGTGCTACTGCAGGGTGTGTATGTGTGTCACCATGGCGGGAAGTATGGAATACGTGGGCGTGAGGTAGGACGATGTCTTCCACTCACTGTCTCACGGGCGGCACAACATCCACGCACCCCCGCCCGAGGCCAACTGGTCTACTACCACAGTTAGGGATAAACTGACGGTGATGCTTGTTACTGCCTCGTGACTGACCTTCACTGCTTATATACTGTAGTCACGTCAATATTTGTGTATCTACCAACACCTGGTCCCTACGCCAGAGACTGAATCAACGTTCCTCTCCTTTCCCTGGTGAACTGGTACGAGTGCTACGGAGCCACACTACCACGACTAATGATGAAACAATTCTTGCTTTGCAAAGGCTGGTGTAGACGTTTTACTTCTTTGGGAGAAAAATCAGAAGTCTCGATGGGTTATGGACGCCTTCAGCACAGTGGGTCGCCTCAGGGACGGTCGCTTCGTGAATCGTGGCCACAACTCACTAGTCTATCACCCGGTCAGCTGATATACACACCTTCGTGCCTCACCGGGAATGTCATTACTTATTACAATTGTTACGAGTTGGGGATTTAGAATATAGTTATACGTCTACCCAGATCCCAACGGGTAACAACAAAAAAAAAACAAAGACAATCGGACTAAAAAAAGGGTAGACAAAGGATGCGAGTTTTCGTTGTATATAATAAAGTACCATAAATTCCTTAACAAAATATTCAGCTTATACACTACCCTTAACCAAACTTAACCTAAACACGAACAGTATATACATAGTAATAAAACATAAAACAATAGTGAAGCAATGTGGAGGGGGTAGAGGCAATACAATATTACAAATACTTAAGTGAGGAGCTGAGATGGCTGACGAGCAAGGCTGAGTATGGTAGAAGACGGTAAATAGTCACTGTGCCGTAGGTTTCCAGGATAGGTGATCCTGTGGTCGCTTCCCAGAGTGAAGTGTGTCCTCTCCTCGAATTGGAGCTGACAAAGTAGACTGAGGCGGAAGTGACGCAACAACCAGGATATGGAGAAGGGAAACCCGGGAGTGGTAACTAAGACGAGCCATACTCGTGTTTCGTCCCTAGATGGCGTTGCTCGTGGTGCTGGGTAGGTAGATGAAGACAATCGGTGGAGGGGTTCGTAACACACCCCCCCTCCAAAGACCTTCGTAGCGCGGGCGCGAAGGAGGTGATCACCTGGTGCGTCTGGAGAGTAGCTGCTACATTTCCACTGGAGCTCGGGATAAGGAGTCTGCAATCAGGTTTTCCACCCCCTTTATGTGCCGGACTTGTAGATTATAGGGCTGGGTGAGGAGAGCCCAGCGGAGGATTCGCTGGTTGGAGGTCTTGTTGGTTTGGATGAACGTGAGTGGGTTATGGTCGGTGAAGACCAGGGTTGTTTGTGGGCAAGACTGGAGGTAACATTCAAACTTCTTTATTGCCAACACCAGAGCCAGGGCCTCCTTCTCTATGGTCGAGTAGTTGGTCTGATGTTTTTTCAACTTGGCGGAGTAATATGCCACAGGGTGAAGGACATCAGTGGTTGGGTCGGGTTGTAGGAGCACAGCCCCCACTCCGACACCACTAGCGTCGATTTGCAGATGGAAGGGCAAGGTGTAGTCAGGGGGGTGGACTACAGGCTTACAGGCAAGGAAGGCTTTGAGGCGGTGGAAAGACTGGTCGCACTTCTGGTTCCAGATGTAAGGGACCGCAGAACTGGTAAGGTCTGTGAGGGGTCCGGCCACGCTGGAGAAGTTACTGCAGAACCGACGGTAGTAGCCGCACATCCCCAGGAAGCGCATGAGTTCCTTCCTCGTCCTTGGAGTGGGGAAGGACAAGATGGCTTCAACGTTTGCGTCCTTGGGTCTCACCATACCATGCCCAACGATATGTCCCAGGTAAGTCACCGAGGCCCGGCCAAAAGCAGATTTAGCCAGGTTTATGGTGAATCCAGTCTCTTGCAGTCGTGCAAACAGTATCTCCAAACGCACCAGATGTTCGTCCCAGCTGTCCGACACCACCACCAGGTCATCCAGGTAGGCGAACGTCCCACCTAGGTCTTGAATAAGGTAGTTTATGGCCCTCTGGAATGTGGCCGGAGCATTAGAAAAGCCAAACGCCATAACTAAATATTGAAAAAGACCAAATGGAGTTATAAATGCCGAGATTATTTTTGCCCTATCCGTGAGTCCTACTTGATAATATCCTTTCAACAGGTCTATAGTACTGATAAATTGGGCACAGCCTATGCTGTCTATTATATCTTCAATCAAAGGTAAAGGGTAGGAGTCAGAGACAGTGACCTGGTTCACTTTACGATAATCTGTACAGAAACGAAAGGTGCCATCGGGTTTTGGAATGAGAAGGCAAGGTGAAGCCCAGGGGGAGGTACTAGGCTCAGCTAAGTTATGCTTTAACAAAAAATCTACCTCCTTTTTCATGATCTCTTTTTTTTGTGGATTTAGTCGATATGCTGATTGTCTAATGGGTTGTACATCATCTGAGATTAGCTTAATATCATGTTTAAGTATATTGCAAAATCCTGGGAGGTCTGATGTGACTTTAGGAAATGTTGATAATAACTTAGTGAGATCTTTTGCTTGAGATGGATTCAGAACAGAAAAATACTCATCCAAATTGTTGAGTATGTGACTGTTAGCAGGGTTCTCTTTAGGTAGAGGGAAGTCTAAATTCTCCAATAGGTCCATGTCATCTGTCTCCGGCTCCGGCCCTGACAAAACCGTATGCAATACAGGTAGGCTTACAGCCTCGGGGATGTCTTCCTCTGACTGCCTGGAATGGTAAAGTTTCATGAGATTAATGTGAACAAGTTGTGAATCTTTTCTGCGATCAGGAGTATGGACTATATAGTTGAGAGGAGATAGTTTATTAGCAACTATATAGGGACCAGTAAACTTGCTTTTAAGGGGAGAGCCTGGAATGGGTAGAAAGAGTAACACTTTGTCACCTGGAGAAAATGATCTTTTAACTAATTTAGGTTGGGACTTCACCATTTTCTCTTGGACTTTTTTTAAGTTTGACTGAGCAATGGTTCGGACTTCAGTTAATTTGTCCCGTAAAGTGTCAATGTATTGGGAAACTGTTGCGGGCTTAATAGAGGGAGTGTCAAACCACTGCTCCTTTACTATTTTAAGGGGTCCCCTAATTTGTCTCCCATATAGTAACTCGAACGGGGAGAATCCCAATGACTCCTGGGGACATTCCCTGATGGCAAAGAGTAACAAGTCTATGCCTTCATCCCATTCCTTTTGGTGTTCTATACAGTATTTTTTGATCATTGATTTGAAAGTTTGATGGAACCGTTCCAAGCAACCTTGGGATTGTGGGTGGTAAGCCGAAGATGTACAATGGTCCACACTGAGGTCTTTCATCACCTGTTCGAAAAGATTGCTCGTAAAATTGGTGCCCTGATCGGATTGGATCTCTTTAGGAATGCCCACTGAAGTGAAAAGATGCAAAAGATGTTTGATTACGTTTTTTGAAGTGATGCTTTTAAGGGGAAAAGCCTCAGGATAACGTGTACTGGTATCCATAACTGTGAGCAGGAATTGATTTCCCTTCTTAGTCTTTGGTAATGGGCCCACACAATCCACAACAATCTTTTCAAATGGGGTAGAAAATACTGGGATGGGCTTAATGGGAGCTGCTGGTATACTTTCATTTGGTTTTCCTACCATTTGACAAATATGACAAGATTTTAGGTATTGTGACACATCCTTCCTAAGTCCAGGCCAGTAATAGTGTTGGAGGAGCTTTTTATATGTTTTCAGGATTCCCAAATGTCCTGAAATACCATCATGGGCAAGGGCAATTAATGCTGGTCTGACTGAAGCTGGAATTACCACTTGATGTATTTCAGACCACGTGTCTAGATGGGCAAGCTCAGGGGGCCTATAGGCCCTCATCAAAACCCCTTCTGTATGTATGTATGTATGTATGTATGTATGTGTGTGTGTGTGTGTGTGTACCAAGAAATACACTATTACATTTCAGAAATTATTTTATATAATTTAACTAAATTTTGTTTAACTTACACCAAAGCTTCTATCCTGTGATGGTGGGTGGCGGGGCAGTGATGGTGGTGGTGGGTGGCGGAGCAGTGATGGTGGTGGTGGGTGGCGGGGCAGTGATGGTGGTGGTGGGTGGCGGGGCAGTGTTGGTGGTGGTGGGTGGCGGAGCAGTGATGGTGGTGGTGGGTGGCGGGGCAGTGATGGTGGTGGTGGGTGGCGGGGCAGTGATGGTGGTGGTGGGTGGCGGAGCAGTGATGGTGGTGGTGGGTGGCGGAGCAGTGATGGTGGTGGTGGGTGGCGGAGCAGTGATGGTGGTGGTGGGTGGCGGGGCAGTGATGGTGGTGGTGGGTGGTGAGGCGGTGGTGGTGGGTGGCGGGGCAGTGATGGTGGTGGTGGGTGGTGAGGCAGTGATGGTGGTGGTGGGTGGCGGGGCAGTGATGGTGGTGGTGGGTGGTGAGGCAGTGATGGTGGGTGGCGGAGCAGTGATGGTGGTGGTGGGTGGTGAGGCAGTGATGGTGGTGGTGGGTGGCGGGGCAGTGATGGTGGTGGTGGGTGGTGAGGCAGTGATGGTGGTGGTGGGTGGCGGGGCAGTGATGGTGGTGGTGGGTGGCGGAGCAGTGATGGTGGTGGTGGGTGGCGGGGCAATGATGGTGGTGGTGGGTGGCAGGGCAGTGATGGTGGTGGTGGGGCAATGATGGTGGTGGTGGGTGGCGGAGCAGTGATGGTGGTGGTGGGTGGCGGAGCAGTGATGGTGATGGTGGGTGGCGGAGCAGTGATGGTGGTGGTGGGGCGGTGATGGTGGGTGGCAGAGTAGTGATGGTGGGGCAGTGATGGTGATGGTGGGTGGCGGAGCAGTGATGGTAGTGGTGGGTGGCGGGGCAATGATGGTGATGGTGGGTGGCAGGGCAGTGATGGTGGTGGTGGGTGGTGGGGCAGTGATGGTGGTGGTGGGTGGCAGGGCAGTGATGGTGGTGGTGGGTGGCAGGGCAGTGATGGTGGTGGTGGGTGGTGAGGCAGTGATGGTGGGTGGCGGAGCAGTGATGGTGGTGGTGGGTGGTGAGGCAATGATGGTGATGGTGGGTGGTGAGGCAATGATGGTGATGGTGGGTGGCGGAGTAGTGATGGTGGTGTTGGGTGGAGAGGCAGTGATGGTGGTGGTGGGTGGCGGAGCAGTGATGGTGGTGGTGGGTGGCGGAGCAGTGATGGTGATGGTGGGTGGTGGGGCAGTGATGGTGGGTGGCGGGGCAGTGATGGTGGTGTTGGGTGGAGAGGCAGTGATGGTGGTGGTGGGTGGTGGGTCTGTGATGGTGGTTGTGGGTGGCGGAGCAGTGATGGTGGTGGTGGGTGGCGGAGCAGTGATGGTGATGGTGGGTGGCGGAGCAGTGATGGTGGTGGTGGGGCAGTGATGGTGATGGTGGGTGGCAGAGCAGTGATGGTGGGGCAGTGATGGTGATGGTGGGTGGCGGAGCAGTGATGGTGGTGGTGGGTGGTGAGGCAGTGATTGTGATGGTGGGGCAGTGATGGTGGGTGGCGGGGCAGTGATGGTGGTGTTGGGTAGAGAGGCAGTGATGGTGGTGGTGGGGCAGTGATGGTGGGGGTGATGGTGGCTGGAGTTCCGGGGCGGAGGATGGGAGTGAAGGGATGTAGTAGTAGCGGGGCGGGAGTAGTGGTGGTGGTAATGACGAAGGGTGGTAGTGGCTAGGGTGTCGGGGAAGGGGAGTAGTAGTGACGGTAGCAAGGCACGGTAAGGGGTCGAGGTGGTAGGGGCGGGGCGGGGTAGGAGGTCGTGGTGGTAGTGGGTAGGGGTAGTGGCGGGGCGGGGTAGTGTCGGGGCGGGGTAGTGGCGGGGCGGGGTAGGGGGTCGAGGTGGTAGTGGGTGAAAGTTGGGGTCCCAGCCGACCACTTCCCACGCCCCACATCGCCTATCATCAGCAGCATCACATCTCCTGCCTGACGTTGGGTCGTGACCCCACTGATCCCCGCCCACGCCCACACACGCCCACGTGGCCTATGGACCCACGAACTCTCCACGCCCATACTAATGAATGTGCTGGCAATTGTCTCTCCCAATAATCACACTCATCACGCAGCGGCCTGTTGTTGTTGGTGGTGTACAGGAGGTGAGGGTTAATGTTGCTCAGGCAGACAAGTTCTTACGGTTCTTAAGCTTTCTTAAAAACTTTTGCCACTCACTCACATCAAGGATAAACAGGTGGAGGGTGGAAGGTGGAGAGTGAAGGGAAGAGGGTGGAGGATGATGGGAAGAGGGTGGAGGATGGTGGGAAGGGTGGAGTCGTACATAACAGTAGTGACTGGCTCTTGTAACAGTACCTCGCTACCCTACCACTGTGCCAAGGTGACACATACACACACAAGGTAAAGAAGTCACCAGCATTACCAAGAGAGAGAGAGTCACAAGGAGCATGGTGGTGGTGTCAGTATAGTAAGTCATCCCAGCTGGCCTCTACCACACACATCTCACACAGTTCCATATACTCAAGTCTTTGCCTAACAATCTTCTGATCTGTTTTTGTCAACATTTTGTGTAATTCTCTGCCAAACAAAATTCTTCATAAACAATTTTTTTAGATATTAATTAGATGATTACACAGCCTTTCATTTTTGTTACCTCTCTTGAAAAACCTTCGTCATAAGAGGTGTATCAGTGGACTGTAGTGGCACCACACTTAACGTCGGCTGAGCAGGACCTGGTAGGCAAGGGTGTCGGGTGACGTGTGTTGACTTTTTAAGGCCACTTTTTGCGATGTTCTGGATGTCCGGGAGAGCTCCTGGTGCTGCGGTATGGGACAGATCCGGCTCCTGTGAGGTCTTGTGGGGGTCCTGTGGGAAAGTGGTTGTGGTGCGTGTTGCGGGTGGGGGCCCCTATGAGGCTCCTGTGATCCGAGGCCATGTTAAGATATTCAGGGGGTAGAAGGAGGGAGAGAGGGAGGGAAGGGAGGAAGGAGGTGCCATAGATCCCACACTGCTACAGGCTGGAGTATGACCTTTTAGTCCGTTGTTTTTGTCTGGTATTCCTATATTTCTTCTGTGTTTGTTTTTATTGTTACTTTTTTTTTCATTACTGTCGGTGAGTTGCTTCTTTTTTTCTTCGTTACTTCCTTTTATTTTAATTTTCTTATCTTCGTCTACTGTTTATCCATTTATCCAAGATGTTGTACATATAATCCATGACGACAAGTTTACAAACACAAACAAAAACTTAAAAATAAAAAATAAAAGTAAAATTTTCGATATAATTAAAAAAAAAATTCTACCTAGCCTTTATTATTACCATGTTGATGGCATCTCAGGTGTACGGTGTTGCCTCGCCTCACAATCCTTGATCTTGCTCGAGCCTCCGTGAGTCCTAGAGTCTCGTGAGTCAGACCCTCACTGGCCTTGGCATCATACATAGTTCAGGGTCTACATTCACAAGACACTGTACCTTAATTGTTGCTAAGTGAACCTATCTAGTTAAGGTAGAGTCTCTATGTAATTCTGACGTTTTTTTTGTGTTGTTTCTCGGCATTAGGTGGAATAAACCAATTAGGTGTATTATAACATCTTCAGTTACAAGTAAGAGTCATCGTATAGAGTCCGGATCCACAAAGGTCTATACTGTAGACCTTTGTGGATCCGGACCCAGGGCATTCAGGAACTCTTGAATCTCGTGTTATTGCAGGTAAGATCCCAGGATGTGATGCAGGATGTTGTGATGAGGCGTAGTCGTATCAGAAAAATCTCCAGTTTTTTTGCATGGAGTGGGAGGAGGGTATGCAAGGGGTACAGACGACCACGCACGGGCAGCTGCGTATTATTGGTGTGTCATATACTACCAAAAGGTAAGATGGCCTGAGAGACGTTACATTTAATATTATTTTACATTTTGTTTTAGGAAGGATAGGCCAAGGATCTCTCTTTAAGACCCGTGAGTGTCAGTGGCTGTTAGTGACAAAGAGATGGACGTCTGGCACTAGTATGTACCATGAAGATATGACAAGAGGCGTGTCACTAATAACAAGGTTCACCCCTCAACGTCAGTGCCACAGACTGCGAAAGCCTCCTCTCTCTCTCCTCACCTCACCATCCAATACACCACCATTACCGGGAGACGCTGGCAATGTACTCAGGACCATACATCACACCATGAGACATACAATCTGGTCGCATAATTGTATGTGATTAGTGAGCGACGGTGAAACTTACCTGAGGTGATCTGGTCTTGGCATGAGAGGTAACGTGTGACAATTAACTGTGGGTACCGTTCTATCTTCAGGTGTGTTGGGAAACTTCTGTATAATTCCTCCCACGATAAGAAACAATATAAGAATACTTTTAAATGCTTGCCTTAAGACGCACATAAGACGACCAAGGTGTCACCGACGCCACACTTTGGCTCTCTCTTAACTAAGTCCGGCTTCTCGCCCTTATATGAGAAAAACAGGTGTGGGCAGAGGGGAGGCAGAGGAGGGAGAGGGAGAATAGGGGAGGCAGGGGAAGACTAGGAGAGGCAGGGAGATAGGGGAGACAGGGGGGGTTGGCAGGGTGGAAGGGGAGATAAAGAAGGAAAAAGGAAGACTGGGGAGGCAGAGGAAGACAAGGTTCACGTTAGCACTCTCACGCCCGCCACCATGATGAACATCGACATGTTTTTTGGTCTCTCTCTCTCTCTCTCTCTCTCTCTCTCTCTCTCTCTCTCTCTCTCTCTCTCTCCTTCTGTTTGTCGCTCTGTCTTGGTCTTCTATATGCTGTTTGTGTGTTTATACCTCGATCAGTCTTTGCATTTTCTTGTTTATATGTTTATCTGCCTTGTTTGTATTTACATTCATCCGACTTTACTCTATCTCATCTTCAGAGAGAGAGAGAGAGAGAGAGAGAGAGAGAGAGAGAGAGAGAGAGAGAGAGAGAGAGAGAGAGAGAGTGCCAGGCCAGGAGTCGTGTCAGCAGCACCACACAGGGGGACCAGGTCAGCGGGCGCCCAGGTAAAAGTAGAGGTTCCCACGGTCACCCCAGCAATTTTGATCAATATGACACGGGGCAGGAGGAGGAGGAGGAGGAGGAGGAGGGTCACCTTTTTCTCTTCCTCCATCAGCTTAAAGAGAACCGTGAAGTGTTGTGATAGTGACAGGTGTGTGTGTGTGTGTGTGTGTGTGTGTTACTGAGGAGGGAGGAAGCAAGGAGGTACGAGAGGGAGTGACTGGGGGAGGGAGGTCGTAGGAGTAGGAGGAGGGAGGAGGAGGAAGAAGAGAGGAAGGGGAGGAAAAGGAGAAGGAGAGGAAGAGGAGAATAAAGAGGAGAAAGAGAAGGAGATGAAGGAGGACTCTTAAGTGGTGGTTTTCACGAGGCTGGAGACCTGTAACTCACACGTGTGCCAGGGGTTACCATGCCACACTGTTATTAGGCACTCCGACCCCCACGCCCACTCAACACTATCCACACGCCCACTCACGTCTCCCCCCACTCCCAGACACCCACTCATGTCCTCCTACACGCCCACTCATGTCTTCCCCATTCCATACACACACTCACGTCCTCCCACATCCCAACTCAAGACTTTCCACGCGCCCACTCAACACCTCCCACACCCCCACTCACGTCTCCCCCTCCCCCCTAGCCCAGTTAGTCTCTCAATTACGGACTTGTACATTCCAATTCGCGGCAGCATCTACCATACGCCTACTTGAACCCCCCCCCCCCCACTCATACGTTTATACCCACTCACCCCACTCATACATTTATACCCACTCACCCCACTCACACGTTTATACCCACTCACACGTTTATACCCACTCACCCCACTCATACGTTTATACCCACTCACCCCACTCATACGTTTATACCCACTCATACGCTTATACCCACTCACCCCACTCACACGTTTATACCCACTCACCCCACTTATACCAACTCGCCCACTCACCCAGTGGATGACGCGCCTCAGCAAGTCTATACACGACCCTTCACATCCCTCCCCACTCACCATTCCCTCTTATACACCTCTCACATGCACCCACGGACATGTACACCCTCTCTCTCACACCCCTCTCACATGTACCCAGGGCCATGTACACCCACCTCCCCCCCCTCTCACCTCCACCTGGCACCGTTATTGCTAGTGCCAGGTCTTAACTCCCCCTCATACTGACACACCATCACACATCAATGCCTGAGAACACTATAATCATTGCCGTTCACCCTCTCTCTCTCTCTCCTACCCCTGGATTTAGTTCTATAATTTGGACGGTAGGTAGGTAGGAGAGAGAGAGAGAGAGAGAGAGAGAGAGAGAGAGAGAGAGAGAGAGAGAGAGAGAGAGAGAGAGAGAGAGAGAGAGACACCTGGTATACTGGCACGCGCCTGGGGTCAAAGGTCACCCTTGAGCCGACCCACAGGTGGACCCTCGAGACCCTCACTACTCGAGGAGAGATTCGGGGGAGAGGGGAAGAAGGAGGAGAGAGGAAGAGGAGGAGGAGGAGGTTAAAAGGGGTAATGGAGAGGGAAGGAGAGGGAGGGGGGAGAGGGAGGGAGGGAGAGGGAGAAACAGAGGACTAAAATGAAAAAAAAAAACACCACTGGATAAGATCGGAGAGGCTGGGATGGGAAGGGTTACGTTAAGGAACAGAAAATACCTGAATGTGAGAGGAGATAACTGATGATGAGGGAAGGAAACAAACAAAACATAACCAATAAAATATACTCATTCGTGGCTACAGTGAGTTACAAAATGAATCTCTTTTTTTTTGTAGCTGTAGTGACATCATGTAACTCAGGTCGACTTGGCTCACCTATATATCAACAGGAAGGTATTGTTACTGTACTCCCAGTGACCTCCATCAAGACTGTACTGTATAGCTTGATGCCATATAGTTTGGTAGTACAAGTTTGGCTGAGTCGTACAAGAACTTACTACTGTTACTATATTGCGATAAGGAGGATGATAAGAACATAAGAATAACACACACACACACACACACACACACACACACACACACACACACACACACACACAATGTATATAAAGCCCTCGTATTATAAATATGTACAAGTGTTCAAGAAAAATATATAACTGCTTTAAGATTTCATTGTCATTACCGAGCTAATCATGACAGCCCTTCGTTTTCCTTGAAGTAGACGACCTAAAGAAAAATAAAGAAACAAAAAAATGCAATCGTGTTTTAATATGGCGATAATAATTCTCTCAAACACAGACTTCTCAAAAAGCGCAATCGTTGAAGGGGACGCAATCACCTGAAAAGTGTATCAATCGTGACAACAAGACGTGGACCAATGACAGCCTCCGATGGCCCTCATCCATGTGGCGTTCTGATTGGTGGATTCCCTTTTACAAAATACGGGCATCAAATCCTACCAATCATGGCGACCCTGTGATTACTCCACGCCCATCTGACCGTGCGTTACTCAGTTCACGATAATTCGGAGGACCACCCCTTAGTCCCTGACCTACGATGATGGGGTCACGAGGTGGGGCCAGGGTTCATCACACACTTACAGTACCCACACCAACAGTCTCTTAGTTCACCTCAAGGTTTATATAACACCAAGATAATATTCGCACTATTGTCTAGGTGTATCCTAATTTAGATCTCTACAAGTAAACACACCTGGCAGAGTGTTAGGTGAGGTGTATTTATAACCTGACTTTGCCAGGTGTTACGAGAATGAATAAATTATGTTTTTGCTGTCCCTGGCGTGCGGCACTACATTATAATCTACATATCTCTCTGATTTCTCGGGAGATATAGCAAAATAATGTTGTCTTAAGCATATACACACCTATACAAGCTAGCGCACACACACACACTTCTGTTAGGAGCGATATACACATATTAAAGACGTAATTATAAAACAGTATACTAATTCACAGCTTGAGTATGTAGCTCCTGTGTGGCATCAAGAACTCACACAGGACTAGAGTATAACAACACGAGACCAGAGTAATTATCCTAGTAAGAAACTCTGTGCAGGTTAGCGTGGAAATAACTTTAGTAACTGACTTATTGTGAGATCCAACGATAAATTTAACGAATTCTCGGTAATAAACTTTAAATTATTAGTATTATTACAATAAATTACCAATACAATATATAATTTTTAGAACGTATATCCCTCGTGGCTCTTTATTATATATGACACACAAAACATCCGCTCGTTAGTTAACACAATAATGGGAGACGATTATTCAACAAGATGAAGTGGGCAGGACAGCAGCAGCGGGAAGAGCACCACGCGGGCGAGGGCGACGGAGGTGGCGAAGTGCCGAGACATCTTCACTCTTTTCACTCCTATAAGCATCCGTACACATACACACATAAACACTTAGAAACACAACACATACGAAAAATTTTTATACACAAATGCCTTTACACACTCAATAAACATACTGAAACACACATAAGCGCTCACCATTAAACGCAGGCTGTCAGCACTCACAACCGATCATGACCAAGTGAAGTCCCTTGACCGTGAGGCCTGTCTTAACAGACATTGCGAGTAAACTTGTGTCAGAGTCATGGGAGTTTTATGTTCCTCCAGTTTGTCTCCCTCTCACAGAACAATTACTGGACTTTTTTTCTTTTAGTTATTATAAATTTCAAGGTTCATCCCCGACCACGAGCAACAAAACCTCCTGAAGGTGGCGAGGAAGAAATATTTATTGTCTGAAGAAAACACTGAGGTGGTGAGGAGGAGGACCCCGGCCCCAGTCACTGTGGCCCCAGGCGGAGGATCACCTCACCGCCGCTGTCAACTCCTCAGAAAAATGAAGCCATGAGCCTATGAGGGTCCTGTGTTATTACACTTAGCGAGAAACAACCATCAGGGCAGAGAAGGATCGGCAGCACCGTGGGAAAGCGCTCTTCTACTGTTGGTTCGTAAGCAGGTAACAGGCAGTTTAGGAGTCGTTACTATGTAAATGGTGATGAAGGCTGGGGTTGCCGCCTGCTCACAGCGACGCACGTACGGTAACCCACACTTTCTTTTTCTTAATTCACTCCCCGACACTGCTCAAGCATGGCTCACTTCTCTCAAATTTCCCGTTTAAGAGAACATATTCCAGTTTTTCTCATGTGCCGAACCGAAATTTTCTCACAGTAAAATTAATGCCACTTCATCCCGGACACTTATGTTGATAAGCCTGATTGAGGAGGGGAGGGAGCTTGGTGGTGTGGTGATGATATGATGATGTGGTGAAGTGGTAATGAGAAGGAGGTGGGAGTGGTGGTGAGGTGGTGTGGTGGTTGTATCATGGTGGATGGTTGTAGCTGGCGATATGGTGTTGGTTTAGTTGCGGTGATGGTGCTGTGATAGATGGGTGTGGTGCAATAATAATATCAGTGGGTGTATTAAGGCGTGTGGCCAGAGTTTGCATTAAGGCATGTGGCCAGAGTTTGCATTAAGGCATGTGGCCAGAGGTTGTATCAAGGCGTGTGGCCAGAGGTTGTATCAAGGCGTGTGGCCAGAGGTTGTATACCGAAGAGGCAACGTAAAATTGTCTTGACTGAAAGGCGCGGCTCACCCACTCGCCTTATTGGCTTTCATTAGTGGCTCGTAATACCTTAATGGTCGCCCAAGTACCAAAGAGCCCAGCGAGAGTCTTACTACAGCCGACAGTGAGAAGATCCACCATTATCTCCTCTCCTGTGTTCAAATTTTTATTCAATACAAATCATCAATAAACAGCCAAGGCTCGAATACCCGCCTAGGGGAACTGAGACAATGAATCGGGTTACGGTTGAATCTATAAACCATTTTGTGATAATTTTAATTTACCTCCGATTTTATGTCTTTTGATAGTGAGACATTTAGCTGCGTTCTCGTATCTCCACAAAGAAGACATACTGCAACGAAGAACAGCAAGTGTACAAGAAAGAGTTAAGCTATGATTGGCAGCCATAAAGAGCCTTAAGTCGCTTCAGCTACAGTGATTAATCGATGATCCAGGTATTTGACCGAGCATAGGTCATGGGTACTGGTTCAGGTGTGTGTGGGTAAGAATAGGTCATGGGTACTGGTTCAGGTGTGTAGGTAAGAATAGGTCATGGGTACTGGTTCAGGTGTGTAGGTAAGACTAGGTCATGGGTGTGTTGGTTCAGGTGTGTGGGTAAGAATAGGTCATGGGTGTGTTGGTTCAGGTGTGTTTGGATAAGAATAGGTCATGGGTGTGTTGGTACAAGTGTGTGGGTAAAAATAGGTCACGGGTGTGTTGGTACAGGTGTGTGGGTAAGAATAGGTCATGGGTGTGTTGGTCCATTAAACAAACGGGTGCTAAGGTGACTTGAGGTCCACCGTAGAGCACCAGGGAGAGTTTCGCCAGATCAAGGTCTTACAGCAATCAGTGCTCAGTCATGCACTCCGCGCACCTCCACTCGTATACCAGTGTGTAGGATCTATGTTCCCACGCCCCTGTTACTCACGCCCACGTCTCCACCCTGGCACTACTTCACCTCAACCCCACCTCCTTCCCCCCCGGACTAAAATACTTGCTACATAACTCCTATCTCTCTTTCGTCATTCTAGAAAACTATTAGATTTTTCTTGTTATTATTTGTGTTTAATTTGTATGATTTAATCTTAAGCAAAGTTTATCTGTTGTAGTGATTTGTCTTGTTTGTAAACCTTGCTGTTGAGGTACAGTCGGGGGGACAAAGGTTCAGTCCTCGTGGTGAAACTGAGTCATGGGAATGAGTCTCCGAACTGACTTACCCCGACTGTTTCATCTCATTTGGGGGTCGATGCTGCTTCATTTTGGGCGGTAGCGAACTTTTGACCCCGACTGTACCTATAATACCACAGTCTATATCTCCACCTGTCGTCGTATTTCGTAACCCATTCCTATCTGTTAACCTCTTCCATCATCTTGGACGACTTCCTGATCGTCGTCAATAACCACAATTGCTTCAATCCGTAAAGCTACATTCATCTACACATTCACCATTCTCTCAGTCATACAATACATTCTACCTCCCACTGCCACAGATCCTGGTCCTGCTTCAACAACACCAGTCCTCATTTCCATATCCACGAGTACTCTCACGCCCACATCCACACCTTTTACCACAGCCACACCCAGACCACCACCCATTCCCACGTCCTCCACACATCCAGGCGCGGCCGTAGCGATTAACGGATGAGATCGTGAATGACCAGTGACACCATGGGGGGGGGGGGGGGGGCATGGTGACCAGCCGGAAATACTTAGATCATAGGTCACACTGCCACTTGTTGTGGGTCACTAAAATGTTGTAATTCGGTTAAGGTTACGACTGTAAGTGCACCACCTTGACTCCTGTGTGAGAGCCTTATGACACCACCTACTGACTCGCCCACAGAGCCTGGGAAAGAAGGATGCTGGACAAGACCTGTGGCGCGGGAGGTTGAGGTGAGCTCAAGTTTTTGTCTCGCCAGTTTTTCTCGTCGGAAATTCTTGGGTGAGAATCAGCTACCAGTTTCTGTGTAGCAGCGGCGGCGGAGGTTGTGCAACACCCAGCGAGTGGTTCCTGGTGGGGGCGCCACGGACACCTCACTCTCTGCTTCTTTCTGGGAAGCTCGGCGGCTGTGTGGTGGCTCTCTCACGCCACCACCTGGGTGTGTGTTGAGATGTTAACATGTGTTGTTTTGGGTTATAATACGTCTATTGGTCAATGATTACACATATCTTTATTCGGACTCTAGTTTTCTACTCGCAGTGGCTGACGGACATGGCTCGCCGCACTAAAATGTACCTCTGCCTGAGCTCTTGATTTTCATTCGTTTTACCGTTTTACTTACAATATTCAGGTTAAAAAATACTACCTGAGTTTCGTCTTCTGGCAGCGATAAGGCAGAGGTCTTGGGCAGGGAAGCGGAACCCACAGATCAGGTGGGAGAGGAGGGGAGAGGAGCCGTCCACCCACTCCCCGCCCGTTACCCAACAAAGACCAATCCCATATTCAAGCTGTCAGCTGATCGCCCGGGGGTCGTCGCCACTCAACCCTTTACAGGTGCTAGTCACGAGGGCAAGCGGTAATGCATCAGTTTTCACTACGACTTATCCTCGTCAACAGGTTAGTGGCGGGGCATCCCTAACCTGGGGAAATGTTTGTCTCTGGGGAGGAACAAGGTGAGGAAGTGTTGGGAACGCTCTGGCCGCACATAACGTACACCGATAATTGAGTGCGTTTAAGAGCCGTGAAAAGGAAGGTGACCCCGAGGGCAAGCTGAGCCAATCAAAGGACGGCCAGCATGTGACGTCACGTGCCACACACACTGGGCAGGTATGACATGCAGAGTGCAGTGTACGATAATACTGTAATGCTATACTAACATGCAGGGTGGTGTGTGTAGGGTGCCAGTTTGTCCAGCAGCTCTCAGCTTAAAACTTGAACCGGACAGTCAACAACCGCGCCATTTATGGAAACTCAATAAGCACACGAGACGAGATAAGACACTCATAGCAACACACCTCGATTTAGGCATTCACCTTTAGAGCAATAACATTAATTAATCGCACTTAAACTGATGGCCTTCACTCTTAAACAAAGAAATCTTAAGCCAAATAACAAAGAAACTCGTAGAGCACACGTGTGAAAACCTCGCGCGAGAGTAAAATTCTCCGAACCGACATCGTGTGAGTCACGCGCTGGCCAAGATTTACTGAGGGCACAGTATGGATGCTGCAGTAGTCCATCTCCCGCGCCCCGCCAACACAGCCACGGAAGCTGCACCTCCTCTACGTCTCCTCCGGCAGTGTCTGTGGTTTAGTCACAAGGTGGACCTCCTTGTGGTCGGACGTGTCTGTGCTTGTGTATCGGTGCTCCGTTTTCTGTAACCATGGGAACGCCAGTGCCAACAGAGACCAAGGATAACAGTGCCACGGAAAACGGGAGTTCTTCTGGCGGTGAGTGACGCTCCTTCACCATGTGTGTGTGCATGAAAATAGGTATCGTATCAAATTATTAATGATATAGGTGATAATTTTAAAAGTTACAGCTGCTGGAATGACCAGTTTTAATCTTTTTTGTGTGTGTTGTGTGACGTAATGTCCTCCCGCCACAGATGCCCTGGGGTGTGATCAGCGGGGACTGACCTGGTGTCCGCCCACGTCATCTCCTTCCCTGGCACCCACCACGTCGTCTCCACCAGCCCACCAGTCATCAACTTTCGCTAAGGGGACCAACAGTTCGCCTTTCAGCACTCCCTTGTCCAGAGTGCCATCCGCTTTCCACTTGTTCCAGTCACTACCGTTCCTGCCGTCAGTGAGCGGTGGCAGTGTTAAGCAGCCGATGCCCCCTCTAGGAGTGGACCCCAGGGTGATGGGGATGCTGCACAGTTACCATTCTCTGGGTCAGCTGCCGTGGGCGGCTCTGGGTGCTGGCGACCTGGCCCTCAACCGTCTCCTGTTGACTCCTGGAGGCCGCCTCAGCCGACCCAAGAAGCGCTACATCTGCAAGTATTGTCAACGGGAGTTTACCAAGAGCTACAACCTGCTGATCCACGAGAGAACACACACGGACGAGCGGCCCTTCCCCTGCGACATCTGCGGCAAGGCCTTCAGGAGACAAGACCACCTCCGCGACCACAAGTACATCCACAGCAAGGAGAAGCCCTTCAAGTGTGAGGTGTGTGGCAAGGGGTTCTGTCAGGCGCGCACCCTGGCAGTACACAAGGCCCAGCACGCCCACGACTCCATACCCTCGCCGCTACACCTGACCGCGACACCCACAACGTCGCCCACCATCAGAAACCTGGACTTGAGGGAAAGACTGGCACCCTACCCAACACTGGCCCACCTTCACAGAACTCTAAGTTCAGACCTTCAGGTGTTCCCAGTAACCACGAGGGCTCCAGTCACTACATTCCCCACAAGCAGCCTCGCGTCAGTGGCTTCCGGAGTTACCGGAGCTGGACATGAGAAAAAAGACGATCACGATGTTATCTTCGTCATGGCCGGCGACACAGCAGAAGTGGCAGAAGAAAAAGCTCTGGACCTGACGATCTCCAGGAAGAGATCAACACCACTCGTCGACGCCAAAGAGCAGCTCTCCGTCGACCACAACAAGAACGTTGTTTATAAACACAAAGACAGTACCGACGTGACCAGAAGCCCCGGGGCGGGACCGAGGGAAGTGACCAGAGTTACCTATAGTGAACGTGAACCCAAATTCTCAGTGACCAAGTTGAACATTTAAACGTAGTGTAGTACTGTGTATGGTATCCTTTAATACAGACACTAGCAAATAATTTATGTATACTAGGGAGTGTATGTCTCCAGGTCCCTCCGACTAAGCTTGTGTATACCGCCGTGTGCCTACGACTGTATACCTCATCATGTGTATGTGAGGACCAGTGTGTGTATATTATGTACCTATACACGTTTCTTCTGGGGCATCCCTCACAGTGTATACAGTAAATGTATAGCACTGAGCTGAGTATTTTCCCAACACTTGCATGTGTGAAACTGTTTGTGTATGTGCTCCATGTATAATTGTGTATACATCTGTATGTACATACCAACTGTGCTTTGAACATCCAGTTAACTTCGAATCTGTGCATGAATAAAAAGTTGACAAATATTTATATCTGTATGTTTTTATTTTCTGAATTTTTGTTGAATATTTACCAACTCTTGGATTTGATAAACAATGATAATCTGATGTAAAAACATGGCACTGTATTGTTACACACACACACACATACACACACTGTGTATACGGTCTCCTTAATTGAGATATTTGTATTACTTTAGTATATTGTATTTTAGTTGTTTACTTGAATAATTGGCTAATAATATTAACATACTATTGCCTGTTGTATACTACGCCCTTTAGTATACTTGTTATCAATAATGAAACACAAAATTATGGAAATGAGAGTTTTTAACATGAGCCCAGTGTGTGTGTGTGTGTGTTAATGCATGCGTATACATGTACTCTGGAATGCGTGTATGTGTTTGAATGTTAGTCTGGTAAATTATATTCATCAAAGATGCAGCAAGTTTGGTGTACGAGTCCAGGAAGTAGTAACAGGACGCAGGTGAACACCTGGGTCGGCCTCTACCTGTCTCCCTCCCACCAAAGCATCGGGTGATCGCTGAATATTACGTCACGGTGAGGTGTTGTCATGCCAATAGAAGAAACAACACTAATACAACCCTTGACACTTGGTACTGGGCAGTTAGAGGTCAAGACGGAGGACTATGGAGTGATATGGACTTATAACGACGATGGTAACAACAGCTAGAGGACACGGTACACCACGAGGCCCTCAACACGTGAGAAAAGTGGCCATAAAGCTGCGCCAAGGAGCTGTGGGTGAGGTTCTCTCCAACACAGCTTGAGGTACAGCAGCAGTCTCTCTCTCTCTCTCTCTCTCAACTACAACATCAGTAACAGTATTTCAGTTTCTTTATATTGTTTTCGTTAAGGAATCTAGGTGAAGGTTCAAACTCTGGACATAAACAGAAGTTCTTTGAAAAAAATGTACATCTTTTTTTTTTTATAAAATGACACAACTGGTTAGTAAAGATTCTGGAAAACATAACAATGACCTGAAGATTAGGCACACTAGATTATTTCATTCGAGAGGTCAGATTAGATCCAGTTTGCGTTAGGGAGGTTAATCTTTAGGTGAAAGAAGCTTGGGTGCCTATTCTTCAGGTGATCCAAGTACAGATATTTGTAGAGTGGACAGCAACACACACACACACACACACACACACACACACACACACACACACGAACAAAATTACACGATAATGTCCATAAATTCTTGAGACAGGAGGTCATATCTCATGGTTACCAAGACACATACACCGTGTGGTTGACCTGAGTCAGGGGAGGTCACGAGAGGTCAACCTAACCATGTGTAAAATTATTTGGGTTTTCTGAATTCTGGAAGAAAAAACCTTGAGGAAACTAAAATGTGCTTTAAGTGTTAATGATTTTAATATGATAACAAAAGTGAACATTTAATTATCTTATGTTAAAAGATAAATAACTGAGCGTCATTCATTTTAAATGGCATCTTGTTTTAAATCACCAAATCAATGAAAAACTGATATTATAATTATAGAAAAATAATTATTCCTGGAACTCTGAGATAATGTCATATTATAAACAGTTTGGATTCATTTAAGTGAAATATTAATTCATACTTGGAAACGTGGAATATTGATTTTTTTAAGCCAACGGGACAATATGATAGAGTTATATTAAGGGTCATTCTAATGTGTTCCTAACCTCTAGAAATATCTTAGCCGAGAGTGACGATTGTAGTGATGATGATGGTGGTTGTGGTAATGGTTGAGAAGTCTGGTGGTTGTGGTCGAGAGGATTTTGTTTTTAATTTTGCCGCTACAGGTGTGGTGGTGGTGGTTGAAAGATGTGGTGGTAGCAGTAGTGGTGGTTGTGGTAATGGTTGTGGTAGTAGTTGTGGTGAAAAGAACATAAGAAAATAAGGAGTCCGCAATAGGCCGGTTGGCCTGTGCATGGCAGCTCCTGTCGAGAGTTACAACCACTCTCTATCATCCATGAATCTATCTAGCCTCCTTTTGAAACTTTCCAGAGTTCCAGCACTTACTACAAAGTTGGTAAGCCTGTTCCACTCGTCCACCACCCTATTTGTGAACCAGTTTCTTCCTATCTCCCTCCTAAACCTAAACTTATCCAACTTGAATCCGTTGCTCCGAGTCCTATCCTGCTCTGATATTATAAGAACTTTATCTATATCCCCTTTATTGATTCCTTTCACCCACTTAAATACTTCTATCATATCTCCCAGCACTCTTCGTCTTTCTAGGGAATGCAAGTTAAGTTTCTTTAACCTATCCTGATATGGAAGGTTTCCAAGTCCCGGAATCATTTTCGTCATTCTTCGCTGCACCGACTCAAGTGAATTGATATCCATTCTATAATAAGGGCACCAGAACTGAACCGCATAATCGAGGTGCGGCCTGACTAGCGCAGGATATACTTGCAATAAGACCTCTGCACTCTTATTACTTACACTTCTAGATATAAAACCCAATACTCTGTTTGCCTTATTTCGAACATTAACGCACTGTTTTCTAGGCCATAGGTCCGGGCTTACAAGTACCCCTAGGTCTCTTTCACAAGTCGACTTCTCTAGGTTGATGTTGTTAAGGCTGTATACATTGTCAGTATTTGGTCTTCCAATATTAAGTACGCTGCACTTGCTGGTGTTGAATTTCATTTTCCATTTTTCAGACCACCCCTGCAGTTTATTTAGATCCTCCTGTAATGCATTTGCATCCTGCCCTGAATTAATCTGCCGCCCTATTTTGGTGTCATCCGCAAACTTGCTTATGTCACTGCTGATCCCAGTACATAGATCGTTTATGTAGATTATGAACAAGAGTGGGCCTAGTACTGATCCCTGGGGAACCCCACTGGTTACACGGCCCCACTCAGATTTTACACCATCTACGCTGACCCTCTGCGTTCTATCGGTGAGCCATGATTTTATCCAATTTAAAACTTTCCCCTCGATACCATGAGCCTTAATTTTTCTCAGAAGCCTCTGATGCGGTACTCTGTCAAATGCTTTGCTAAAGTCTAAGTAAATAACATCGTAATTTTCGTCATTATCGACTACCTCGAAGACTTTCCTAAAAAAACGTCAACAGAAGTGTGGTGTTTGTGGTCGAGAGGATTTTGTTTTTAATTTTGCCGCTACAGGTGTGGTGGTGGTGGTGGTGGTGGGGGGGGGGGGGGAGAAGATCAAGCCCGTCACCTGCATCAGTAAACAACAAAACACACACACACACACACACACGCGGTCCTTAAGCTAATCTCTATAATATTCTACACATACGTGATAATATAACTTGAAAACAAATAATCAACACGTCTATGAATAACCAAATTTATTATAAATAAATAAATAAAAATGGAGAAAAAACACCAATATTTCACTGGAAAATAAATACAAATAAATTGATGAAAATTTATTAATATATAAAAAATAAACTAAGCAAATGTGGACAAATGTAAAGTACTTGGTCTAGGGGATGTAAACAGAGCAACCAGATATCAGATGAACAACGTTGATATAGAGAAATCCGACTGTAAGAAAGATTTAGGGCTAATGATAAGTAGGAATCTTAAGCCAAGACAACAATGTGAATTTGATCGAAACAAGGCTAATGAAGTACTTGGGTTCATACAAAGGAGTGTTAGTTACAAGACCTCATTTGGATTACGAGGTTCAGTTCTGGATATAGAATCCCGAGAAAGAATTCATAGGAGAATGACGAGACTAATCCCGGGCATTAGGAACCTTGAGTACAGAGACAGGTTAAAGCATTTTAATTTGCACTCCCTCGAGAGACGTAGAGTGAGGGGCGATATGATAAGAGGTGTATAAATGGAAGTCAGGGCTAAACAAAGGTGATATAACAAAGGTACTCAAACTATCCAACCAGGAGCGAACTCGTAACAGTGGTTTTAAATTAGACAAATTTAGATTTAGGCGCGAGATAGGTAAACACTGGTTTGGAAATAGAGTAGTGGATGAGTGGAACAAGTTACCAAACATCATCATTAACTCGAACACGCTGGGTAACTTCAAACATACGCTAGATGGATATATGAACGATAGGGGTTGGGTGTAAATGGGACTGCATAGTATGTGCCAATAGGCCCGCTGCAGTTTCCTCCATTCTTTTGTTCTTGACACAAATACAGAAAATAAACAAAGACGTAATTAAAAAATAAATACCGTCAGAAAGTTGTCACTAAAATATGAATGTCAACAATTCACGTGACCGAACACATCACATCTATTAAAAAAAAAAAAAAAAAAAAACCGCTCGCCCAGGATACTGAAACAGACGTAAACATGCTAATATTTTGGTGATGGTTGGGGCGGGCGGAGTGGTGCACCCTCACGTGTGGTGGTGGGTCCTGACAACAGTGTGTGTGTAAAACTGCTTCAACCACAGTATATTTGCCGGCAGGTGTAAATCTTCCCTGGCGTAACTACACTTAGCATAATGAACGTGTGGTCACATGTGGTATATTTAAAGATAACTCTCAAGAATAGTGTTACCGTGTATCGTTTAGGTGTATCCTCTGTAACATAACACACCTAACCTAACAGAAGAAAATATTGCAACACAAAAGGAAAAAAATAACCCAGCATAATTATGAAACAAAGTCAAGTCTTATAATTCACTCCAGGAATCAACTCCCTAACACAACCACCACAAGAATCCGCTGCCTTCGGTTCTGCTGTGTTCGCGTTGAAGTCCCTTGGTGAGAGCCTTTCCCTCCCTAAAATACATAGAGTCTCTTCGTAAACCTCCCTCATCCTCCTCCCGGGGACAAAAAGTCATATATTAACAGGAGAGAGAGAGAGAGAGAGAGAGAGAGAGAGACGACGGGTAACCTGCTCACCAAGACAAAAGAGAGAGAGAGAGAGGAATGTATACGGCACACGGCTCACTCCCTTAACAATAGATCCCAGCATAGTTCCTTAATCTTCCCATTAAGAGAGACTGACCCATACCCTTCCTAGCCTACCACCACCACCTCTCTTGTATAATATTCACAGAAAAAATGGGTGACGCAGACGGGAGTAAGGTGTCGTCTCCTGAGTGGTTGACCGTATACCCCCCCCCCCCCCCCTACCCTATTGGTCTCCCTCTGTTCTCTTCGTTTTTTGGGGGAAGTCAATAGAGATGAGTAGAAAAAGAGGAGAGGGAAGAAGATGAAAGTGATAAAAGAGTGGAAAGTGAGTGTTGTCTGAGTATATGTATGTGGTGGGTTTGTGTACCTATATGTAAGCTCCTTAGGGTAGGTATGTACAGCGTGTGTGTGTGTGTGTGTGTGTAGTTGAATGTTTAATTTTTCTATGTATTTAAATAGAGATCAACTCCCATAAATAATCATTTTCAAAAACTAAGTAATATTTACATAAGAACATAAAAATGGAAGAAACTACAGCGGGTCTATTAGTCCATATACGAGTCAGCTCCATTTATACCCAAACCCTATCACTCATATATCCATCAAACCTATAGTTGAAGCTACCCATCTTATTCGAATTAATGATGATATCTGGTAACTTGTTCCACTCATCCACTACTCTATTTCCAAACTAATGTTTATCTATCTCACGCTTAAATACTATGTCAAAATTCACCCCTCCCCCCGAGTACCATTTATATCATTGTCGAAATCACCTGGCGTCACACTGGGTTTAAACGTATATACATAATGATAAGTTAAGTTATAATACACACACACACAGAGACACGTATACATAACTGACATACTGATACACTTCGAACCAGGACAAGGCACATGTATTACCTGCGACTTGTGTTCCTCCGCCTCCTCACAGCATCAGGTAAAGTAGATGAAAACATCACCTATATAGTGTGTGACAAAGAGAAGAATAAAGGGAAGAAGACAAAAAAATAAAAAATAAAAGCTCCATAGACAGAAGAACTAATAGAACGGGAAACAGGGTAAGATTCCAGTGGTTCTTGGGGTCGCGTGGTTGAGGACGGAACGAGACACACATGGTACAGGTCTGGGCTTCTGTGTAGTTGACGAGACCTTTGTTGGGAGAGTAGAGTAGGAAGGTGTGTTGTGTGAAGACTTCCTGTCCTCAGGCCCTCCTTACTACCTGTGCTCGTGTCTCCCCTCACCCCCTCCTCACCCTCTCATCCCACTCACTTGGTAACCAGTCAAAAAATGTTAGTTAGATACATTACTATTAGTTTGTGTTAGTTGTTTAGAGGTGTATGTCAAGGTGAGTGTTTGTGTGTATACTTGTATCTGTCTCGGCGTTGTGAATCAGTGGCACAGGCGTTATGATCAATGATTTGTAACACGGTAAAACAATGTAGTGAAAGCTTGTTCTTCTCTCCCTCCATGATGCAAGAACGTCAACACAACTCTTAACAACTGAGATACACGACATAATCAACCTGGTTCCTCCTCGACAGCGTCTACAGTTTACCAAGAGAGATTTTTAAAAGACGTTGTCGTGTGGGGGTTTTCATAAACCGTCTGGCCACAGGTGTTAACGATTAAATATTGGAGATGATGTCACCCGCTGAGTATTAAGGTTTATGAAGTAAATAACTAGTGTCCAAATTTCAGCTTCCCAGCTAAAAAAAATGTGCTTGAGATATCGACCAGACAACCAACCAATAAACGTAGAAACACTGAAACTGATCAGCCACTTACAACCTCCCTTTCACAGGGGCTTCACGCATCACCTGGAGAGGGAGGGTATGACCGCATCATGTCGCCTCACAGCTTGGTTCACACAGCCTTGTGAATGTCGCCTCTTTTGAACTGTTTGACTCTGTCTTATGAACGATGTTTGTAACGAGCGGTTTAAAGCCACTCTTGAAATAACAATTAATATTCTATCAATATGCATTATTGTGCAATCAATGTATAAGCTAAGCTAATATATATATATATATATATATATATATATATATATATATATATATATATATATATATATATATATATATATATATATACACACAAGGCATGAGTTTCTTGGCTGTGAAAGTAAAGTTAGGGAGTAGAAAGCGGTGTGCGTGGGAGTCGGGGTCAGCTTGTATTACTGGGGTTAGGCTAGGTCAGCCGGGCTTGCCCACACTGACCCCGGAAGCTGGGAACAGGTGAAGCTTGTCCTCCCGGTGTCCTTGAGGGCCTGCCTGGGTCAGGTAAGGTTAACTGGTCATGTTGAGTTAAAGCGACAACTTACATTACTTACCCTCAGTCTGGATTACCTGAGGCCAGCCGAGGTTAATTAGACTTAACCTGAGTTAACTGGTGTTGGTGTACGTACATAAAGGGACTACCTTGGGTTAACTGTGGTTAATGATAAGTAGGAATCTTTAACCAAGTAAACAATGTGTATTTGATCGAAACAAAGCGAACAAAGTAGGAGTGCTAGCTACTAGACCTCACTTGGATTAAGCAGTTCAGTTCTGGTCAACGTACTACAGAATGGATATAGAATCCCTAGAAAGAATTCAGTGGAGAATGACCAGACTAAACCCGGGCATTAGGAACCTTGAGCACAGAGACAGGTTAAAGCATCTTAATTTACACTCCCCCGAGAGACGTAGAGTGAGGGGCGATATGATAGAGGTGTATAAATGGAAATCAGGGCAAAACAAAGGTGATATAACAAAGGTACTTAAACTATCCAACCAGGAGCGAAATCGAAACAATGGTTTTAAATTAAGACAATTTTAATTTAGGCGCGAGATAAGTAAACATTGGTTTGGAAATAGAGCAGTGGATAAGCGGAACAAGTTAACTCGAATACGCTGGATATCTTCAAACATAGGTTGGATGGACATATGAGCGATAGGGGTTGGGTGTAAACGGGACTGCCCAGTGTTGGGCCAATAGGCCCACTGTAGTTTCCTCCATTCATATGTTCTTATTATAAGTAAATTATATTGTCTCAATGTAACAGCTATGGGAGAATATTCAGGAGTTATTATTATTATCATTAATTATATCTTGTCTATTGTTAGTTAATGGTTACACTAATATCTGTATCAATGTGTAAGCTCTGAGATGACGAGGTCGCTTCAATGTTTACAAAGCTTTATGAGAGAGGCTGTTCAGTGCTCTCAGTCTACCAGTAGTTTAAGTAAGGGGAAAGACTTGATAAATTATACCTATTTCTTATACCAGAATTAACTATTTGCCGCATAAAATGTTTCTTTTCGCGTTATAATATCTCTACGGAATATTTCACACAGTCTGACCTTAATTATCACGGCAGTAAAACGTGATATTTAAGTAATTCATTTTGTTCGTCGTCAGTTCACATTATTGAGGCATGATAGTGAACTCTTCTCCAGGACACTTCCAAACATCGAGCTGCCGCCAGTGAGGAGTCATGTGTGGACAGTTCTTATATTTAAGCTTGATAATGGTGGAGGAATCCTAACTAAACCCATGACCACCTGCCAGTGATTGTGGTACAGCAGGATTAAAATCAGAAAATATCCTCAGCATTTATGTTTAGTAAGAGTAGAGCCTAGAGCACCGGGGGGGGGGGGGGGGGGGGGGAGGGGGTAGGAGGGGTCGGTGGCCTGGACGGGAACACGGGAGTAATGGGGCTACTGCCAGGGTATCGACAATGGTGATCACTAGACAAACAATCTTTTACCTGCAGGCATTTAGCATTTTTGTCTTGTTAAGATTGGAGCTTCACGTACTAAATACTATTAATAAAATAAACTAAAAGCTAAAAACAATTATTATAGTGTTTTTTTGTGCGACACTACTGATTGATACTGGACGAGTGTTTCACTAGTATGTGTGACGTAGTTTGTGTTGTGTTGTGTCGCCCTGAGAAACACTTTACCATATAGAACAAATCTAGCGAGTCAGCTGGAAGAGGAAAACTGAGAGAAGCGAGGAAGGGAAGGTAGGGTGGAGGCGTTCACATGAATATGATAATAGTGGAAGCTGTCAGGTCCGGGAGGCTGCCGGGACCTGGTGACCCCCTGGGACCTGGAGGTGATGTTCTCTCACTTGGTGGTGATGTCTTCTCACTTGGAGATGACGTCATATCTTGGAGGAAATGTCAGCTGACGTGGAGGTAATGTTCTCTCCCGTAGAAATATTGTTCTCTTAGTTCTCTGTCAGAGGTTCTGTCTTGAGAGAACTTTGTCCCGTGTGAATCATTGTTTCATCGTATTTAAGAGATCATGTCATCTCTTGCTGGTGTTGTGTCCTCTGTTGAAGGTGGAGCTCTGCTTCTCCTTAACAGGCTGGTGTTGGTCGGCAGGGGAGGCGGAGGGGGAGGTGGAGGGGAGGCGGAGGGGGAGGTGGAAGGGAGGGGTAAGGGGAGGTGGAGGGGGTGGGCTAAGGGGAGGTGGAAGGGAGGGGTAAGGGGAGGTGGAAGGGAGGGGTAAGGGGAGGTGGAAGGGAGGGGTAAGGGGAGGTGGAGGGAAGGGGTAAGGGGAGGTGGAGGGAAGGGGTAAGGGGAGGTGGAAGGGAGGGGTAAGGGGAGGTGGAGGGAAGGGTAAGGGGAGGTGGAGGGAAGGGGTAAGGGGAGGTGGAGGGAAGGGGTAAGGGGAGGTGGAAGGGAGGGGTAAGGGGAGGTGGAGGGAAGGGGTAAGGGGAGGTGGAGGGAAGGGGTAAAGGGTAATAGTGAGGGGCATAAGAATGTAGACTCATATTTCTTCCTGAGAGATCTTCAGCAGTAACACCCGGGCCTAGTTCACTGTATTTAAAATTCTCGCTAAATAGAAAAGTAAATTATAATTGGTTAATATGAATCTTTTTTGTGATTTCATTGAAGCAAATATTAAAATCTGGTAACTAAAACTCTTATTACTAAACCGGGGGGGGAGGGCGGGGGGAACTCTATTAAATAAAATATAGAGCACTGTACATTAATGTCGATGAAGGACAACAATCAAGGGTTTTGTAAATAACTGAAAATATTATCGTAGACAAGAGTTCCAATTCCTAACTCAAGAACTTTTCAACTAAAATTAATCTAGTCTGAGTACTAAACTTTTCCGTACCTTGAACAACTAAGTCTACAGCCTGATAGTAAGTGAACGAGACATCCACACTAGAGCAGTAGTTAGGTCAGGTTCTACAGTCTGTTATCGATAGACTGTGCCTATTAGAACTTAATATATTTATGTAACTGTTTGAGGTGAGTTGTGTGACGGGTATATACTGTCAGCCTCAGTCATATAACAAAATAAAGTTATTATATGTTTTTGTTAATATGTTACAAATATGTTTTCTACAGCACTCTTATGTCGGTGAATCCAGGAAAAAAGTCACAGAAAAAACCTAACCTAACCTCCGTGTAATGCCATCATATATAAATTATAGTATCAATGTGTACAAGTCATGTTTTGTTAGTTAATAAGTGACCAATTATTTTTTCTTGTTTTATTACTTTAACTGTTGATGATATTTAAATAAATTGTTACTTTTTTCCTGTAACTTTTTCCCCTAGCCAAAATTTTGAATTTTCTTAATTTTTTCCCTGTGACTTTATTTCCGTTCACCATGTCGGCATCTATCCTCAGGAAATCATCAGTTTGTACACTGATAATAAAGGAACATTAGAGTGTGTTGTGTAGGACAGCCAGAGGTGGTGGTGTTTTTATCTAAACCAGTTATTAACAATATAAAACAAAATATATCCCCCAGGGTATGTGATATACTCAGTGTGCCTGGCGAAGGGTGTGATCGACGGCCCCGCCTTTATTGTCCGAGTCATTGATGTAACTCACCTCGGCCGACTCAGTTTGTGTAATAACTCGGTACACAGGTACAGGGTGACGGAAGGTAGAAGCACGAGAATAACACAATAAAAAAACTTAATTAATATACTTATAAACAAAATAATAAACAAGTGTAAGAGTAGTCAGTATGGATGACGAACAGCACGAGTGTGGGTAAGACTTAACAGACTCTGAGAAGAGGCGCTTGTTGACACAGGTAAGAAGGGAAACTGGCAGCCAAATATTTGATGACAGATCACGAGGCGATGAAACAGTTACTTACTGACTCGTGTTACAAAAATGCTTTCTGTATTTCACTATGTACCGGATATATATGTTTATAAAAGCTGTGACGGAGATGCTTCATTACCTTGCCGAGTAACAAAGACATTCCTTTACTACACTGAATGACAAAGACGTGTTTACTGCAACACACAACAAAGACTCGCACAACCTAACAAAGATACACGTACAGTAAATCACCGACCTTCAGCAAGGGTCAGCCCGCCTAAGTCTGCGGACACACATACCCACATTTCACACGACATCCCTAAGTTACAAGAAAGGTGAATTTTAATATTGTGAAACGAGGGATTGTCGTGTTGTGCGGGGGAGGCTCACGACTGTACTGTATCTGGTCAGAGAAACGATATATACAGCTGAAGGACATGTTGTGTAATGCAACCTATTTATAAGGTGATATGGCGTATGACATGACAGTGGACAACCCCCCACACGCACTGGCTTACACTCTACACGTATTGCAAACAATTACCGTATCAAATAGACATTCTGTGGAGGAATTATTAAACAGCCGGGCATTGGGGGCTCGGGTGTCAGTAGTCCCGGAGTCATGCAGAAGATGAGGACAATAATCATGGTCCTGTAAGTGAAATTTACTCATTAGCACAGCAATGATCATCACAAGCGCAAAGCCCAAAAGCTGTCCTACCCCACAAATTATACCTGTGTTGGGGGTCTACAGCTGAGTTAGGTACAGGAGAAGGTGAAGGTACAAGGTTCAGCAGCGTCATCTGGTTGGGCTGCTCCTTGGTAGGTGAGTAGCTTCACATTGTCCCCGTGTTCGTGTCTCATCTCACCCGTGTGTGTGTTTCAACTGGTACCTATGACCGGACATATTTTCCAAAACTCGATAAGGTCCTCTAGATAGTTTATCAAGCTTTGTTCTTACATAGTTCTTGACCATAACGAAACAGCCGAGGACGAATTTAATATAGGTGACCGAACATATGTAAGCCGTGCACTGGCAAGTGCAGGTGCCTATCTTAATTCAGAGTAGCTATCGGTACCAAACCATTATTGGCATCTTTAACGACCAAGTGTTTCCACAACATTCAAGAGCCCCGCCAGGAAGACGCCTTAGGTGTATTATAACCATTCACCCCCCCCCCCCCCCCGAGTGTCGCCTGCTAGCCAGTTTGGTAGACGCAATCGTTTGCACTTCCTAATGTAAACTGGAAGCACCTGAACCGTTGCACCAGGTTGAGTAATATCCTGCTCCCTCCAGCGAGTGCCGGGAGGATAGATGGATGATCAGGCAATCTTCAGCCAGCTCTTGTCCAGTAACAACCTATCCCAGGCAGACTCTCTACTTGGTTTTAATATACTCAAGTTATATAGTCACAAGACTATACTTAACTTCCACTGTTAAGTACTGTTTTGAGACTAAAGCAGAGTGAACATCAGTGAGGAACTTGGGCTACCGATCCACAAGGAAAAGCACCACTTAAATGTCAGAAGAGGCCACACACACACACACACAATACTGAGCGACACAAAAATCCACAAAACGGCGTAAAAACTTTTATTTTATTCCATTATTTCAGCAATAACAATAAACAAGAGACAAACACAGCACTGATAACACTAGACAGATGTACTACACACACACACACACACCACGAGTCCCTCACCACGCACCACAAAAACCTCCTCCACACCACCACTTCACGGATGTATGAGACACTAAAGACACCTGATACATAAGGTCAGATAAGGTTACCTGTGTGGGGGAGAGGTGGGAGCGTGGGAGAGAAGGAAGGACGTGAGATTGGAGACGCAAGCTAGTGGGAACGTCCGCCATGCGTGCTAATGTTTTGCTTCACTTGAGACATAATTATGGCACAGTTCTTGACTCATAATGCATCGTGTTAGTCTCGGCTGACTCAAATATTTCTTCTTTTTTAATTTCCTTATTTTTTTTTTTTTACCTTCTGGCTAAGCTGAGAGACGCCAGAGTTGATTTGGTGAGATTGTGGTGTTATTGTGGGGTGGTTGTGTGTGTGTGTGTGTGTGTGTGGTAAACAAAGAAGACAAGGTGTCACTACAAGGTCCTCATAAGGTTGTTTTTGTATAAGGCTCAACATTAACTAAAACACAGGTATAAGATTCAACACTAATTACAACACAGGTATAAGACTCAACATACCCTACAACACAGGTATAAGACTCAACATACACAACACAGGTATAAGACTCAACATGCACAACACAGGTATAAGACTCAACATGCACAACACAGGTATAAGACTCAACATACACAACACAGGTATAAGATTCAACACTAATTACAACACAGGTATAAGACTCAACATACACTACAACACAGGTATAAGACTCAACATACACTACAACACAGGTATAAGACTCAACATACACAACACAGGTATAAGACTCAACATGCACAACACAGGTATAAGACTCAACATGCACAACACAGGTATAAGACTCAACATACACAACACAGGTATAAGATTCAACACTAATTACAATACAGGTATAAGACTCAACATTACAACACAGGTATAAGACTCATCATTAACCACAACACAGGTATAAGACTCATCATTAACCACCACACAGGTATAAGACTCATCATTAACCACCACACAGGTATAAGACTCATCATTAACCACCACACAGGTATTAGACTCAACACAGGTATTAGACTCAACACACCTAATTAACTACAGGTCAATACAGGTAAGTCCCCTCCCCCATCCCTCAATACAAGATGCGTTCCAGCGGTGTCAATTTCGTTGCCTTTGTTTGGGTGATGTGGCCTCCCTACCGGTTCATCCCTAAAGTGACCACCTGTAATTAGCTAATTAAACCAAGGTGAACAAAACCATAGGTAGAGGGGGATTATGGCCCGTGTGGTCAGAGGGTATAAGGGTGAGTTTTAATATGAGGATTCCTACTTGCCAGATTTCTTTTAGCTAAAAATACCGCTGATGAGATGGATTCCTTTATGACCAATTTTCCTACGGAGAATAACTTAAGTTTTGTTCCATCTAAAGTGAAGGTAAAAAATACTATTGAAGTGTTTTGATGCTGGGAATGTTTATCATGTTAGGTTAGGTTAGTTTGATTTGGTTATGTTAGGTTGGGCTGTGTTGGGTTAGGTTACGTTGGGCTGTGCTGTGTTAAGTTAGGTTTGAGTGGTTAATATTTTTTTGTGAAATAAACTGAGGTAGAAATTATTCAGGTGATCCAAAGTCTTTTCTGATTACTTATGAAATTTTTTTTTTTGGGGGGGTAGGCCTAATTATGTATACTGTACCGTATGTCCAGGTAAGACATATGATTTGTTACTACTAAAGGTATTTTGCAGCTCGAATTTGACTTCATTATTAAACTCGTAATCAAGAAAGTATTACACAGGTACACTACAGGTAAATACTACTCCACACAAGGCACTGGTCGTTCACTACACCGTCCTCACAGCTCGTCGAGCACATCGCGGTTTTCATAAGAACATCAATATGGTACCGTGTCAATATTGCTCGTAATTTTTCTCACACCTGACCCAATCTGACCTGCCCGGTTCTACCCCTTAGACAATAAACTCGCAATTAGATCGTTCATAAAACCAAATAAGGCGGGATGGGGGGGGGGGGGGAGGGGGTGTGTTGTGCGCGGTCATAATGGTCTCTGGCGGGAGGTGAGGGCAGAGGCGTTAATCACTTATATGTTTATTCCGATCGTCTTGTTTATGAGAGAAAGGTGTTCGTGCTACACCGCTGACGGTCATACATCGTGATTATTAGCGCCAGGATCGTGGGAGTCGACCATTACTGGGTTCCAATGGGAAGACTTTACCGTGCTAACTCAAGTTTTTTTTCTTTTTCTTCTCTCTTCTCCTCCTCCTCCTCTCCTTCTCTATATATTTTTCTTCCGCCCTTTTTCTTTGTGCTGAAAGTCGTGATAGAGAAATGTCACTCCAGGGTGGGAGGAGAGAGTGAAGGACATTATTATAAGAGGTGTCAGTATGGGCCGCGGTACAGAGAACACAAGCCAGCCAGATGGTGTTTAACTTGCGTGTCTTTCCATAAGATGTACGACAAGACATATTACATCCTTACCCTTTAGCCATAGTTGAGTGAGATACTAAGATAACACACCTTTTATGATATATTAATGTCATAATTCTATACAGGTGAGCCACAACACACACACACACACACACACACACACACACACACACACACACACACACCAAGATATTTTACACTATTTAAGATGCAAATTACTTTTCAAGGTAAGACCCTCATGGGACACTATCGGTAGCCCAAATCTTCCAGTTCATCATGACCTGTCTTGACCCCGGCTGACCTCATGTGTCACGCTCAGGTCACTAGGACGGTAATTATAGGTCAAGACGGAGGGAAGGATCGGCACGGTAGTGAGAAGGTGACCCCCAACGTTATAATTAGCACCTATAATGGATTCAATTGGGAACACTTTAATGACACGGGAGGGGGGGGGTATGGGCAACTCAGGTGACCTCTGTCCATTCTCATTATCCTCACCTGTCTGTGTCTTGGTCATTATTATTATCATTAGTTTTATTTTGTCTTTGCTTTCTCGGCGCCATTATCCCTTATTATTATTATTTAGTAGTAGTAGTTGTAGTATCGATGTAGTTTATAATGAAGTGTGGAATATTTGTTTACCTTTGTAGTTAATTAACGTGTGTGTGTGTGTGTAAAATGGCTGACTACAAACACTTGCCAGTATTCTAGTCTTCTTTCGTATGTTAATGAATATATAATGTATTGCTCAGTCTTTAGTTATGACTAAATTTACTGCTGATACACAAACAAATGTCCTCCCGTAAACACATTATTTACGGTTTACTGAATAATAATCTATTTACGTATACAAGAATGACAGACTGTATACAACGCATAAGAACAACAAAATGAAACACATATGTAAACAACACCACAACTGAACACCATACTTGGCAAAACTGTGTTGTACGGAATGTATTTGACCCAAAGAGTGATTTCGCTACAGATGAAAAAATAAAATAAAAAAGACATCGAGAAGGTTCCTAGTCTGATTGTGAACTGAAGAATGACAACAACTGGATGAGATAAGAACTAATGTTAATATCAAACTCTTCTCGGTGTTGTCTTGCGTTAACTGTATCAACACTAACTTACGTTCATGTTACTTAACTACACTGTAAGATCATCCACTCTTATAACCACTTCAGATATAATCAACTTTTAGACTGAAGTTACGTATGTCTATTCAGGACGATGGTATGGCTTGTGTCGTGATAGTTCATGATATCAAACACTGATTCAAACTCAATAGATTAAAATTTGGTTTATTATCAAAACTTGTCAACATATTTTGATGACGTCTCCCACCACCTCAATAAAGTACGTCATGTCTATATATTGTTTTTATTACACTATAAGACACATTAATAATCATACAAGACGTAGGAGTAGACGAGAAAACAAACGTATCCTTCAAGTTAGTATCACGAGATAATGTAACAAGAGCGCGATGTATTACGGCCATACAGTCCTACACTCTCCCACAGGAAAGTCTGGCCCCTGGAGCTGGGTCCTACCCGCCCACCACCGTCAAGGAACCAACAGTTAACACGTAAAAATCCTTCACGGTGTGTGTGTGTGTCTGACAGTTTCCCATCGGGTGTGGGTATCGTAACGACCAAGCGGACGCCTCATACCATGTAATAACAAGTAATTCCTCCAAGGACAAGTTAGGAAGCTACAAAGATCTTGTAAGATGTCACTGGGCTCGGGGTATCTAAACACACACTCACGTCACTCTCTACCCACCCCAGTGTCCAGGATCACACAGTGCTATGTTCTTGATAGACTAAAGTCGATTTTTATAATTAATGACATGTGGCATCGCTTCTGAGAGCTGAGGCGTATAGGATAATTTGTTCTCCAAGAGGAATGTGTCATCACCAGACTGCCAGGGGGGAGGACTGAGAGGCGTGGATGGTTGGCTTTGGACGTAATTTGTTGTTTTTGATGATAGTGAGAGTGACCCTCCCGGTGATGGGTAGAGGAAGAGGGACATACCTAATAGTTAATAATAACCTCCTCCAGGTAAAGGTAAGTCCTCACTCTCTCTCTACATATTTTGTTAATTATTTGACTTATTTTCGTCTCATATGACTCTTGGTTCACCTGTAACATGAGTTAATTACTACATAAATACATTCCTAGTGAAACAGAAACATCACGAACGAATATTAGTACACAGAGATGTTCAGTACCAGTTACCATCACCTTGCTGCCCAGGTACAGTACGCCATCATTGTCTTCAAGGACCAGAATGCTTCTTCACTCTATGCTACACAACAGCGTCGTTCATATCTTTCTTTACAAAGTTTACGTAGGTGAAGTACTCCAGTAATTAAACAAGGCTGTCGTGTCGTAGTCAATAAAGTGGTTTATATGTGATAGTTGTTATCAAGAGTGTCATAGTGGTGTGGTTACAGTGGTCAGCGTGTGGTGGGGGTGTGTGGTGGTGGGTGAGCTGGTACTAGTAGTGTGTGGTGGTGAGTGTGCTGGTGGTCGTGTGGTAGCATTGTGGTGGTGGTAGTGTCTGTGGTAGTATAGTGGTGTGTGGTAGTATAGTGCAGGTGTTGCAGTGTGGGAGGATGGTAGTGTGGTAGTATGGTGTGTGGTAGTGTGGTGGTGATATGAGGCGCCTTCAACCTCACATTAAACAAATATTCGCAGCTGGCCTTCTGATCCAACACCCTAACCTGCCCTATTTACCTATCATATAACTTAGGAGGCCTCAGGTGTGTGTGTGTATACTGTTACAGCGGAATAGATAACAAATCATTATTTTTTTTAAATTTAAGTGTCTACAATACTATTACAACAAAAACTCCATATCATTATTAAAACACTAAACTCTCCTTCCAAACTCATCTTACAAACTCGTCTCAAAACAACTCAATCTTCCTTATTGTAAACCAAAGCACAAACCTTCTCAATAAACACTAGTGAAACATTATATAACACTTTAACATGGTGTCTATTTCAGTTTAAAATATACATCCATAAACAAAACCAGCAAACATTTACCTTTCGTTAGACGTAATTTACTTTCTGTGATGATAACAGGACGAATAAGTCTGGTAACACAGTCATTAATGGACAGAGATTAGACCATAACTAAATGTCAGGGAATTAGTGGGTAATACCTGGGTAATTATTGGTGAGTTACCTGAACTAGGCCACCACCACAGCACAAGAGATAGGGGGGGGGGGGTTCGTGGGGCCACCTCCAAGGCGTAATACAAGGGGGGTCGTGGGGCCACTTCCAGAGCGTATTACTGGGGGGGGGGGGGGCGGGGGGGGGGGGTCGGACCACCTCCAGGGCGTAATACGAGGGGGTGGAGGACGTTGGGTATAATGCAAGAGCATCACGGTGCCATTAAGGAAGCAGACGGTATTTTAGGGCAGCTTGTTCTATGACAGACCCACGTCGTTAATAATAAAAGAAAATCATTAGTGAGTGTTAAGAGTGTCTGTCAGTGTTAAGAGTCTGTGTCTGGTGTGGAGGACAGACCAGGTGTGATGGCGGTACAGTATACAGAAACAAGTGAAGTCTTTGAGATTATTTAGACGTTCACAAACTTTTTCTCACCGAACACTTTTCAGTCTTGACACAAGTAGCGTTAGGTTAAGGCTTAAAACAATGGAGCCTCTTGTGAAATACACATTTTTTTATTGTAAGAATGGAAATTAATACTAACATGGTAAAATTAGTGTTGTGTCATTTAAGACGCCTTTGTTGTTCTAACAAACCGAAACCTGACTTAAATAAGTTATCAAAGGTTAAGTTACATTAGTACTTCTGTTATTCATTTACAGTTTATAATAAGTTATCAAATGCACTGTTATGTTCTGTACATATTAGTTCAACTTCCCAAATTTTTTAAAAATTAAACTGAATTATATATATATATATATATATATATATATATATATATATATATATATATTATATATATATATATATATATACACTGGAAGTCCCCAGACACTGGCAGGGGGGTGGGGCGGGGTGGGCCACACAGGCTAAGTTAAGTAGTGGTGTAGGTTCGGGCCGCACACTGACGCCTGACTGACACAGATGCCGTCCTAATCTGGGTGAAGATGTACGTTATAATGAAGTCTAATTGTGTGAGGGATAGCACTATGTTTCCCGCTCGCTCACCCCCAATTTCAGGCCGTTTCCTCTTGTGACCGTAGACACAAAACACACTTAGTGAACGTTGTAGACCCGTTAACCATCGCTCAGGAGTGACGTGTGATGTACGGGTGACTGAGTTTTAATAGGTTTAATAAGCCTCGGTAAATATTTCATGGAAATGTGATGAGTAGTAGCTTGAGGGCGTGGGCAGCCTGGGAACACCCGCGCCTACCCACTGGTTACAGCTCACACGCCACCACCCGACGGAGGCAGAGCGTGGGCAGCCTGACAGTACCCGCACCTGGTAGTTCTATCACGTAACTACTGCCTGAAGAAGGCCTGGATACACCTCCACCTACCACGTGCTCTCACACCTGCACCATCACCCGCCTGACGAAGACTTAGGGAAGAAGAGAGAGAGAGGGAAAGAGACGGATCTGGAGGAGAATATAGAGTGAAGGACAAGACCTAACTACAACACCACGACCTAACAGAACACCTACAGAACACCGTCGTAACTCAGGACTGTACTCGACTCTCCACTAAACGTGTCAAACCCAACTTGTCTCATTAACCTCTTACATCACCAGTCTTTCTATCCACTAAACTGTACTTCATATTTTTGTTTACGTCTGTTTATTGATATGTACAACTGTGAACCAATATTCTCTGGACACTTCTGGTAATCTACTGGTGAGTGAGGCATGTGATTGGTTTAAATTATATTAGAATACACAAACGTGAAAGACCAGTTTATTATATAAATAAAAATCTAAGCACACACACACACACACACACACGATTAGGTTACCGATATATCCAAGAAGACGTAAATATGTAACGATAAAGACAACTATCATTATCACAATTACTACTAAAATAATAATAATAATAATAATAATAATAATATGAATTTGTATGTACAGGTATAACCAAAATACGTCTCATTTGCACTCTTACAAATATCCAAATAAAAGTTAAAAGGAGGAGAGAAAGTTTAAATAAAATCACTTTCAGAAAATGGGAATTCCAGCGACCCTTCCCACTAGGGGTAACTGCAGGTGTCGGAAATCCTGAATAATTCAACACTCTGGATGGTAGCGGCGGGCGACACCAACGCCACGACATCCGATGTGGCAACTTACTGAACCTTACTGTCATGTTTCTCATTCATTTTTATTTCTCATCCATCTTTACCTTTCTTAAATGTTGTAAATATTTATTGTATTTTGGTGCCATGAAATCTAATTGGTTCAAGATAAACGATGAATTGCGCGTGAGAGAGAGATAATACTAACCATTGTCAGGTTGTTGAGAAAGTCTGGTGAAGCTTTACACAATACCACCATGTCGCTGGGTAGCAGCTTTGGCCTGAGAGGAACAGGTACACTACAAAATAATTAATTCGCCCTCATACCTGACACAGCTTGACCTGGTGTGTCGCAGTGGGGGTCGTGGGACACCTTGCTACGTGATTCTACAGCTGTCAAGTGGCCAGGAACATACTACCACAGCCCTCTACAGCCCTTAGTTGGTCTAGAACATACTACCACAGCCCTCTACAGCCCTTAGTTGGTCTAGAACATACTACCACAGCCCTCTACAGCCCTTAGTTGGTCTAGAACATACTACCACAGCCCTCTACAGCCCTTAGTTGGTCTAGAACATACTACCACAGCCCTCTACAGCCCTTAGTTGGTCTAGAACATACTACCACAGCCCTCTACAGCCCTTAGTTGGTCTAGAACATACTACCACAGCCCTCTACAGCCCTTAGTTGGTCTAGAACATACTACCACAGCCCTCTACAGCCCTTAGTTGGTCTAGAACATACTACCACAGCCCTCTACAGCCCTTAGTTGGTCTAGAACATACTACCACAGCCCTCTATAGCCCTTAGTTGGTCTAGAACATCCTGCCACAGCATTTTACAGCCCTCTACAGCCCTTAGTTGGTCTAGAACATACTACCACAGCCCTCTACAGCCCTTAGTTGGTCTAGAACATCCTGCCACAGCACTTTACAGCCCTCTACAGCCCATAGTTGGTCTAGAACATCCTGCCACAGCACTTTACAGCCCTCTACAGCCTTCAGTTAACCTAGACATCATTGCTACAAATCTCTACAGTCTATACAGTCTTAGATGACCCAGAACGTGTTATTACAAGTTCTACAGCTTCCAGTTGAACTAGAACACCTTATTTCCCCTCAACAGTTAGATCAGGCAGCGTCAAAAACACCATTCAGAGCCGCCAAGGTGTCCTAAAACATCCCAACGCGTCGCCCTTGGCCTTGAGGTAACCCGGAACGCTATGGATTGTTGGGCTCCATCTACGGATTCCTCGTGCTACAAGAGGTGTGGCAGCCTCTCCCCTCCCTCCTCCCACCTCCCTCCAAGACGCCTGAAACCTGACGTGGAATTCAGTCTACCAAAATAACTTTCTATGAGTAAACCAAACACTAACTATTCCTAAGATATCAGAACATATAAGAAGATGATTATATTTTAAGTTAGTTACAAAAATATTATATAAGCAAAATATCAACAGTAAATAATAATATAAGAAGGGTAACACACACACACACACACACTAAATATTTACTGTCGAAAAACTTGGTGGTGAAAACTCTCAACATTTTAGTCAAGTCTCAACGGGAACAATAACTTGGGGGGATCTGATGCGTCGGCCGCTATAGCAAGTGAATTATAAATCGTGTGTTACAGCCTAATGATTACACGTTCCTAGTTCATGACTAATAACCTTTTACCAGATTATCCTTATTAGGGCTCTGGTGAGGTTTATGTTTTGGGACGGATGGGTGGAGAGGGGAGCGTGGAGAGGAAGGGGGGAGAGGAAGGGGGGAGAGGGAGCGTGGAGAGGAGAGGGAGCGTGGAGGGGAGAGGGAGCGTGGAGAGGAGAGGGTAGTGTAGTGGGTTATGAAGAAAAGTGTTTATTTATCTTCTTTTTCCTCTATTTTTTTTAATGAATTCTGAATGCAAAGTGATTACAGGAGAGGTAAATGAGACGAAAATTTACGTACAAGCAAATTACACTGTGATTTTTCCCCCGAGAGTCTTTCTATAATGTTTGGTGTTGTGTTTCTCCTGCGACACACACACACACACACACACACACACACACACACACACACACACACACACACACACCTGAACGCATCGATAATCAAAACACTGAACAAGAGGTAATACCGTCAAACACCCAAGGCTGAAAAATATTCCTGAACTCACTAGAAGAAGTTTGACATGCCTGTGTTGTGTACCCACCGTGGGAAGCTCCAGTGAAGATGCTTTGTCATGACGGCTCCGAGTTATTGATCATGGAATGCTGGAAGGTCTTAGCACGGTGGATTAGGTGAGTGTGAGTGAGATGCTGGGTACTGCTGACAGCCAACAGAGATCTTATGGAGATTCTAAGCAACTGTGTTAAGACTTCAGAACATCATAGATTTAGAAGTAATCATCCGAAGTGCAGAAATCAAAGGATGATTTTGATGTTGACGCTGGCATCTGGGTGTAGTGGAATAGAGATGGGGAGGAAAAAATGGTAAAAATCTTGATAAATTCTTAATCTTGTTAAACTTAAAACGAATTATAATCAATAAATACGAACGACATGAAGACGAGTCGTTTATTAGAGAGACTCAGTGATGATGACTGCCAGACAACCAGAAGCATAGACTATCAAGATCAACCTACTAATGTATACAAGTGTATATGTATGTTTAATGTATACTCTCCAGGAATAGTAAACGATAATAAGAGCTTGGATAAAACAAATACACACACACATACTAAATATTGTTGAATTTTAAGGTGAATGTTGGTAAGTTCCAGCTGGGTGACTTTTGATGGCTTAGTGGCTTGTGAAGGTGACGACCCCTCTGTCCTCCTCACCACTATGTTCCTCATTCTTCTCTACAACCAATTAAAATCATCATCATCTTCGTCAAACCTAGTGAGTCTGCTGAATGATTTCCCTATCCTTCCGATATAACGACTATCATTATCTCCCCATATTTATCATTATACACGTCAATTATCACTACATTTTGTTGATATATTACAATGATAACGCCTAAGAGAGAACGAGTACTTTAAGCTGTGGTACACACACACACACACACACACACACACACACACACCTGGACTGGTAGATAACAGGTGTGAACAGTGTGGACTCAGCGGGGGTAGGGGGGAGAAGGTTTATCAGGAGTTATCAGAGTTTAGCACCTGTAGAGTGGGGAACTTCGTCTGCCCCGCGATCAGATAGCATTTAGAAGGTGGTCACTACTGTCTGCACGCTGGTTGACTGCTGACACTGCCGAGGAGGAGAAGGTGGAGGAGCAAGAAGGGGAGGAGGAAGAAGAAGAGATTAATTAGAAGACAAAGAAGGAAGAGAGAGAGAGAGGTGAAACACGAAGGAAGACACAATATAAGAACATAATAGAAGTGTTTACCCAGAGACAACTTTTCAACGATCAATGTACACACACCAGGACCACTCACCCTCCTTCATCCACCACCCTCATCCACTCACCCTCCTTCATCCACCACCCCTCACCCACTCACCCTCCTTCATCCACCACCCCTCACCCACTCACCCTCCTTCATCCACCACCCCTCACCCACTCACCCTCCTTCATCCACCACCCCTCACCCACTCACCCTCCTTCATCCACCAACCCTCACCCACTCACCCTCCTTCATCCACCACCCCTCACCCACTCACCCTCCTTCAACAACCACCCCTCACCCACTCACCCTCCTTCATCCACCAACCCTCACCCTTCTTCATCAATCATCATCCAATGTGTTCCGAGTCTCACCTTATAACGCATCCTACGACTTATTAAGAAAGTTCCTCCTTATCTTGTATATAAAGAATCGCTCTGTAAACATGAGAGTAATGACAGATGTATAGTGTTTAATCCACCTGACACCGACGACCAGAGTGATAGTAAGAAATGGGAAGGGAAGGGAAGGGAAGGGAGATGAGCGGAAGGGGAGGGAGGGAAAGGGAGGTGAGGGAGGGGAAAGGGAAGAGAGAGAATCCAACTTCATCAAGAATGTAAACATGAAACGGATGGTGGGGTAATAACAACACAGCATGACGTCACTGGCCAGGTAAGCAGAGGTGACCATAACCCCTCGTCTCCCCCCTCCCACCTGTGGTTGACCCCCCCCCCTCCCGTACACTCCAGGGGGTCACTACTGATAGGAATGTTGATAAGGAATTGTTTGTGCTGATTTTAATAGACTGCTTACCAAGTGTACTTATTGTTTTCCACCGGTAAATATGAGACCCACTTTGATATGCGTGTTACTATTGGATGATGGGGGAGTAGTTAATATGTACCTGGGTTATTATAGTAATGATCAGGGGTGTGTGTGTGTGTGTGTAATTTAACTTGTTAATATTTTCTGACAATTCTTTAATTTAAACTCATACAGGAATAAGAAGTGTCGGGTCAATACAGTGCCAGTTATGAGGTCAATACAGTGCCAGTTATGAGGTCAACAGACAGTGCCAGTTATGAGGTCAACAGACAGTGCCAGTTATGAGGTCAACAGACAGTGCCAGTTATGAGGTTAACAGACAGTGCCAGTTATGAGGTCAACAGACAGTGCCAGTTATGAGGTCAACATACAGTGCCAGTTATGAGGTCACCAGACAGTGCCAGTTATGAGGTCAACAGACAGTGCCAGTTATGAGGTCAACAGACAGTGCCAGTTATGAGGTCAACAGACAGTGCCAGTTATGAGGTCAACAGACAGTGCCAGTTATGAGGTCAACAGACAGTGCCAGTTATGAGGTCAATACAGTGCCAGTTATGAGGTCAACAGACAGTGCCAGTTGTGAGGTCAACAGACAGTGCCAGTTATGAGGTCAACAGACAGTGCCAGTTATGAGGTCAACAGACAGTGCCAGCTATGAGGTCAACAGACAGTGCCAGCTATGAGGTCAACAGACAGTGCCAGTTATGAGGTCAACAGACAGTACCAGTTATGAGGTCAACAGACAGTACCAGTTATGAGGTCAATAGACAGTGCCAGTTGTGAGGTCAACAGACAGTGCCAGTTATGAGGTCAATAGACAGTGCCAGTTATGAGGTCAACAGACAGTTCCAGTTATGAGGTCAATAGAGTGCCAGTTATGAGGTCAATAGACAGTGCCAGTTATGAGGTCACCAGGTGGTAAAGAGAGGTCACCGTAAATGACTATAGAGGATTCGTGAATTCTGATCGCCGCCTGATAAAATTTTTGGTGCTGTCCGTAACATGTGACGAACGAGTTTATTACATACTTCTACGGACGGATGAATGGACGGACGGATGGAGGGACGGTCGGAGTGGACGGATGAAAGAACGGACGGACGGACGCATATAAACATCACCCAACTTTATACATCATCTATGTCAAGTTGTGTGAGAGAAGAAGTGTCAATGTAGCAATTTTAACACACACACACACACACACACACACGTAGCGAGAACGCAACATGGCACACGGGACCAACTCACACTATACCACATATAGTTTACTTCTCACATCTTCACTACAGAAAAAAATACCTTACGTGTGTATAAGAATCAGACTGGGTAATATCCGCATTCATTTTCTTATCAGGCTCTGGCGTGAGGACTGACGGGGTCAAAGGTCAACCAGCCGACTCACGCACTACACCGCTTTTTATCTATTTTATCTTGTAATAGTAAGTCTATGTTATGTTGTATTAGGATAATGAATATGATAATTATTTTTTTTTTCTTAACTCTTATTTTTCTTTCCCTCTCTCACTTTTTTATTGTCTTTCATTCTCCCGTTCTCTTTTTTTTCTATTTTTTATTTCCTCTATTTTTTTCCCTACTGGGCCTCTTTTATTTCTATCATTTTTTTTGTCTTTTTCTCAATCACTTTCTTCCTCTCTCTTCTTCGTTGTTTTCTCTACAGTTTACCGTGATATAGTCCCTTAGGTTAGGTTAGGTTTTAAGGGTACAGTTAAAATTGGAAGCCGGTTTATCTAGACAGTACAGTTGATTAGGTTAGGTTACTTAGTTGGTTAGATTAAATGATTCACCTGTATGAAAGTGATAAGCAGGGTGGAGGTGGGCAACACACCCTGCGTATAACACGGTGTGGAGTCCCTGTACACAGTGATGGTCTTGGCTGCTGTATATAAACACCACCAAGCCATTAACGTGTTCTTACGACTGTACCAACACAAAGCACCACTATCATCAGTTACACCATGGTGATATATATACATTTTTTTTATCCCTCTATCATTATAATAATTACCCTCCCATTATAATCACAGAGAGAATCACCATTATCGCCAACTATCTCTAAAGCTTAATGAGAGGCCTGGTGAGTGACCCCCCTCCCTCCCTCCCTCCCCCCTCTCACAAATACCCTCACGGCATCATTACCTCCAGATCGGGGTGATGATAGAGGCTATTTACCGCTGTTTTAGGAGATTCGTCATTTCTCTTCTGACCCCAAGATGTTAGTTACCTCGCTCGCTCCCTCCTTAACCCCCCCCCCCCCCCCTACAGTGTCAGGTCACGTGGCTTGGGTGAAATTGTGACTGAAATTCAATTATTTAAGTCGGGGTAAAATCCTAATGGTAAATCGAGTCAGTTGGTGAATATCAAGAGTACTTTTTGATACTCGTAACAGAGGCAGATGTATAAATAACGTAGTAACGATTTTGTGGTGATATATATACTCATTATAAATATACATTCATAGTTTACAATGACACACTCAGATTATGTAAACGTTGTATTATTTCTTGTATAAAGGCGACACACAAGAGTTAAGGTGACCCAGAGGTGATTCAGTACTGGATCGGCCCGGGTCACCCTCCACCATCAGATAGCATTCAGAAGTCGCGTGTCCCTCCGTCTGCACCTACAGTGGGCCCTGGTTACTGCGTGATGAACATGATAACTGAGCTACCGTTTGATGACATGATAACTTGAGCTACCGTCTGATGACATGATAACTGAGCTACCGTTTGATGACATGATAACTTGAGCTACCGTCTGATGACATGATAACTGAGCTACCGTCTGATGACATGATAACTGAACTACCGTCTGATGAACATGATAACTTGAGCTACCGTCTGATGACATGATAACTGAGCTACCGTCTGATGAACATGACAACTGAGCTACCGTCTGATGACATGATAACTGAACTACCGTCTGATAATTATGTGAACATGATAACACATTTAGTATCTACCAAGACAGTTTCTATATATCAGTCTTGTGGTTATCATGAATATTGATAACAAGATAACTTATTGAAGGAGTGTAAGGGATAGACACATAGTCGCAGATCCACCTGTCCTACAACTTATTAAAATTACTGACAGGTGTTAATAAAAGCACAATATCACCTTTAGATTTAAATAAAGAAATTTTTACATACTGAGTTAAATTAAAAACAAATTATGTATTTAGATTAAGCTATTAAATATTATAGTTGTATTTTCCTGGTTGTAGGAGAGAGGGTTGTAGGAGGTGTTTGTTGGTTGTGGCGTCCAAGTATTCATCTGACGGAGGGGTCGTGGCCAACAGGTGTTCCCGACGTGAATATGTAAAAGGTGGGAGCGGCCGCGTTATCAGACCCATCAGTTAACTCCTGCAGCGACGACTACACACACACACACACACACACACACACACACACCAATTGCCAAACACATCCAAACTATCAACTTTACAACCCAAGTTTTATTTTTAATTTAGTTTTCCATTTATCACAGTCAGTCATTCCTCCCTCACGTTTTAATTATCACTATTCACTACAACGTTCCCCCAATTCCCGTTTCATCATAATTCCTTAGAGTTCTTCTTCCTAAAACCTCATTTTCATTGTATTTTCACCCATGTCTTTATCAATCTCAAATACATCATAATTTTCTCAGATTTTAACCAACATATTTTTTTTTAATTTGTTTTTATCCTTCAAAAGTTAATATAAGTTTTTTAACGTCTTTTTTTATTAGTACAATTATTATTATTATTTTTTTAAGTTTTGATGATCATGTCTTTAGACTAATCGTTCTCGTCTATCTATTTTCCTTTATCTGGCGTTTTTGTTTCTCACGTTCATTTGTCTTCTTACAGCATCTCTCTCTCTCTCTCTCTCTCTCTCTCTCTCTCTCTCTCTCTCTCTCTCTCTCTCCAGCCACCGAATTCTTCTTCTTCTTCTTCTTCTTGAGGCCTCTTATCTTCCCCCTCCTCTTTCGTGTCGTCCCATCCCCGACGTCTCCTCTTCACTGACACTAAACTGGTCATTATGGGTTAGTGGGTAACAATAGTGGCTGCCTATACGCCGCCCCCGCCCACACCCGCCTGAAGAATGGGCTACTGACCGCCCACACGTTCATAATGGGTTGATTTACGACTGTGGAGGTCTTTACCGGTGAGCTGTTCATATAATTACCCATTATCATGTATATTTTATCTATGTTTAGATGAGGAGATAAGAGAGTGAACAATGGAGGCTAGGAGACGGTCTCACGATGTCCGGATTCCTGAGTGAGTGAGGGAGAGATAAGGAGAGACTCATGAGGGAGAAGAGGTGGAGTTCACTTATACTGAACAGCGAAATAAAATGTGGTTGAATATTGAAAAACATACATCACTTAGCTTCCTCCTACACCCTGGGCTAACGCTCCTAGTTACTGTTTCGTGTGAGAGTTTATCAATACAATTCACTGCAAGTAACATTATTATAGCACTTGGCACAATGATCTTCTTATCAATTTATATTATTCGTTAAACTTCGGTCGATTATGGAAATGTTTATATACAAGATTCAGTAAGTGTAATTTATTTCCGAGTCTTGTGTTTGGAACCGAGTTAATCATCGAGTATTTCTGATAAGTTATACAAGAAAGTTTAATAGCTGTCTTGTGTGTGTGTGGGTAGAGTGTGGAGGTAAGGGTGTACAGGATAGGGTGAGGAAGCGTCGCTGGCCCGGGTAATGGTATGGCCTCGCCTGCCTGTGTCTCGACCCTCAGTTGTTCCAGCTAAATTGAACGAGGCGCTGAAGAAAGCTCCGGTAATGAATTGAGCAGTACAGCCGGCTTTTGTTCTTGTACTCATTAGGTTCCCGAAATGTGTACACGATGAACATGAAAAAGGTGGCGTGGTGACCTCTCGGGGCTCTACCAAGGAAGGTGGTGGTAAATCATTTAGCCTCATCTTTTACCTCACATCACATGGTAACATTGTTTTCCCCCCTGTAGTCTCGTGTTGTGGAATATGGCCACTGTGCCGTGGGAGCCGAACTGCTTCTGACCCTGACAGACATACAGTATACCAAGACCAACCCAAACAAGGTAGAGTATTACTTTAGCCAGTTTATTTATTATGAAAAATTTCCTTCCTTCCTTGTGGCTAACGTAAGTCCCGAGAATAAGATAAACAAATATAAAATGCTAGTAATGAAGATCTTATGAATAATATATCACAGTATTATGACGTTTGATTTTTAATATTAAGGATCTGATACAATACCTAATATTTAACACGAGTATTACCAAGACTCATTCCTTCTCTTACAATTACAGAGACATGACTGGAAAAAAAAAATGCTGAAATTCACATCAATATACCACGCTGACTGATGACACTACATTAGGGCAACACAAAAGCTACAAAGTTGTGTCTATATCATTAAGATGTATGTGAAGTATACAGAGAAATATATTTGTGTTTTTTTTGGTAATGTATGATTGACGACAAATTATGTATTAATAAATTTCGGATAAATTAACGTTAATTAGTGTCTTGGAGGTGTTTTAACCACTTGAGTACGATATCTTAACCGCTTGAATACGATATCTTAACCTTTTGAGTGCGATATCTTAACCTCTTGAATACGATATCTTAACTTATTGAGTACATCTTAACCTCCTGAGTACGATATCTTAACCTCTTGAGTACGATATCATAAGAGACACAAGCTAAGGGGTGATATCATTAACCAAAGTTTGATGGCAAATTATCTTAAACAACAGAGGTTTTTATCGCATTGTTCTTTCTTGATTCAAAAAGTATACACTGCTCTGCCCTAGCGCCTATACTTACATTATTTTGCCGCATTGTATTTTTTTCACTGTACTTTATACTGATTATAAAATTATCCTTTATGAAAATTAAAAACTATAGATGATAAAACTTTTTCTATGGTTTAATAAATATTTTTCCAAGACATGAGAAACACGCTAGTTACTTATCCAAACTATGAACCCGTGCTGTACTGTTCTTGTCTTCCTCCAGTACAGTACTTCTCTCAGATATAAAGATTGATAAATATCGTCTTTCAGATCCTTCCTTAGACCTCAACAGGGATGATGGGAGTACAGTATCGCTCGTCGGCATCAACTTAGAAATTACTGTGAAACGAAATGAATTTATTAAGAAAATTAATACTGCTGATACACATTGAACACACGTGAAGATAAATGAGAACATGTCGTTTAATCTTAATACACAGCAACTTACCTCTAGAGCACCTCAGATACCTGTACCAATTATATTCTAATTTGCATTAAAATGTTACAGAAGTTAACTGGACGCCAGGGTTTGGATCCGTAAAGTCTGTGCGTTACAACTTTGCCCCGAACTGATGAAATGTGAACGTTTATAGTTCAGGTGAAGTCGCAGTGTAATTCTATACCGCCTTATTGAACGTAACTACCGTGCTTTAGTTTATGTCTGCCCAGTTGCAAGAATAAACAACCACAATAAAGTAAATATCAGTTAATTATAAAACCATAATGGAAAAGTGAGGGAGGGAGGGTGTTGGTCGCCTCACGTAGTGGCTATCGACAAAAACACAATTTCCATGAAAAAGGGAAAGTTTTGAGTGGTTCCTGCCGCCGCCGCTCCCGGGCCACCAGGTCGACTACTCCTAGGTGTAAATAAGGATTGTCGCCCTTAACTCTCACGACCATCACAGGCTAACCATGTTTTGCTTTACCCCGTTTTTCTGCACCTGACATACACTTGTAGTCATTGTTGTTGTACTTTGCATTTTTCGTTTTGAAATACGTCTTAAGAGTGAAGTATTTTTTGTCTAGGAGTTAAAAGGTCGCATTCAGAAGATTTATTCCGGGTTAAAGCTTAATCTTAGCAGAAAACAACTTTAATTAGGGATTTTTACTGCTGACGTGAACCACAGGCGGGGCAATATCCGACAGCCTCACCATCTGCCCTTCAATAACAATAATCTCAAGCTACATTTTCACGATTACTAAGAAAGTTTTAAAGCAGCATCCGCCAAAACAATTAAAAAACACCGTTAACTAAAGACATTGAATTTGTTCAGTATTTTATTTGTTCCTTTGTTTTCTGAGTATCATGACAACTGAACAATAACAACACTATTCAGTACTCGGTGCTCAGAGAGGCGGTAATGGGCGACTCTAAAAATAGTCCGGATTTAGCAGTGACAGGTGGAGGCTCAGGACCCAGCACCAGCCTGGCCGCGTAGGAGTGTGCTGGGAACGCGGCTGAGTCACTATCCTTGGTGAGGGGCCCCTCCGTGTCCTACGGGGCCCAGCGGGGTGCGGCGGCCCCGCCATTAGTGGACACTTGTCAACCTGAGGCCCGCCCCGGGAACCTCCCCAGGCCTCCACATGCATCATAGAAAACGGGAGGCGACTCCCAAGAAAAAAATCACAAGGGTTTCCACTTTAATATGTTAAAGAACCTCTCATGGATGATATTTTCAAGAAGACAGACACTATAACATGAACACTGCGAGGGGGTATGAGCAGTACCACCAGTGAACGAAGCACCAAAAGGTCAGGTCTTGAGAGAACACTTCGCACACGCCTCCGCTTTACACTCGCCTTATCAGTGACGAGGATCTGACCCGCGCCGCCATTATCATACGAGATAAACAACAAGGTCAAACAGGCTGACCCGAACTAAACATTCCGACACCTTGTATCGCGGTGGTCATCATCCTGTACGGCGGTTTGAGGGTAATCCACTTCACGCCGATGGGATTATAATCTGATCTCTCGATTATTAGCCGGATTTAAGTGTTTATCAGTGACTCTTTGAGGTCGATCGGTGGAATGATTTACTGATTATAATGAGGGTGTTGGAGAAGGCTAGGTGAAGTGCCTTACTGGTGAGGGAAGGGGAGCTGAGGGCTGCTTGGGCATGAGGTGCTCACAGGACCAAATTCTACATGAACTTCCATGACTAATGTGTTAACCTCATGGCTGTCTGACACACACACACACACACACACACACACAAGACAAACAGCCCCCCAACCACACAGGACAGACAGCCCCCAACCACACAAGACAGACAGCCCCCCCCACACACAAGACAGACAACCCTCCACAACCACACAAGAACAGACAACCCCAACCACACAAGAACAGACAGCCCCCAACCACACAAGACAGACAACCCCCCAACCACACAAGACAGACAACCCCCAACCACACAAGAACAGACAGCCCCCAACCACACAAGACAGACAACCCCCCAACCACACAAGACAGACAGCCCCCAACCACACAAGAACAGACAGCCCCCAACCACACAAGACAGACAACCCCCCAACCACACAAGACAGACAGCCCCCAACCACACAAGAACAGACAGCCCCTACACGCAAAAATTTTCGTCTTAGATAAATTAAAATTATATAAACTAAGTGTACACAAGTATTGGTCGAGGCAGGGGTCACACACACACACACACACACACACACACACACACACACACACACACACACACACACACACACTTCCTCCCTAAATGCCACACAACGTAAACACCTAGAAAAAGTGCAAAAGAGGGCATGCAAGATTATTCTCTCCCCTTCCTACTCCACATATCAAGAAGCGCTCAACACACTGACCTCTCGGCTCTCACTGACCATCACCACGACCTCATCTGCAAACTTGGTGAGAAGCTTCTGCACCATCCTCGACACCGGCTCCTACTACCACCTGAGATCCCTCGCCCGAGAATTGCTGTTCGATACCATAACCGCATCCAGCCCATACGAGCACAAACTGATCGCTACAAGAACAGCCCAGTCCCAACCATTGTAAAAATTATCAATAACTTGTTATCAACCAGTGTATTCACTCCCAGTCAAGCTTACTTTTTGCACTGTCACTATGTTGAAATGCCCTGTAGTTTGAGCTTCTCCCTACCTAGTTATTATATATCATATTTGTATCACTTATGTTACTTGTATATTATTTGTAAATCAAGAGACCCATTCCCCAATTATGTAACTGTATATTTTCAGCCTTCCGGCTGCCATGCTCTTTCAATAAACCGTTAATTATTATTATTATTACACACACCAAACTCTAGATACGATTGTTATGTATGTGTGTGTGTGTGTGTGTGTGTAAAAGACAGCAGTTAAGGGCTGATCACCATATAACTTACTATATCAACCAGACGAGAGGTGTGGAGAGCGACCCTCACCACCCTTGAGGCCGACTCAAGTGCTGCTTGAGGGCCCTCCACCACCCCGCCTCCACACCTGACACACACCTCACCACAAACGTTGTCTAGACATTGAGGAGTCTTATTGGGAGTTTATTTTGTATCGGGAAGGTAAAGATGAATAGAAGTTATAGGGAGAAGACCAAACAAAGTAGAGGATTGGAAGAGAGGAAGAGATAAGAGGGAACTGAGGAGAAGACATGGAGGACAGGACAGATGGGAAAGGAAAGGTGACGGGAGGGTGTGTGTGTGTGTGGAGGGACGGGAGGGTATGGGGGCTAGACAAGCAGGTCCTGACGGTCAAAAACAAATGTTAGCTCTGTGTTTACCCCCAAACAGCTGGGGACATGTATATATCTAATTTATATTCGTCTGGTGGTGAAAAATAGTGACTTGTCTCTATACTGTTGTTGTTGTTTAAGATCCTAACGTTCATATATTTACACATTTATGACTTATTTGGCAAAATATAATTGGTTTTTGAAGGTCAATATTTGCATCACTTATATAAAAACACAACATGCCATTTTTGTTAATTGAAGTGTTTCTTTTATTTCGTAATTTTATGATAGAAGTTTCGTTGGCTGGTCACCATGAACCGGCACAATGTTACCGACGCTGAAAACGTTTATAATTTCTGAGCTGAGGTGGATCAATAAAGAGAGCGGATTTCCTGTACTGTGTCACGAACGAGCAAATCTTATCTTGTTTGCAAGTCTTGGACAAACGAGAGGGCGGCGGCGGCCATTGTTTGTGGAAGCTGGACAAACATCGGCCACCCCGCCGTTTGTATACAGGTGGACCTTCTACAGGTAGACGGGCGGTGTATACAGGTGAACATCTACAGGTAGAGGGCAGGTGTACAGGTGACCATTTACAGGTGGAGGGCAGGTGTACAGGTGGACATCAACAGGTACAGAGGGACTGCAAACTATAATAGTGGGGTGTCTCTAGGTGGTGGATGGTCACAGAGGTCATGACACACACAGTGAAGCTCAAGGATGATATAACATGCTCTGTTTGTTGGCTGGCAGTCAGGGAACACTCCTCCTATACATTCCTCAGAGTTAAATGGCCTCTAGTCTTAAATCTTAAAACACCCACAAAATTACACACAAAAAAAATCTTATTAATTCCACACATTAAATTTCCTTAAAACTAAACTCGGGTGTAAAAATAAGTTGAAAGTACAGTATCTTGTATTAATGTGTTTCCTGGTTGTTTTTGTTTGGAGGGGGGCCGGGGGGGGGGGGAGTCTATTGTACTGAATATTATCACTGGGACTATTATCTTACAGTTCGCGTGTGAGTAATAAAAACATAAAGCAAACTCAACATTTGTTACTGTCAGATAATGAAGTATTAAGGCTGTAAGATGAAGAGGTATGTGGGTGATATTTTGACTTGGGAAATATAATAATGTTTTTGATGGTTAAATCAGTAGACTCGGTGAGCACTACTACCGCCCCCGTCACGACGTTGGCCCCGCCCTCACCCTCCTCCTAAGCCAATCACCAAGCGCGTTACATTGGCAACTGCGGGACTATCTGTCTTCCAGCCAATCATCTCTCGTATTTTAGGACACTGGGAGGAATGTCGCCGCAGGGAATGTCGCCGACATATAAAACGTGCGACCTTCGGAAGTCACTACAACTGACTACCTGAGCAGCATGGAGAGCTCACCTGTGCTAGTCCCCCAGCCCGACCCTCAGGCCCAGGGCTACACTCCGCTCTATCTCCCTCCACCTTTACCTCTGTTCCAGCCACTACCGTTCCTGCCGTCAGTGAGCGGTGGCAGTGTTAAGCAGCCGATGCCCCCTCTAGGGGTGGACCCCAGGGTGATGGGGATGCTGCACAGTTACCATTCTCTGGGTCAGCTGCCGTGGGCGGCTCTGGGTGCTGGCGACTTGGCCCTCAACCGTCTCCTGTTGACTCCTGGAGGCCGCCTCAGCCGACCCAAGAAGCGCTACATCTGCAAGTATTGTCAACGAGAGTTTACCAAGAGCTACAACCTGCTGATCCACGAGAGAACACACACGGACGAGCGGCCCTTCCCCTGCGACATCTGCGGCAAGGCCTTCAGGAGACAAGACCACCTCCGCGACCACAAGTACATCCACAGCAAGGAGAAGCCCTTCAAGTGTGAGGTGTGTGGCAAGGGGTTCTGTCAGGCGCGCACCCTGGCCGTCCACAAGGCCCAGCACGCCCACGATTCCACCCCGCCCATCCTCAGGCATTCCCCAGCCAAACAAATTGTTCTCTCCCTCCCTTCTCCTGACGCAGAAGAAAGTTTAGACGTCCTCCACTGCGGCGACGACGACATGATGCAGACGGTGACTGAAGAAGCAGAGATCCCCGTCGTCTCCTCACCGCCCAAAAGACTCGGCTTCTCTATCGCCGACATCATGAGGAGATAGCTGGGGCGCCACCTGCCTCCTCTGTTCCCCGTGACCCTCTGTGCCATCCTCCACACGGTGCCTAGAGTGCCACTAACTGTATATATCTTAACTGTATATATTGTAAAGAAATTTTATACTTTTATTAATGTTTTTAGAATATGAAATAAAAATGTTGAATTTATATATACAATTGTTTTTAAGCCCGGCGAGTAAATTTTCTTCTATCATTATTCACCATACATTTATGTTTATTAGTAATCACCGGAATCTGTATAGTTAATGAGTATAGGATAAAATTTACAACCTGTTGGAGTTATCCTCACAAAACACGTCAGTATTTTTCCTCGGTGAACACAAATATCAATTAACTTAACATCACTTTACAACATAATTAAGATGACGTATATGGCTAACGATACTGAAACTGTTCTCGAAACTATTCAAGCATAGGGTCAGGGTAGGTCAGGTTACGTTAGCCAAGATAAAATACTGACACCATCAACTGTATCTACACCCACTAACGATTTATTTTACACTAAGATGGGCAAAAATAAGTGCCTAAGAGGGGCGGGTGACCTATACTAGTGTACGGTGTAAGGTTTACGAGTCAGCCCAGAGAGTGAGTCACGTCACTAACCAGACAAGGTGAGATGGGACAGGTGTTGTGTACCCCCCCCCCAATTGGTCTGGACATTTGTAAGCCAGTATATAGGATTTTGACGACCCGTACTACGACACACACACACACAGTACTCACAAGGTCACTTTAGTTGTTATTGTTGCCGTAGGTACTATAATGACTTGAACCTACATTACATATATCCAGAGACAAACTTATTGAATATTAAACGAATAACAAAATGTCTTAAACGAACAGTATGTATGGCGTTAAATATATAATTTTTTGTATTGTGTAAATGTTTTGGCCATCAGTAAGTGTTTCATGGCTCTTGTCAGTTCATTAATTAAACGAAAATATATTAATTTACACTGACTAGCGGACCACATTTGTTTAGACTTGTCTGGGATGAGTGGCGGAGCTGTGACCTTTGAGCAACTCATCTCGCCGGTGTTATTAAAATAAACACATAAATACAACCTACACAACAAATTATATATATGAGTTATAAGGAAAACAATAAATAATACAATTAGATACAAAATATTTACAACTAACCTAACCATTTTCTATTTCTCCGTTTTTAAATCAGGTGAAGATAAATTTATCCTGTAATAATAATGACTCATACACCTGTTTAATAATATAATCTCACCTGTAATAATAATGACTCATACACCTATTTAATAATATATAATCCTAACAGTAGACCCTATTCAATGTGTCTATAGTTAGTCAGGCTGTTACATCTATGCCAACCCGAGGGAGGCGGGTGGGGAGCGCGGCCTCTCACAGGGTCGTGCCATATAACAAGCCCGTGCTGGCAGAAGGCGGGTGAAGCTCTCCATTGTTGTTTTAGTTTTTATAGTATAATAGAGTTGCGAAACACACACACACATAACCTCCTGAATTATAGGTAAAACATCAATAAAAACTCAAGTGTGTTCTATACCATTACAGGAGAGGTTCACAAGACACTAATCCCTCTATTCTCACCCATTGTAACTCCTTTTAAGATCCATCACAAAACATTATTGTCATTCCCTTTTGACCCCCTGGCGCCTCACGACCTGACCTGACCTCACCCGCCGGTCACGAGACACCAGCCGTCCACACCACTGTGCTAGTTGAGGCTCTCCATGACAACCAACTTGGGGTAGTGAGGCACGGGTGTTTTATGGGGCAAGAGAACGGGGCACGGGTGTTTTATGGGGCAAGAGAACGGGGCAAGAGAACGGAGCACGGGTGTTTTAACGAGGCAAGAGAACGGGGCACGGGTGTTTTATGGGGCAAGAGAACGGGGCACGGGTGTTTTATGGTGCAAGAGAACGGGGGCAAGAGAACGGAGCACGGGTGTTTTAACGAGGCAAGAGAACGGGGCACGGGTGTTTTATGGGGCAAGAGAACGGAGCACGGGTGCTTTAACGAGGCAAGAGAACGGGGCACGGGTGTTTTATGGGGCAAGAGAACGGGGCACGGGTGTTTTATGGGGCAAGAGAACGGGGCACGGGTGTTTTATGGGGCAAGAGAACGGGGCACGGGTGTTTTAACGAGGCAAGAGAACGGGGCACGGGTGTTTTAACGAGGCAAGAGAACGGGGCACCGGTGTTTTATGGGGCAAGAGAACGGGGCACCGGTGTTTTATGGGGCAAGAGAACGGGGCACGGGTGTTTTAACGAGGCAAGAGAACGGGGCACGGGTGTTTTATGGGGCAAGAGAACGGGGCACAGGTGTTTTATGGGGCAAGAGAACGGGGCACGGGTGTTTTATGGGGCAAGAGAACGGGGCACGTAATTTAATGGAGCAATAGAACGAGGTATGGGTCTTTTATGGGGGCAAAAAAAAAACGGGGCACGGAGACCTAACGGGGTAATAGACGGGGCACGGCGGAGATCTTAAGAAGCAGGAGGACTTGTGTTCTTAATAAACAACTCCTTAATACAAACAAGGATACTTAGTTACACATACAAAAATATATACATATAAAACGCCAATTTTTATGATCAGATTCTGAGTAGTAGTAGTTCCCTAACCTAACCAAAATAAGCCGAGCCGAACCTAACCTAACCAAAAGGGCAAATATCCGCTTCCCATGACGCAGGAGATCCGTACACGACCATGGTCTTCGTCAGGTAGGTCGTTGAGGCTAAGAAGTAGTGGTCAAGCACAGGTCTCGATTGTAAGTGACGCCCTGATGACCCCCAGCTATTTCCTGCTGGTGGGAGGAGGAGGTAAAGGAGGGGGGAGAGACAGTGTGGGGGAGGGGATGAGTGGGAGGGGGTGTAGGATTCACTGCAACCCGACCTGGCCTCCTACAAGCACCTGACTCTTGCACCTTCAGGAAATGTCATAACTCGCTTTTTCAGTAGAAATTCTTAAACCTATACCTTGAGTGCTTGTGTACGTTGTAAGTACTTTGGTATCTAAGTGGTATCTAAGTGTCCGTGTACGTGGTAAGTGGTGTTTTATCTGAGTGTTTGTGTAAGTGGTAAGTACTATAGTATCGAATAATATCTTGGAAACAACTAAAAAAAAAAATAACTGGAAGAAATCATTAAGAAAAAATATCAAGGAATATAAATACACAAGAAAAGAAGAACAAGAAACAGAGAAGGAGAGGAAACACCTGAGTTACGAGGATATATCTACAGCCGTACACTAGATGGCAGCAGCTCGGCCACAACGACCCCCGTGGGTGGTTGAGGCCAGGAATGTGTGTCAGGAGAGGTCTGGTCGCTGGCTCCCTCCTCTTGACAGTGACAAGTATAGTGCCATAACCCAGCCTGACTGATTTCCTTTACACTGAATAATAATAATAATAATAATAATAATAATAATAAACTTCAAGACTCATATGTTCACGTAACTCTAACACACGATATTTCCCCGAACACCCCCAGCGCCTCCTCCCTCCCTCCCCCCCCCTCCTCTCTCCCAGTTAAAATAATTGGGCCACATCTGTTAACCAACTCATTTAAGCTCTTGAGGAGTTCCAGTGTTCCTTCCTAAATCTTACGCGAGAGAGAGAGAGAGAGAGAGAGAGAGAGAGAGAGAGAGAGAGAGAGAGAGAGAGAGAGAGATATGACTGATAAATAGGCTGAGAGAAAAACAGACGAGAGAAGTAATAGCAGTAAACGAAGAAATATGAAACAAACGGCAAAATATAATAAAATATAAACCAACAGGTGATAAAGGGAAGAAATACGAAGAATAGGCAACAATAACGGCGGCGGAGGAGGACAAGAAGAAGGTGTAGGAGTAGGAGGAGAAGGAGGAGGAGGAAGAGAGAACCCTCGTAGTAAGATGTACGAGCCCCTCAGTGTTTATGTCTCCAGCTGCTGATAAACCAACAATATATGAGGCAGTGCTTCAGGAGGCGCCTCGCGGGGCAGCCACACTGGGTCCCGGAGCAAACCTGACTCAATAGAGCTTCTTATGACTGTTCCTCGTAAACAAATATGTAAAACGTCACCTGATTGGCTGATTTAAAAGTACTACACAAAAGTCATGTCCAATAATATCATGTTACACTCGACTAGATGTAAAGAATTCACGTGATTGGTTGACCTTAATTTAAGTTGATCGTCGAGGAAAAAACATTGATTGATCAAATGTTAATCTGAAACATCTTGAGTTGGTGAGGTTGACCATCAGAATACATCAGTCATTTAATAACCATAATATTCAACCACCACCGGTCACAACCACCATCCCAATTCTACCCACTTTCCCACACCAATATCATCATGATTATTACAATTACCACTGCCACTACATTACCACTCTCACAACCCCACCCCTACCACCACAACCACCCCTACCACCACAACCACAACCTCCACCACCACCATCCCTACCATCCCAACAACCTCCACCACCACTAACATCCCCACAACCACCACAACCACTCCCACAACCACAACCTCCACCACCACCATCACAACCACCACCACTACCAGCCCCACCCCGGCCCAGTTCACGGCTCACACTGGATAATCTGAACATTATCACGGCTATTACTTGAGGAATGTGGAATGGACAGACAGTTATCTTAGGTCCTCAGTGGAGAGAACCATACATACATACATACACACTGTACATACATACATACATACATACAGGGGCTGGTTCCTTCAGGCAGGTCTTCTGATATTGTCCTATCAGGCAGCTTGCATGGTGGTCCACAGAACTGAACTGAAGAGACTGAAGTCGTTAGATTTGACAGATTAGAGAGAGAGAGAGAGAGAGAGAGAGAGAGACCACAACAGCATTAGGTCTAGCCACCAACAATTAGCCCAACACCAGTACCACAGCCGCCGCCAGACCTCCTCATTACCACACCTCTGTAATGAACTCCCTCGTTTTGTGGCATTTAAACGACCACCTCTGATCACTAGCTTTTAGTGTTTTCTAATTTCCTAAAATACTAACCTAACCCTAAAATACAGCGTCATCTATAGTTACAGTTACCTTTACAGTAAATAGGGAAACATCTTATTTATTTTTTGGTAACCTACATAACTGTATCGTATATTTACCGTGACATATAATGAAGAGATGTCATTATTTATAAAAGATAAATTATATAATGATTTATGAAAAAAAATAAGACTACAAATTCAGATTTTTACAATGTTAAATTTTTCAGTGAGATTATAATTATTCCCCAGTCAGCTGTTTCTTCCCTGCCCGCGGGTGTAAGCATGGTTGTCTAGTATGAATCAAACACTGCAGCTTCCTCCATTCTTATCTTTTTATAATCTTATGATGGTTAGGTTAGGTTTAGTTTAGTTAAGTTAGGTTAGGTTAGGTTAGGTTTGGTTTGGTTTGGTTAGGTTAGGTTAGGTTAGGTTAGGTTAGGTGCTGAATTAATGTGAACTTGCTTGAAGATTTTATTGGATATCTATCTATCTATCATGTCTTCTCGTCGGAGTTTCACACGACCCTTTCCGCCCCTCTCCTCCTCCCCCTCCCTCAGCTAACCCATGAGGCAAGAACCAGATGCTGCTATTGACAGTTGTAAAACGCACAGGAAAATAAATTGATGGAGCGTAAGTGATGTGTTCGGCCCACCAGCAGCCCTAATTTGAACCGCAAAGACCTGGTCCTTCAAGGGGCCCCCCAACACCTCGCTAATTACACCAGCAGGTAAATACAGGTAGGCAAGGGTCAGCTCGTCTTGAGGAAACGGGTGCTGCTGACCACATAGGTTTGTTTATCTTGTTGTAATAATGGTGTGGTTTAATGTGTGGCCTGACCAGCACCAGGAACACTGCAATGATGCACAGATGATGATGATGATGAGGATGATGACGGTGGATATGTTGTTGTGTGTCGAGGTGGATGATAAATAGCTGCAGGTAGTGATGGTGGTAATAGATTTGGGGAATGGTGGTGGTTGTGGTGATGATGGTGGTGGTTCTGGTGGTGGTTGTGGTGGTAATGGTGCGTCTGTGTGAGAGGATGATAGCAGTTATTAGCCTATTGGAATAGATAAAGAGAAAATTGATGCATAAAAGAGAGTTAGATCATCAATTATGCGGCAAATCAGATGTCTGTAAGTACCGTCAGTGTATCTGAGAACGACCATAATAAAGACCCCTGCCAGTGTTGGTAACTAAGACAGTCAGGACGGAGTGTGAATCTGTGTCTAGATGACTTGGCTGGGCTGGTTAACTGAGTGACTAGCTCGTTGTCTCAGGGCACTTCACTAACACTTACCACTGGAAACCTGGAAATAGCAATAAACATAAACGGGTTTCTTGCTTACTTACCTAACCAAACCTAACCTAACCTAACCTAAACTAAACTAAACTAAACTAAACTAACTTGACACTCCAACCTCGTGTTTGAATATTGAAGCTATACTCCATCTCGGTGAAATTAATCTTTTCCTGCGACTTTTTTCCCGTCACTATTTCCTATAGGTTTTCTCCTGCGACTTTTTCCTGTTTCTTTATTCCCCTTCAACGCCTAATCTAATCTTCATGAAATCTTAAACTTGAAAATTTGACAGAATGAACGATTACAGTTATTTATTTATGCTGTGTTGGAACTGACTCACTGTCTGACTGACTCACTGACTAAATAAAACACACGTCCTTAAAAAATACTCCCTGGGTCTGTACTTTATACGACACTGATACGAACGGGGGGGACCATCCCTTACTTCAGGTCTGGCCACCATCACTGCCCTGGCCCTAATTGTACCTAATTTGTGAACACTAGAGCCCGCACGCTGCCCTCCCCCTGCCACCTTGTTAAAAAAAAAAAAAAAAAAAAAAAATCCCGTCCCTTTAAACTGATCCACTTTCGCCACGGTACAAAGGGAGGACAAAATGGCACCAGATTAGCATTGAGACTTTACCATTATTCAATAAACTTTATTATCCTTAATTAATACATGAAGGTTTGAGAATCTGGCTGGAAAAAAGTGAGATAAAATATTATTTCTCTCAGTTGTGTCAGGTAAGGTGAGGCGGAGACGTCTAGTGTGCGTTTTAATGAGAGAGATATTGCAGGTGAGGGGGTGTGAGGGAGGTGTGAGGGAGATAAGGTGTGAGGGAGGTGTGAGGGTGAGATCTCCGCCACACCACACACTCAAGTCAGGCTCTCTCTCTCTCTCTCTCTCTCTCTCTCTCTCTCTCTCTCTCTCTCCATTCTATCAAATCCTCCACTTATACCCTTTATCATATTCTTCCCTACGTCCTTATCTGCCTTTCATTACTTCTTCCTCTCTACACAACACCCTCCCATACACTACAACACCCTCCCATACACTACAACACTCTCCCAATACACTAAAATACCCTCCCATACACTACAACACCCTCCCATACACTACAACACTCTCCCATACACTACAACACTCCCATACACTACAACACCCTCCCATACACTACAACACCCTCCTATACACTACAACACTCCCCTATACACTACAACACTCTCCCATACACTACAACACCCTCCCATACACTACAATACCCTCCCATACACTACAACACCCTCCCATACACTACAACAACCCCCCCTCCACAACTCACTACACTCCTGGAGGTGGTGAGGGTCGTGGTGGGCGGGGCTGGCGTGTCACCGTGGGCAACACCCTACAAGGTACACCAATAATTGTAGGATCAACATTCTCGCCGCTGACCGACCCTGGCTGCGTGTGACCGCGCTGAATGCAACGTGCAATTAAAGTACACGGCGCAGAGAGACAACGCCAGGGAAAATGTGTACCGCTGGACGTCTCTCGGCCGGTAAATAAGTGCCGCTCTGCAGGGAATGATACCAGCGAGGTAAACACTGTGTTATTATCTTAAACGCGCGCTTACTTCTGACCGGTCTGTGGATGCAACTTGCCAAGGTGGGGGCTGAGACGGTATGTGTTCCCGTGTGAGTGTCTGTCTCCACGCTAACCTCTGCTGTGACAGTGACGTGACGTTGTTGAGTGTTATAAGTGCTAAAGGTTTAACATTGGGTAACGTCTTTCCTCATTCCATTAAACACCTGATCAATAATCACTGGTAGTTTGACGTCACCCTTCATAAGTAAATGACATCAAGGTATTTTGGGGATGGCAAAAATCGTCCTCACTTATTGAAAGATCTGCAGTTGAAGCAGTACTGAGCTGACCCCAGGACTGATACAAGACGAGGGGAGAAGAAGATGCTTATCCAGGTTTCTGCAGGTCTCCCATTCTGAGAAATGATGACAGGGAACAATACCCGAGAGAGGATCATTTCTACCATTGGATTTACCGACCGACGTGACGACCTCTAGTGTCAGAGTCGTGAAGTTTCAGCCTCTCTGGTCATCCCGGTACCGTAATCAAGTCTACAGTACTTCATCACGTGTAGCGGAGGAGGATGTGTCGTCATGTGCTAGGCTGGGCTGGGGGTGGGCTGGGGTGAGGCTGGGGCTGGGGCTGGGGGTGGGGTGGGGTGAGGCTTGGCTGGGGCTGGGCTGGGGTGAGGCTTGGCTGGGGCTAGGGTTAGGCTGGGCCTCCAGCTCTCTCTTGACCCTTCAGTCTACATCTCTGTTGACTGTTGGTGATACTAAGAGAAGGTCATCTCATCTTTATACCCCGTAACTCACATCCTTATTCAGATCTCGTGTAAACCTCCAACTTTTTCTTAAGTCATACAGAAAAATAAACCAAGCCAAATTCATTTATATTCGTCTTACCTTTATAAAACATCAATAATAAAGCTTCTTTTTTTACAACGTCAAACCATCGATAAAATAGCTTCTTTTACAACTTCAAAACATCAATACAATAGCTTCTTTTTACGTCAAAACATCAATAAAATAGCTTATTTATTTACAAACTTTCAATTATATGACAGAACAAACTCCATTTTATCCAGCGTAAAGCTAAAGACCACAAATAAATGTACGTTACGACAAAGAACGAGCGGAGATGACGTCAGGTGAGGGTTCGGCCGGTAGTTATGTCGCAGGACCACTAATTATGGCCTAGATCTATATTAGGTGGTGGGGAGAATAGCTCGTGTGGCTAGTGAACATATGGGTGAGGAGAGTGTGTTTGAGAGGGACACACACACACACGCACAATTCAGACTAAGAAAAACTCAAGAGGAATGCCCACTTCACAGCACCATCAGGAGGCAGTAAGAAGGTGGGTGGGTGGTGGTGGTAGAGTAAAGTACTCCCTCTGTGTTAGGATATTAAGTACAACTGTCTAATTATACCTGCTAATTCATTCCATTGACAGGTGGGGAAAAAGTGCGTGATTAAGTTTTTCTGTGAGTACGTAGTGAACGGAGACACCTGGGTAAAGGTTATTGACAGTACCACCATGACAGAGAAAGCTTTAGGGAATGACTGAGAGAGGGTTTCGAAGTGCATCTCTCTCTCTCTCTCTCTCTGACATGATGATAGTATACCCTGAGTCTACTTCCCAAAGACTCACACGTCATGTCTCAGTCTTCCAAAGTCTCAGGAAATGCATGAGTGTTGTTTTTATACTAAGAGTTATATATACTGAACCAAATCCCCCCCCCCCCTAAAATACTTCGGTTTACTGCCATCGTCCAGAAACCAACAATTAATCTGAAGTTTTGATTGTTACTAAAGTCGTGAGAAGAGTTGAGGTTCCTCTGGCCAAAGATCCATCCTGCTACTTGAAGCCTGAAGGTCAGCTGTCTCCTGAAGGGCCCACTACCTGTCCGTGAAGCCCCAGAGACGGCCACACAATGACCACTGGTGCACCCTAAATAACACTCTCACGATAAATGCTCACCAATTACACCTAGAGCGATGGTCACTTCTCATACCGTCTTTTTTTGCTACCTGACATGCGGTTATCCGGACCCCCGTGAGACTATAGCGGGGAGTCACATGAAGAGATTGGTAACACGGGCGGCCTCACGAATGCTATTATCCGGGAGATGGGCGTCCAGGTTCGCACCCTGTGTTTTCACGTCTGTTTCTCTCAGCGGTTGATGACCACTTGTGAATCCGGCCACAGAGACAACCGTAATCAGGACGATGCCGGGTTAAACGCTCGGCTATTAAGCTCTTAACCGGAGAAGTCCCTATCGCGTAGAATCACCGGTTACGGCAGAAGGGACTATTATTTAGTTTTCCTCTTTGGACGGCATGACGCGGCCACAACACTCGAGGTACAGTAATAACGACAAAGTAAACGACCTCTGGAAATGTATGTGTTCCCTGACTGATGATGAGGACTGATGGGGCTCTCAGGGCAAACATATGGTAGGCCCTCACCTCTTGGCTCCGGTGTACAAGATTATAACCAATTTAGTCATTTCCACACATAATGTTGACTTAAAAGAAATTCCGTATGATATTTCTCATTTCAAATCCTGAATGTGAAGTTTTTTTCTATTTTTAGTCACATTGCCTTACCCATGAATGTCACACTGATATTGGCCCTGCAGTGTGTTGATATTGTAGCACACCATCACGTGGTTGTGGTAGTTCAGCGTGTGTTATATTCCCCCGTGTCTGAGGCCAAGTACCTCTGAACCTCCACTGTCCCTCGCTACTGTATCACAATAACGAGACGACTCCAAAATTATTCCTAACCTAACCTAATCTAACCTAACCTTACCTTAGGGTTGGTGGTGGTGAGATGACAGCTACTGTACATGTGATGCCTCAGTCTGCCCCCCCCCCCCCCTCCTCCTCCTCCTCCTGCAGTAGTAACAACAGAAACAGCCGTGATGAAGCGAAAATAAGAGTCGTGAACTGTGACCCTTAAATATTTTAACACCAGCTACACCTTGAGTTAGTATTCAGAATATCGAACACCCCATAAATCGTCGATACTCGTTAAACAAAACAAAAAATATAAAATAGATACAAAAAAAACTTAAACTTTGACTAGAAATGAGGGAATATTATACCAAAATATTCATAACACTACAAGGAACAGGTGTTAGAAAAATTCCTGTACACCTGTAATAATCAACACCTGCATGCTTATTTACCTGTAGATGAAACAAGGTATATAACAATGTAGAGGTGCTAATTACTACAGGTACAACAAGAGGGACTTTAATTTACCTTGTACTTATGGGGTGACATATCTCGCGTCACCACAACAAGGAAAGAAAAAATTAAGTCAAGACCAGAGAGAAATATAGATCAAGATGAGATAGGCAAATTATATACATTATGATACTAAGGAAAACACCCAAATGTCAATATGGCTCATAAACATTATACAGATATGCGCTATTTTTCAAGGAGTCAAGGTTATAACGTAAGTATAAAATAATAATAATAATAATAATAATAATAATAATAATAATAATAATAATAAAAGGTAAACTAACCGAACCAATCAAAAATCCGAACGAAAAGGAAGTACGAAGAAATCAAATAACAAAGGAAGAGATGGTAGAAGGAAAATCCAATAATAAAAGAATTGTCCACGAAGGAATAAGAACAACGAATCAAGTGACAAAAATATAAACATTACACACAATAGACTCACAGAATATACCAGACACATTTCCTCGGGTATCAAGAAGGAGTAAAAAAAAATAAATAAATGCTGCTTACAACCATTTACATTCCTATCAAGCACCGACAAATGATGCCATCTCAAAACATAAAGCGAGGCGTGAGAGAGACCCAGTTAAATATGTTCCGTGCAGGGAGGAGGAGAGAGGGAGGGGGGGGGGGGGGAACGAACTTGGCAACACTGACTGAGCCTCCAGGCGTCGTATGCAAATGGAGATTAAATTACAGGGAGTCCAAAACGCCCCAGCAATTTACCTTTGGTTATGTTTGTTTTATAGTGTAAAAATCATAGGGCCCCTCAACACCGAAGAGAAGACTTGAACAGTATGATGATGACGTTGTGGACAGTGAGGTAAGCATGTTGACAGCCTCTCACAACCCCACACCTCGTCTCCCATACTCACATTGTCAAGATTTTTTTTTTACCCTACGCATAACTGAGGATAAGAGAACCAGTCTAGTTAGGGGGGGGGGGGGGGGGTTCCAACAGTGTAATTTTGATGCCATTCTCGCTTTCATCCTTGTGTGGGAGCGGCAACAAGGCCATTAGGTGGCGTTTTTACAACTCTATTTAGGGAAAGGAATAGAAGTGTGTGAACCTTGGGGAATCTGACGCCCGCAAACACCCCTGCTGCCTCCCTCCCTGTTGCGGATCTTTGTTTACACACGCCATAGTTCATCTACCTACAGTACTACATGCATCTGTTTATGATAGTGAGTATTGCTTACATAGACACTATAACGTACACACACACACACACACACACACATCAAGAGAATGTTGAGGACCTGATAGCTGGAACCACTTCTGAGGGTCGACCCGTGTTTAAGACCTGCCTGTGACCCTATAGTGAAGACCTACTTATATGAATCTATCTGAGGAGCTGCCTGTAGAAGGTGTAGGATGAAGCTGCCTTGACTGACAACCTTCCTGCAGGAGCCAGTGTCGAGAATCTTCATATAAGGTGGAACCTCCTCCTCCCCTGTCCACTAATGCCGGTAAGGCCACAAAGACGCCACCAGTATGGCCACAAAGACACAGCACCAGTATGGCCACAAAGACACACCACCACTAAGGCCACAAAGACAAACAATCAGTATGGCCACAAGGACACAGCACCAGTAAGGCCACAAGGACACAGCACCAGTAAGGCCACAAGGCACCCGTGAGATAACCCCACCACTGGCCAGGCTCTCACCTCGGCAATAAATCTCCCTTCAGGTGAGTTCCTCTCTCACAATGGCCTCCAGAAGTCCCTTACCCCTCCCCAGCATCTCCCTACGTCTATAGCATCTCTCACCCCCCTCCCCAGCATCTCCCTAGGTCTATAGCATCTCTCACCCCCCTCCTGAGCATCTCCCTAGGTCTATAGCATCTCTCACCCCCCTCCCCAGCATCTCCCTAGGTCTATAGCATCTCTCACCCCCCTCCCCAGCATCTCCCTAGGTCTATAGCATCTCTCACCCCCCCTCCCCAGCATCTCCCTAGGTCTATAGCATCTCTCACCCCCCTCCCCAGCATCTCCCTAGGTCTATAGCATCTCTCACCCCCTCCCCAGCATCTCCCTAGGTCTATAGCATCTCTCACCCCCTCCCCAGCATCTCCCTAGGTCTATAGCATCTCTCACTCCCCCCTCCCCAGCATCTCCCTAGGTCTATAGCATCTCTCACCCCTCCCCAGCATCTCCCTAGGCCTATAGCATCTCTCACCCCCTCCCCAGCATCTCCCTAGGTCTATAGCATCTCCCCCCACCCCCACCCAGTGCCCGGGGGTGACGGAGGACTTATACCCACATCAGCCAGGGTAAACTTATGTCCATATCTCGTGACACAGTGGTGGGAGCTCCCCGAGGCCCCCATACTGCTGCTGGGGCCTTGTAGTAGTGCTTCCAATCTGTAGGGGTAGTGTTGGAAGTGATGCCCCAGGGTAGGTAATGTCGATAATAAAACATGAGTATCTTACGGTGGGTTGTTGTCACGCCCAGGTGTACTGTTGGTAATGCTGTCAGACCGAGGAGAGGGTGCGAGGGATAGGGAGTGAGTGTGAGGTGAGATGTGAGGGCAGAGTGTGAGGTGAGATGTGAGGGCAGAGTGTGAGGTGAGATGTGTAAGGAGAGAGAGGTGTAGAGAGAGAGAGAGAGAGAGAGAGAGAGAGAGAGAGAGAGAGAGAGAGAGAGAGAGAGTGTGTGTGTGTGTGTGTAAAGGTGTACTGTACCTGGCGGCTGAGGTCACCTGTCCACCTGACCTTGTCTCTATCCTACACAACACTGTACTGCGTGTTGACTACAAGCAAACACACACACATGCCCCTCACACACCTACACCCTGGGAAGACCCTAGCAAGCACACACACACACACACACACACACACACACACGATAAAAAACTCGCAGAAAATAAATATATAAAATAGCATAAAAGAAATACAACAAAAATGTACATAAAAAAAAAATCCCCGCATTCAAACACATAATTTATATAATACATCTAAACTATTTATGTGAAAGACAATAATAATTTATAAATGAAAAACTTACGAATAAAAAAAATTCCAAAAGACCGGATCAGAGGTACTTTTATGTCCTAATTCTCGAGACAAAAATTTAGTTGATAATAAAATAAAAAAAGTAAAATAATCATATAAGAACAGGTAAGAATATTGGCCTGGGTCTTATCCTGTTCTTAGAGTATCGTTGTCGGTAATCACACACCTGCAGGGGTTAGAATACACCTTCTGTTATTCACTTTACTGATAAAAAAAACATTAATATTCAAGTCTTATATGAATAATTAACAGATTACCTGTATATTACTTGTGTCATAAAAGAGTAAAAACACCTTGTAACATTCCCAAACGAAACATTTATTTTTCGCGGAGTGTCAGTGGCGTAGAACCTGCTAGGAGGTCAAGTTTCACGTGTTTATTTGCAAGTTACCTGTTTATGTGGACTGAGTGGCCTCCTCCCTCCCGCCCACCCTAAGTGCATTGTGGGAGACGTCAAAACAAAAGCTAAACTTGGCCGGAGTAAAAGCGTTGTTGTGACCACGGGTTTGCTCAGACAACTTCTGTATTTTCTCTCCATTATGAAGGGTTGGTTGATCAATATTTACCTTTATACGGATACTTGAAGGCTCCGTCGTGTTTGAGTAACCGCCTGTTTGTGTTTACTGATTGGCCTCGTCGGTCGCCAAGAGGACCCCAAGTGCATTGTGGGAAACGTCAAAACAAAGCTCTTATTGTGGCCTTGTGTATGATCAAACAACTCCCGTCCACTTGTTTACAGTTCTGCTGGAGGTACCTGGGACACGCTGGGTTGTCAACTATACCTTAAATTAAACCAAGACGTAAAGATAAGTAATATATTCATTGAAAATTACTGGTATTATTACGGTATTAAGAAACTAATGCTTTAAAATCAACTAATCTATCTTACTGTATACCTGAGAGAGAGAGAGAGAGAGAGAGAGAGAGAGAGAGAGAGAGAGAGAGAGAGAGAGAGAGAGGGGTGGGATGAAGTGTTTCGAGAGTGTGATCACCTGGTAGGGAGGTAAGTAGGTAGGTGTTACTTAATTATATCTTCCTATCATAAGTGTGGTGTCAACATGGCAGCTGATAACACAGGTAGAGTAATATTGTCCTTCCACTATACACTCAGGCCCCTGATTACACCCTGCACTACACTACACTACACCCTACTATAACACAATCCCGAAGGTACAGTTAAAATTCTCTGTATGTTAAAACACTTTGTAGAAGAAAACAATAAGAGTGAAAACAGGACTTGATCAACGCCCCACTACACAGCCTCTGCCGTCAGTCGTGGGGTGACCTTGCACGCGCTCTGTCTGCTTCCCAAATTGATAGTAAACAAGACTCTTGATCACCTCACCACTATATCACCCACAGTGTACCACGATAAGGTTGCTAATGCTGTTTGTTGTACAATTATGATGTTAATAAAATACAGGGAGGCAGACAGAGGCAATTGGGTAGACTGGTGAATAAATTGAGACAGACTGACGCTAAAGAGACAGACAGACAGATTTGGACAGATGAGACCTCCCTCACGCCCTCCACGCCGCGCCGTCTGTTTTGGGTAACAACAAACTTCTTTATCTACACGACCTACTGACCCGACCATAGGTATTGATACATCCACCTATTTTAACATCAAGAAATAACACTGATTTAACATAATTAGTGATTTCTTAAGTGAAAAAAATAATACTTCAACACCGATGGTGATAAATCAACATTAATTAACCTGTGACTGAGGTGTAACGAATGTGCCAGGTAGGTCACCCAGAGCCTAAACAGTCATAAGATCTGGTAACATAGTGTAGTGTGTTAATTACTAGTTTATCACACCTGACGTAACCCAACAAGTCACAAACATGTCGGCAATAAACGAAAGAATTAACACAACTTGATGAATAACTTCTTCAATGAATGAATAACAATATGAGACAGCAAATCACGTTTACAATAGTCATGCTTTCCTTTACATATTCTAAGAGGGGTGGGGTGGGGGCGGATTGTTCCATTTCCCCCCCGAGTGCCACCGTGTTGTTTCGGCGTGACTCAGGTGGCTAGTGAAGCTGATGTGCCTTACTGGTCGTATGTAATTGCTGTTGACGTCACGGCTTCTGTTCCTTTGTCTGAGTGTGTAAGAGGCGGCGGTGGCGGCGACTCACCATCAGGCGATAACCAGACGCCGGCTGGTAGTGTGAGTGACGAACGAGGATGTGAGTGTCACCAGCGCGTCACTACCATAACACAGTGCCTCCTGAGTGTCAACAAAAGGCTGACAGTGAAGCGTCGTCACTCTTCTCGTGGATGTTCACTGTTGTGGTGACTGGGGAGGCCTGGACAAAGCTTGAGTGTTGTTAGGTAGAGGTGCAGCTTCAACTACTACAGGTTTTAAGCTTCATACACAAGGTTTTAAGCTTCATACACTAGGTCTTAAGCTTCATACACTAGGTCTTAAGCTTCATACACTAGGTCTTAAGCACCATACACTAGGTCTTCAGCTTCAACTACCAAGGGTCTTAAGCTTCAACTACGACGGGTCTTAAGCTTCAACTACCACAGGTCTTAAGCTTCATACACTAGGTCTTAAGGCTTCAACTACCACAGGTCAAACAGCAACTATTATTAATCAAGAAAGACTCACCAATCTTTAGTCTTATCTTACATTACTTCACAGTCCCTCAACATGAACAGTAAAATTTATAAACTACATAACTACAAAAAAATACAAATAATTGGAATAAACTTTAGATAATCTTACAACTAATTAAAAAGACTGGAACTGAAGACTTAAATACCCTCTTAATAAGGCTGATGTGTATAAGACTTAGTCACAACATAAGACTATTTGATGTTATAAGACTATTAAGTTGAGGGTCGTTACTGATCATACTCTAAATCTAATAATTTTTTTACCTATTTTTTTTTCTTTTTAATTAGTCTATATTTACACGCCGGTAGGACAGTATGATGGAGGTAGTGTGTGTCATTATAACTTATTCTCTATTTATCACTTGATCTTTGTTAGTTACCCTATTCATCCTGTGTTTAATTTATTTTCATTTATTTTTTTATCTCGTTTCGTATTATTTTTTTGTTTCGTTAATTTGTTTTGGTGTCTCTCTCTCTCTCTCTCTCTCTCTCTCTCTCTCTCTCTCTCTCTCTCTCTCTCTCTCGTGATCGATCCATTTGTATATTTTTGTTTATTTCATTCCCCGTCTTCCTCTTTCCCCCTTTGTTTATCTATATGTTTACACAGGTACCTTTCTTATCTCTTTCTCTCCCCGTCTTTCTTCCTCTGTCTATCTGTTTCCCTGTCTGTCTCTGTCTGTCTCTCTCTCTCTCTCTCTCTCTCTCTAAGAACAACAACTCAGTAAAGAAGATTAATTTTGTGAGACGAAAATTGAGAGAGAGAGAGAGAGAGAGAGAGAGAGAGAGAGAGAGAGAGAGAGAGAGAGAGAGAGAGAGAGTGTGTGTGTGTGTGTGTTGGCAGCAGCAGAAACATACTTGAGCAGGATGTGAAGTGTTGAAGTATAATAAGTGCACTTAAGACTTAGATTTATAATACTGAAATAGATTTACGTACATCTATCACACTTGAGAGAGAGAGAGAGAGAGAGAGAGAGAGAGAGAGAGAGAGAGAGAGAGAGAGAGTAGGAAGACGGAGATGATGATGAGAGACATTACGAGAATAAGAAACACGAGAGAGACTGGCGACTACCATGTGTGCGTTAGGTTAGGTTAGGTTAGGTTAGGTTAGTATTCAAGTGAAATAATTTTGGGAGGAGGGGGGGGGGGTATTTCTTTATGTATGAACCTTCTCGCCCATACCTATATATACTACTAATGAATATGATGTATTTCCTTCTTTGTATACGAACCTCTGTCCTGTATGGCAGTGAACAGTGACATTACCCACATGAATCTGACCGACGTATATGTATGTATGTATGTGTGCATATGTGTACATATATGAACATGTATATGTGCATGTATATATGTACATGTATGTATATGTGTATGTATGTGTGTGTAGATATATGTATATGTACTGTTAATGAATATGATGCATCTCTTTGTGTATGAACCTCTGTCCTGCATGGCAGTGAACAGTGACATTACCCATATGAATCTGACCTCTATACATTTATAGCTGTTAATGAATATGATGTATTTCTTTGTGTATGAACCTCTGTCCTGCGTGGCAGTGAACAGTGACATTACCCATATGAATCTGACCTCTATACATTTAAAGCTGTTAATGAATATGATGTATTTCTTTGTGTATGAGCCTCTGTCCTGCGTGGCAGTGAGAAGTGATACCACCCTCAGTGTCAAGACCTGACTGAATTACTCAGAATAGGCAAACTGTACTACAATCTTTGTCAATAAATTTGTTAAACTAAAAATTCTCGCCCTCCTCCTTCCAATCCTCCTATTTCCTTCCTCCAAATCCTCTTACTTCTCCCCTTTCCCCTCTCACTCTCCTTTTTCTCCTATTCTCATTCCTTCCACATCCTCCTCCTCCTCCCCACCTCCCTATTCTCTTCACATCCTCTATTCCTCCTCCTTATCCTCCTCCCACCAACCCTTCTTCCTCCTCCTCCTCCTTCTTCTTCTCTTCGCCGTGTTCTCTTCTCAATTCTCTTTCTTCCTCTGATCTTTGTTCAATCCTCCCCCATTTCATTCTATCTTCACCAACTACAATTCTTCTTCATCTTCTTCTTCTCCAAATCTCTCATCTTATACTCTCTTCTTCTTCCTCCTCCTCCTCCTCTTCGCCGGGTTGCCTCACCAGAAGTGGAGGATCTTCACGGCTGATTATCCCGGCCCCGTCCAGATAACGTTGAGGACTTGGCCACCGTCCGTCTCATAACCTCCCATTGTTTACTTTAACCCCGCCAGTCCCGCCTTCACCCCTGGCGCCCACCATCACTGAGGGGAGGGGTGAGTTGTTGGAGTAGGAGGGGAGGGGAGGGGTGAGTTGTTGGAGTAGGAGGGGAGGGGTGAGTTGTTGGAGTAGGAGGGGAGGGGTGAGTTGTTGGAGTAGGAGGGGAGGGGTGAGTTGTTGGAGTAGGAGGGGAGGGGAGGGGTGAGTTGTTGGAGTAGGAGGAGAGGGGGGGGTTGAGTTGTTGGAGTAGGAGGGGAGGAGAAGGGTTTAAGGCAGGGGAGAAGAGGGGAGGAGAATGGTTTATGGGAGGGGAGAAGAAGGGAGTGGGGCAAGTGGGTAAGGGAGTGGGTGAGGGGAGTAGATGGGGGAGTTGGTGAGGGGAGAGGGTGGGGGGGAGAGGATGGCTGAGGCGTGAAGAGCACTCAAGTGGTGGCAAGTGGTGGTAGGCGGTGGTGGTGAGCCGTCTGGAATGTTGAGCAGGTGCGGCGACCCCACTGTACCCTGAACCACTGTACCCTGAACCACTGTACCCTGGACCACTGTACCCCTGGACCACTGTACCCTGGACCACTGTACCCTGGATTACTGTACCCTGGACCACTGTACCCTAGACCACTGTACCCTGGACCATGAACCAGTACCGAAACTTGTTGGGTAAAGTGAATTTGTACCTGTCAGGAACACGTTGGTAAACAAGTAAAGAGATTAATAGCATTTTCAAGATTAATAATAATAATAATAATAATAATAATAATAATAATAATACCGTCGCCGCCGTCACCACCAACAACATCAACAACAAAACAACAATAACAAAAAATACTAATAATATAACAAAGTAAAAATAATAATAATAATAACCAAATCATTATTATTATCACTGTTTTTTGTTTTTATTTTTCTCATCACACAGCTGTTACTGTGTTCGGTAAGAGGGTGTGGCCTGGCCTGGCCTGGGCGCCACAAGGACATGGCCAGACACTCCCCGCCGCCCATGATTGAAAGATTGTCTTGGCTTGGCCGGCTTCATGCTGCTTAAAACGATTTAACCCAACATAACCTCACTTAACTTAACCTAACCAAGCCAAGCTTGACCAAACCTAATCGTTTAAATGAGATGACACCGCTTAGGTTGTCGTGGGTGAGAGGAACTGCATCTCATCAGTACCATCCACACACTGTTAGGTTGGGTTGGGTTGGGTTGGGTTACTTGTAGAGGGAAGGCCTAGGACCGTGGTGCTTCCTTACTATTGATTTTCCTGCTTCTTTTTCATTACATTATTATCATTGCTATTATTATCACTACTACTGATGATAAAAACAATAATAATGTCAATGTCGATTAATCGTAATAATATTATTATTAATGATGAAACAACAACAACAACAACAACAATAATAATAATAATAATAATAATAATAATAATAATAATAATAACGATGATGATGATAATAATAATAATAATAATAATAATAATAATAATAATAATAATAATAACAATAACAATAATAATAATAATAATAATAATAATAATAATAAAAACAACAACAATAATACTTCAGTCACTACGCCAGAGAGAAGAATCAGATGAGAGAGTTAATCAGGGCTGAGAACCACTGCCAGTTGTTTGGTCGACCTGCCCAACACCCCCTCCCCTCCCTCAGCCAGGTTACAGAGTGCAGGCAGCAGGTATGACGCCCACACACTGCCACCCTCAGGACGCCCACGCCGCCTCCACTTGCCTCCCCTGACCAGCCTCCGGGGCACTGGGGGCCAATATTCGGAGACCAGGTCACCCCAGGGCATGTCGAACTCGATGCCAGCCTCGGGGGGAAATTAACCTCCCTAAGGCTCTTTTCTTTAAGATTATATTCCTTATTACTCGTTAAAATGGCCGTCGGAATCATAGAAACACGTAGTTAAGTACACTTGGTGTTTGAACCTCGCCTGGTGTGAAGGTAGACAGTGGTGTAGAGGGAGAAGGAGAGAGGTAGAGGTGTGGCGGAGGAGGGAGGTAGTGTACGATGTGTTGTGGTACAGCTCGCTACACTCTACAACTTCCCTCTAGAGCTGCTCCCCTTAGCTTGGCCGTACAAAGGGGGCCGGGCGAGGTTATCTTAATTGTGGATAATGAGGGAGCTTACAGGCGGGGGCGGGCGAGCCTCACCAGGCGCCCAACACCGCCTTCAACACATCTTGTGCATTAGACTACACTCTCTAAATAAGCCGCTCTACACACCGCTCTGGCAGGACCGAGCCTGCTCTCTCTCACCTGATTGTGCTCTTCTGGGGAGGGCGTAGGGGTGCTGGGTAGGGCGTAGGGGTGCTGGGTAGGGCGTCGGGGTGCTGGGTAGGGCGTCGGGGTGCTGGGTATGGTGTAGGGGTGCTGGGTATGGTGTAGGGGTGCTGGGTTTGGTGTAGGGGTGCTGAGTATAGTGTAGGGGTGCTGGGTATGGTGTAGGGGTGCTGGGTATGGTGTAGGGGTGCTGGGTATGGTGTAGGGGTGCTGGGTATGGTGTAAGGTGCTGGGTATGGTGTAGGGGTGCTGGGTATGGTGTAGGGGTGCTGGGTATGGTGTAGGGGTGCTGGGTATGGTGTAGGGGTGCTGGGTAGGGTGTAAGGGTGATGAGGACGGTGTAGAGGTGAGGGTTTAGGGGAGGTATAGGTAGTTTAGGGATGCTAAGGGGGGTGTAAGTGTGTTTAGGATGATTAAGGTGTTCTGGGGAGAATATAATGGCGCAAAAAAGTTCAGGATGCTAAGGGAGGGCAGGGTGTAGAGGTGTTAAGGGAGGGTGTCTGAGATGTAAAGAAAATTCAGTGGTTCTCAGGCAAAGTATAGAGGTACCAAGTGTGTAGGGGTGCTGAGGAAGGAGTAAGGGTGCTGAGGAGAGCGTAGGGGTGCTGGGGAGAGCGTAGGGGTGCTGGAGAGAGCGTAGGGGTGCTGGGGAGAGCGTACAGGGGTGCTGAGGAAGGAGTATAGGCTCGCTGGGAGAAGGGTATGGGGGAGAGCTCAGGGGTGGTTGAGGTGGTCGTGGTCAAGTGTGGTCGTGCTGGTGGGTAGCCAAGGGTCCTCGCCCCTCTCAGCTCCTGCAGTGTTCCATGTCCTCTTGTTTAACTCATTCAGCCCCCCAGATCGCACGACCTCTGAAGCGGTTCCTTTCGTTCGGGACCAGAGGAACTTAAAGCGTGGGATACGAACCATTATGAAAGATTCCGATGTATAGTGATCGTTTGGTTATGAGATTGGCGACACACAGCGACACATGGACGAGTAATTATCATACAAAAGAATTAACCAGGGTTAGATACCTGTCGTTCCTTATGTCACCGCGACCACGAGTCCTTAGATTTATGTTCAAGGGACGTTCATACTCACCTCATCCTCACACACCATCCTAACACCGACACTCTACACACTTTAAAAGATATATCCCTCTAGTTTATAACATCCCTAATGGAGTAAAAAAAAAACATCCAGTAACCATGAATCTTTCTCACACATTCCTTCTCAACATTATCTCCTTCTACACGAGACAAACTTCCACAGGGCGAAACTTTGAGAGAGATATTACATCAGGGAGGTACTCAAGGCAAACGTGGCCAGCGGGGGTTTAACTGGAAAGCCTCAAACAGCCTACTAAGTTACTTCTCCCTGGCCATAGGTCACTCAGGGACGGTCCTCTGTCAGCGGGGAGGAAGGAGCTGATCTGTGGGGGACTTGCGGTCACCATCAACACCCTCCGGAGTGTACAGTGAACTAGACGGTCACCATCAACACCCCTGGAGTGTACAGTGAACTAGACGGTCACCATCAACACCCCCAGAGTGTACAGTGAACTAGACGGTCACCATCAACACCCCCGGGGTGTACAGTACAGTGAACTAGACGGTCACCATCAACACCCCCGGAGTGTACAGTACAGTGAACTAGACGGTCACCATCAACACCCCCGGAGTGTATAGTGAACTAGACGGTCACCATCAACACCCCCGGAGTGTACAGTACAGTGAACTAGACGGTCACCATCAACACCCCCGGAGTGTACAGTGAACTAGACGGTCACCATCAACACCCCCGGAGTGTACAGTGAACTAGGCGGTCACCATAAACACCCCCGGAGTGTACAGTACAGTGAACTAGACGGTCACCATCAACACCCCCGGAGTGTACAGTGAACGAGACGGTCACCATCAACACCCCCGGAGTGTACAGTACAGTGAACTAGACGGTCACCATCAACACCCCCGGAGTGTACAGTGAACGAGACGGTCACCATCAACACCCCCGGAGTGTACAGTACAGTGAACTAGACGGTCACCATCAACACCCCCGGAGTGTACAGTGAACGAGACGGTCACCATCAACACCCCCGGAGTGTACAGTGAAATTGAAATTATTACACACACACACACATTAGTTATGGATTTTCTTTCTCCTTTACTTTTGTTTAATATTTTGTCTTTTTTCTATGGCTTTTCTTAATTTCTTGTCCTTTTTTCCTTTATCCTTCAATGTGTTCTCTTTCTTCTTTAATTACGTTATTATCCACAAACTCTTAAATAATCCTTTAAAATATTTTTCTAATAAGTTTGATCATTACATTACAAAGGGAACAGTGTTATAATTCTGTCTGTGTTACCTGTACACCTGTAGCATGGAAAAACTTATCATATGTGAAAGTGATATAATCCCTTGTGTACAAGTGGGTGAGCCAGTACAGTACACCCTCTGAGTGACAGCCTCCATGATCACTCCCCGACAGAACACAACTCTCGCTCTCACGCCAGCTAGTCGTCTCTGCCTATAGAAGTCACCCGATTTTTCCTTTGAGAGTTACACGCGGCCACAGAGTCTTGATACCAGACCATCTCTTACTATAGAGGAGAGTTAACCAACATTATCTGCCATTGTCCCGTTTTCTCTTATTCTCCAGATTCCATTTTCTGTCCCATTATTCCGTTTTCTGTGGTGCACAATAGATCCAAATGCGTGGAACGTTTCCATCAAGAGAGCCCGACAGCACCACACCAGGTACACAATAGGGGCAACAGGTGAATACAGGTGAAGAACAGGTGAGTGAGTACCTGCCTCCTCAACACCTCGCCACCAACCAACCCGATGAAAAATAATAAGAAATTTTTGGAATACAGTCTGACTATATTTAATGTGTCGAGTGAATGTTATTAGAATGTCTTTATCAACCATCATTAGGACGGCCGCGGAAGAGAAGAGAATACATGAATAATTAAAATATTAATAAAGAATGGAAATTTCAGTCTGGGAAAAAAAGTATTATCCGTTAAGTGTCTCTACCCGGGGAAGATAAGACCGGCAGGAGTTATCGTTAGTCAAACTCCCGCAGTAGTTGAGGCTCTTGAGGGGGTGTTGAGTGTAAACAAACACATGCTGTTGCCCCCTTCCCGTAACTTACACTACACACACTCTTGACTCACACAACACACATACACTACCCTCTGCATCCTCTACACTTGCACAAATACAGAGGTGTACAGACAAAACACACATGTGTACATAAACCACGCGGCATTGCAAGCAAAACATAAACAAACTGATAATTACGGCACAACACACACAAGATCAAGGTAAACAAAAATAATGAGGAAAAACACACACCCACACACGTCACACCCACCCACCCACGCACACCACACCCACACAAACTGTATATTACCACATATAAACGAGACAAACACAACTACAATCCCTTCATGTTGACCCAAACACTTCAGTAAAATTACATATGTTTAGAAAAACCCGTGAAAAACACCCTACAGAAACAGACACCAACAAGAGACTACCCACAAGATGAACTAACTCGGGTAATTCACGCGGTGGCTGACTACCCACACACAGGCAACAGTACTATGAGAAAGACACGGGGTTATGGCACACAGGAGGACCTACAAACGACTACAATTTACAAACACATAACGTGAATAAAATATAAAATAAACCACAACTGTTGACTGATAAATAAAGGAAATAAAAATAGAACAATTTAACAACGAGGATATGGTAAAGGAGAAGCCATGAAGAAGACACGAGAAGGTAGAAAGGAGAGAGAGAAAGAGAGAGAGAGAGAGGAAAGGCTGGCACATTACCGAGCTACAGTCAAATGATCACTTTAAATGCAGAAGAGAAGTCTCCCGCGCAGTAACACAGGCTGGACCGTCCTCCCACAAGGCTGCAACCGACGGCGCCAGATTTACGGTGTGTCATTATGGCTCAGGTGGGGGGTAGTTCCAGAGTAAGGGGAGGTGGGGGGGGGGGGGGGGGTCAGGACACGGGTTGGGGGACGGGAGGAGGAGGGGGGACGAGGAGGAGGAAGGAGGAGGAAAGATGTGAAAAAGATGAAGGATAGGAGACGTAGAGGAGGATTAAGGAGAAAGTGAGATAATTCAATACGACGATAACTTACGAACGACAGAGAGAGAGAGGAGACAAGTTTTTCACCATAAGGAAAGAAACGGAGAATAAAGAGAAGTAATAAAACAAAGAGTAATATTAGAGATAACAAGAGAAGAGAGGAGATAAAGAGGAGAGATCACCCCCAACAGAGGGAGAGTAAGAGAAGGTCTTGGTCGTCTGGTCTGGTCGCGTCACCCATATTGGGGATCAGAGGCATCATGGCCTGTGGTCCCCTCCTGCACATTCATTCTCATCTTCCTTAGTTTTTATCATTATAATATACAAACTCACTTAACCTAACCTAACCTAACCTAACCCTCGACACAGCTATACTAAAACTACCAACATGTTCTCTTGAGTCACCGCCCCCACCACCCCCCCCTCCCTGAGCACCAAGTTACCCCAAACAACACCTCGATACCACAGTGCTAGTAAAAGGTTGATTTAGAAGTTTAATAAAAGAAATTGTTACAGAAAATAAACAAAGATAACTTGTTTTTCTATAACCAAGTTCACTTCTCCACGAAACTGTTCTTAACAATATGATTAAAAAAAGGAATTGGATTTTTGTTTTCCTTTCGAGGGTTCAAGGTACGACTGATCACCTAGAAAATATCAAGGGAAGGGCACAGAATGATGGCCACAGCATTTCTATAAGGTCAGAAATACATATATTACTGGTCTACCATTATCACTATCACCATCACGTCACCATTACCACCATCATTATTACCACCAGCAGCAAGTGTATCAACAATAGTGGCAGCGATATCATCACCAATATTACCTTCACTAGCAGCAGAGGCAGCACGGTGGCGGCGACAGCAGCAACAGCACCAGCAGGAGGTGAGGGCAGGCGAGGCGACCACTGCTGTGAGGTGATGGCGACACTGCGACACTGCTGGTAGAGTCGTGCCCGGGAGAGGTGATAGTGTCCCCGATACTGTTGTCGCCGAGGTTACCCGTCAGGACCCAGTAGCCGGGGTCGCCTTCTACTGTTTGCACTGACAGGAGCCCCCGCAGAGAACCCTCAGATAGCCAAGATACTCGAGATAGCTAAGGCGGCGGAGGGGGAGACTCGAACTGATAGGATCAGAGACCAGGCAAAGGCTAATTTTTTCTTTTGTGGACCGTGAAAGGAGCACTTAGAGGCCGCGAATGACTTTGTTTGGAGCGTTGAGTTTTGTGAGGGCACGGGAGCCGCTGGGGAATATATGACCTGGCCTGAGGACCACTAGGCTGCTGCAGGTGCTGGTGACGGAGGAACGTCTCGTGTGTCGGTGTATTGATGCATTGTTGGCGAGCTGGGTGTGGCGGTGGTGATTTATGGGACCAATTGCGGCTGTACTTGTGAAGGCGCGGATGATACGAGTGAGTGGAACTGATAAAGAAACAACCTTGCATGCTTGATGAGACACAAATAATTTTCTTCTTTTCTTTGAGTAAGTCGACTCACCAGTAATTATGATGATAAACTATTTCACCAGCGACAATTTTCACCAATAAGAATAACAAAATGTACATAAAATACAGACGAAGGTAAACAATTCAAGTCACCGGTGTCGAGCGTCCCCGAGGTATAGACTTACATAAAATTTCTACAGCAGCGAGGCGACACCAGCCCCTCCCACCAACACCCGAACACATTCAACTTTATGCCCCATTCGTTTTCAATTTGACATCCAGTTGCTCATACCAGACGACCTTTGTGACAGCGGAGGATGTTCCCGTAGATATATTTTGTGTTACATTAAGGTAACACGCGGCCTCACGGACATCACAAACTGGAATGAAGACAAGTGACTCGCGCTACGGGTGCTATTGCTGCGATTTACGAGCTAAAATCTGCCACAATAGGACCAAACACCGTACATGGCAGTGATAAAATTCGGTGGCCACATGGCCAGGCTGCGGCCTCTGGACTGTGTCACCGCTCCACCTCCCTCACCTCACAGACACGTTTAGTTTACTGGCGGGAAAAGATTTATAATAATTTTTTTATCTGAGATAGAGTCAGGTGTTTGTTGTTGTTGTTGTTCTGGAGTGGAGTAAGGAAGGGGAGGAGCACCTTACATCCGGCTACCGATTAGTTTTGGTCTGACAGAAACAACTTTACTTGAGGCGCCGTGATAGGTCTCCCTACATATATATTAGGAAGCAAACAGATACTTTAATGACACACGGAAATTCCAGCTTGAACGTGGGATTAACATAAGGTGGCGAGGCTGTGAGAGAAGGCTATGGACCTTATCCTAAGTCCATGAGAGCGTGAGAGTGGATCGGGGCGGCGGGCGGTGCTGGTGTAGGAGCCTGGGTCGTCGCGTCCTGACAGCCCCCGCCGGCCGGCCCGTGTTATTGCCGGGTCCCGCTGCGTCGTCGGTGACACGAGAAAAACGCACCGTGTAACCCGGATTTATGGCTGCTCAGAGACCCGGCAGCGCATGCGCCTTGAATACTGATGACGGTAGAACGAGCCACTCATGTGCTGCGTAGAGGTAAATAATGAAGTGATTATGCTGACACGTCTTGTACACTGACGATATCGTGTACGCCTCGCTCCACCACCACCTGGAGCACTTAGAAACTCATTTGTATATGACACTCAACCAAATATTTAGCCAGTGTCACTCAAGTGCTACTTTATAGCTGCAGACTTAACACATGATTCAAAAAAGTTCAGTAATGACATATGGGCCGGGCGCGGACCCCCGCGGCTGGCGTTCTCAGAATGTCGTCCCCTCCACCAGGACCTGGCCAGGGCAGAGGGCGCCCCGCGGCCCTCACCCCAGGACTCTCCTGCAGGATAGCTTGCCGCACGCAGCCAGGGGCGCCCTCGCCCCTCAGAACGAATACTCTTCCCTCATTATTCTTCTCTCTTTTCTTTACATTTCTGCAGTTTTAACATTAATGAGAAATTTTGATTATGCAACACAAGCTTTTTCACCCACCAAAGATAAGAAATTTTTGTTCTAGTTTTTTTTTTTTTCCTTTTAATGGAGGACGTAACTAAAATACCGCCACACCACACGCGAGGTGATATACAGAAAAGAACATAAATATTGCTTACGACAGCATAGCTTTGTGGACCTGCTGAGGTGAAACAAATTCTCCTCAGACCAAGACCACAGCCTCAGTAGAGGACTCCAGTCGCATCTGAAGGACTCAAGCTTAACTAAGGAACCGTCATTAATGCTGGAACCCCATCCTTAGCTGTGACAAATCTAACCTTACTAAAAGACTTTGCCTCTACTATTGGATCCCAATTGTGTCAGAAGGGCCCCAGATATATCAAGAGAGAGCCGCATATCAGAAAAAATCTTAAACATACCACAAGTAGACCACAGATTTACGAAATATTCCGAGACTCGCTAAGAAATCTCATCTCCCCTTGGGCTGGAGGTGAGTCCCCGACCTTCCTGGAGGAGATGTGACTTTCTCGGGAGCCAAACTGACCCTGACAAGATACCCAATCCTTCCCAGGTAAATCTCTGTCCTATGAGGGTCTGTAACGCTTAGTGGGAAGGTCAACTGGATGAGTGTACGAAGGGAACTCCAATCATACCAGGAGGAGGAGGATCTTGAACTGTCCTGACGAGCCTTGGATTTAATATAAGAGTCAACACCTAACTACTGTGGCTCCGGGTATATGCCAACACAACTCCACCTTTATCCCCATCTAAGGGAACAAAACTTATCGATAGTGACGGAACATAAGTGACGTCAGACTGATGAATGAGCCAATGAGTACGAACATAACAATAGTGACGTCAGACTGATGAATGAGCCAATGAGTACGAACATAACAATAGTGACGTCAGACTGATGAATGAGCCAATGAGTACGAACATAACAATAGTGACGTCAGACTGATGAATGAGCCAATGAGTACGAACATAACAATAGTGACGTCAGAGTGATGAATGAGCCAATGAGTACGAACATAACAATAGTGACGTCAGACTGATGAATAAGCCAATGAGTACGAACATAACAATAGTGACGTCAGACTGATGAATGAGCCAATGAGTACGAACATAACAATAGTGACGTCAGACTGATGAATGAGTACGAACATAAGTGACGTCGTTAAATAAACTAGAAAATAGAAGAATAAGGACAATATATATGAGAGGTGTGAAAGGCAGAAGAAGATAATGGTGGAGATACAGAAAGAAGGAAACAACAGAGACAACACAAGGAAGAAGACGACAAATGATGAAGAAAACACTTAAGGCAGAGGAGGAATGAAGGACGAGGAGGATAAGATAGAAGAAGGAGGAGGAGGGGGACAAGGAGGAGGAGTAAGATGAGGAAGAAGAGGAAGAGGAGGAGGATAAGAGAATAGGACGATGAGAAGGAGGAGTAAGAGGAGGAGGAAGATAGGAGGGATGATAGAGGATAGCGTGGGAGTGGAGTAGTATTTTTTTTTTTGATCAACAAATTTATTGGCAGAGCTTGTAGTACAGTTTGCCTATTCTGAGTAATTCAGTCAGGTCTTGACACTGAGGGTGGTATCACTTCTCACTGCCACGCAGGACAGAGGTTCATACACAAAGAAATACATCATATTTATTAACAGTATATATAGGTCAGAGTCATGTGGGTAATGTCACTGTTCACTGCCATCCAGGAGAGAGGTTCATATACAGTAGAAGTCATATGCTATTTGAGGGCTAGCAAATTTGGGATAAACAGCAAGAATGTCCTCAAGCACCCCTGATTCAATGTAGTAATTACAAAGTTCATGATACAATAAGCCAGGTGGCCAAAAGTCTTTGACAGTGTCACATTCAATAATGTAGTGTTCAAGTGTATGCTTTAAAGGTTTATCACAAATTTTACATGCTGAGTGTTCCGGTATGGGTAAAGAGTTACTAACCTGCCAGATGTGTCTGCATCCTAGCCTAATTCTGGCCACGATTATATCACATTGTCTGGCTCTGTCCTTAGGCTGGCCATACCGGTAGTAGTAGTAATAGTAGTATGAGGAGGAGGAGGAAGAGAGGAGGAGGAAGAGGGGGGGAGGAAGAGGGGGAGGAGGGGGAGGAGGAAGAGGGGGAGGAGGGGGAGGAGGAGGAGGCGGAGGGGGGAGGAGGAGGGGGAGGAGGAGGAGGCGGAGGGGGGAGGAGGAGGGGGAGGAAGAGGGGGGGAGGAGGAGGGGGAGGAGAGCATTTATGAGAGATGATAGAGGAGGAGCGTGGGAGTGGAGGAGAGATCAGAGCAATCTATCTCCCACGAGTACAAAGGCTGCGGAGCAAATGACAAGTCCCCAGCTACCCGGGGGGAACAAGGTGCGGTCTGACGGACGCAGCAGGGGTCGCTGACGAAGCAGAAGCAGGGCGACTCTTGATTTACGGACGAGGGTGAAGTAGAGGCCACGACTCCCCTCCCCCACCGTGTGCACCTGGAACACACACACGAACCCTTGTTGATAAAATTACTCTTGAAAACACAATAAGAGTCTCACTCAACCCTAGAACTCAACAACTCAGATATATCTCGAATACAGTTAAGTACGGGCACCACCTCCTGCCAGCGTACCTTCAGGAGTCATTACCCCCAGCAGGCAGGTGTTGGTTGTAGACGCCGCGGTACCTCAACATGATATTAATTAAGAGTGGGTACACCTGAGAAAATCACCTGGTAAATATATCAGAATTTATTTACATAGCCCCTGATGGTGTGGGGTGGGTGAGGGTGTGTGGGGAGGGTGAGGGTGTGTGGGGAGGGTGAGGATGTGTGGGGAGGGCGAGGGACGTGTGGGGAGGGCGAGGGTGTGTGGGGAAGGTGAGGGATGTGTGGGGAGGGCGAGGGATGTGTGGGGAGGGCGAGGGACGTGTGGGGAGGGCGAGGGTGTGTGGGGAAGGTGAGGGATGTGTGGGGAGGGCGAGGGATGTGTGGGGAGGGCGAGGGACGTGTGGGGAGGGCGAGGGAGTGTGGGGAGGGCGAGGGTGTGTAGGGAGGGCGAGGATGTGTGGGGAGGGCGAGGGATGTGTGGGGAGGGTGAGGGTGTGTAGGGAGGGTGAGGGTGTGTGGGGAGGGTGAGAGTGTGTGGGGAGGGTGAGGGATGTGTGGGGAGGGTGAGGGATGTGTAGGGAGGGCGAGGCTAAATGATGACCCTTCATTTACATACCGTACACCCCCGGCGGAGGAGCCTCAACCTACTCCCCCTCACCCTACACACCTTAGCCTCAGAGCCTCTACCTACCACACCATGTCCCCGCCACTTACTGCCACACACCACTACACCCTCACCTACTGTCACCACCCACACCACTACACCCTCACCTACTGTCACCACCCACACCACTACACCCTCACTTACTGTCACCACCCACACCACTACACCCCCTCCCACTATCACCACCCACACTGTCGCTACACCCTCACCCACTATCACCACCCACACCACTACACCCTCACCTACTGTCACCACCCACACCACTACACCTCACCCACTATCACCACCCACACCACTACACCCCCTCCCACTATCACCACCCACACTGTCGCTACACCCTCACCCACTATCACCACCCACACCACTACACCCTCACCCACTGTCACCACCCACACTGTCGCTACACCCTACCTACTGCTACACCTCCCCCGTGAGTGTTTTAGCGTTAGTAGGCACCACATAGGAATGTTCCCAGGTAGAGGGGGGGGGGGGAGGTGGTAAAGAGGGGGGAGGTGGTATAAAGGGGGGAGGTGGTAAAGAGGGGGGAGGTGGTAAGGAGAGGGGGGAGGTGTTAAAGAGGGGGGAGGTGGTAAGGAGGGGTAGGAGGTGGTAGGAGGTGGTAAGGAGGGGGGTAGGAGGTGGTAAGGAGGGGGGTAGGAGGTGGTAAGGAGGGGGGTAGGAGGTGGTAAGGAGGAGGGGGGAGGTGGTAGAGAGGGGGGAGGTGGTAAGGAGAGGGGGGGAGGTGGGGGTGAGGGGGGAGGTGGGGGTGAGGGGGAGGTGGTAGAGGGGGAGGTGGGGGTGAGGGGGGTGGTGGGGGTGGTGTTGTGTGAGGACTTCCGCTAAGCACACTTGACGGGGAGGGTCCTGGGGCCCCTCCTGCTGAGTACCTCCATCACCCCTGTCCACCACACTACCCCAGTCTACCACACTACCTCAGTACACCACACTACCGCAGTCCACCACACTACCCCAGTCCACCACACTACCCCAGTCCACCACACAACCACAGTCTACCACAGTCCACCACACTACCCCAGTCCACCACACTACCCCAGTCTACCACACTACCCCAGTCCACCACACTACCCCAGTCCACCACACTACCCCAGTCTACCACATTACCCCAGTACACCACACTACCCCAGCCACTGTCTATCATACTGCTCACAGTCCATCATACTACCACAACCTGCCACTCTGCCACAACGTATCACAGAACGACAGTCTCTACCACAGCTTACCACATTGTCAATTTACCACAGCCTGCCACACTGCCACTCTACTATAGCTTGCCATATTACCAGTTTACCACAGCTCACCAGAGACTACTCTACCACAATTAACCACAGACTACCCTAACTTGTTTCAGTCTACACACCGTACCACAGTTCCATGGCTGGTAACCCAAGCAGACACGGTAAGTCACGCCCGAAGGAAGAGTCAGGAGAGGAACTATTGGCTCTCAGACTGGCCAGAGGAATTAACGTGGTGATCTCTCGAAGTTTGTTATTCGTTCTCAGGAAAAAAATTGTCACAGTAATGTTGTAATAGTTATTGTTTAGTATGTCGGTTAAATTAAGAGTAAGTGGTTATAAACGTTAGTTGTTAATGAAGAGAAATACAGAGAAAAAAACAAAATATTAGTTTTTTTTAAAGGTGACCAGCCCAGCCGAGCCCAGGTCACAGGCCCACAAATTGCACCATAAAAAAATAAGTAAAATAGAGAAATGGAAAAAAAAACAGATCAAGAGTGAGAAACTATATGTTGTGTTGTCAAAGTAAGAGAAACAACTGAGACCCTGCAATTGTGTGTAAATGAGGCAGAAAGTCAGATCAGCAACCTGGGACTTGGTCACATATGGCAGCAGGGTCTACCATTAGACAACACATTATGCTTCCAATATCTTCCCAGGCAGTAGTACCTCCCTGTTTGATAGCTGCCTACTACCTATGAATTATCGTGTTATCAACAATGTCAGACGCTCTCCTCACAGGGAAAACAAGACTGGCAGCATACAGTGTACTTAAAGACGGAGACTCTTAACTTGATCTCTTCCTGATAATTTGAGTTCAACAGCTCGACAGACAGACAGACTAACGGCATTTCCACCCCTGCCACTTCTGCCAAGCGGGGGTGGGGGGGATAATTATAAATACACCTCACAGCGAATTTGTTTTTATTCTAGAATATGTTTGGGTCTTTCAGGAAGGTTTTCATTTGTCACTTGACTGTGGAAAGTCACAGGATGGCAGTTGGGCGTCAGTTCCCAGAACCTCCTCCTCCTCCTTGCAGGCTGTGTGTGTGGGGTAGGAGAGGGGGGAGGAAGGAGGGGGGGGGGCATGTTTACCCAGAGCAAACAACATGCTTTCAGGGGCCAGGAACCAGTCATTGTTGCTTGTAGCTGTGTTCACACCCCTCACTCTGCCCCTCCCCCCCCCCCCGACACACAGTCACATCCCCTCCACTCTCACCCCTTCCGTTATTCTTAAAAAAAAAATCTACCCCAATTGTCTTTATATTCACCAACATTTACCAATTCTACAGTATTCCTCCCTAACCACTTATGACTTAACACAAAACACTCGAATCCTTTACTTACCTTACCTATGCCATATACTCTTGTCATCGTCTAACACAATTGTATGATAACAACAACGCCTTATCTATATCTTATCGTCACTACCACATTTTACCACAACTTAGGTAAAGACGAATGGGTTGTTGTGGGCTTGTGGACACACACTCGTCAGACCGATACCAAGTACTTTCACTTTTTTCTCACCTGAACGAAATTTACCACCAAGCTACCAGTCTACAACAATTCATCACTATCTATCTACAACAATTCATCACTATCCATCTACAACAATTCATCACTATCTGTCTATAACAATTCATCACTATCTGTCTACAACAATTCTTCACTTAATCTACAACAATTCTTCACTTAATCTACAACAATTCTTCACTTAATCTACAACAACTTTCTATGATCTATACAACTTACAACTTGCCACAACCTTCAACAACATATCACAACACATTACAATGATCGGTACCTTATCACAACCACAATTCTCAGTGTCATCTACCTACCACAGTCAAACCCTCGTTCAAACACCTACCACAATTAACCACATCACTTGACTTACTCACCAAAATTCCCCATTCTGTAAAGGCTAGCAATCACATTTACCAGAACCATCTACCACAATCAACCACAATCTGATGGAACCTACCACAACCTCAATTAACCTTAACTACAATGTACAGTCCACGCCAATTATAACCGGCAACTTCTCCAGACAATTAATCGGTGGTCAGCCAAGGTTTAAATCAACGCTTACCCCGGAACACTTTAGTATGGATAAATATATTTTAAAAAATGCACTTTCTTCTTGTTTCTAAAACCTTTCCATACATCTGTTTTAGTTATGAACTTGACAGAATACATAACATGATGTTAGAGCTTCGAAACAGTTCACTGCTCATTTGCACCAGATATTCCACCAATAAGCGGTGACCAGAGGTTGACAGACGCCCACCGTGCCTCGAGGCTCGCCTTCACTCGACAGTATGTCGACAAGGAGGAGGACTCTTGCCAAGAGTAGTGTTCACCCAACAGCCATGGCCGTACCCATGTGTGGCGCCGAAGCAACACAAGGCAGCATTACCCATAAAGTTATGTTTACAACCTGAAGTAACGTGGGTCATTTTAGTATACTGTATATTACATTACTTTATTAAGTCCCGCATATCTTACAGTAAATAACAAATCATAATTTGACATAAAAGTGAAGAATACAACAACGTGATAAGGTCTACATTACTTTACGGAGATATGACCAACACAACACACGAACAACAGAGCGGCCGAGTGAGGGGGAGGATGACTCCACGGCGTCGGGGATGTCACAGAGATTCAGGGACGGTTTATTACCCAAACATATATTGACATCTTTAATGAACTTTTCCTCCCTCTCTCTCCGCGAGAGGAATTTTCCCTTCCCTCCCGGCCCCATAATATTTGTCCAGGATCGCTGCCCCGTCCACACAGCCAGGCTGGTTCAGCAGTGGTTCCTCACACAGGAGACACTCCACCTGTTGGACTGGCCTACCAAAGGGGCAGACATGAACCCGATAGAAAATCTTTGGAGTTCAATTGTGAACACCTGGGAGACGGAGAGGGAGAGGTCAGCTGATGGTCCACACAGACCTTGTTCAGAACCACGCGGGGAACAAGAGGTCAAGGCTGCAGGCCGTGATAGGGAAGGAGGGAGGCTGGACTGGCTACTAAATTAAGGAGAGAAAATAAATGTTTTAAATATCCTCTTCCCTCTGGGTGGTGGTAGGAATAATAGCGAAGGATAAATGTACAAGTCTGCACTGTGTTTCTTTACTCCAGATACAATTAATTATACTCCTCCACACTCCACTTGGGGACATCACTTTGAAAATAAAACACCTAAGTAATGTAATACAATAGTAATATGTGAATATAATTAAGAATCATGTTAGTTTATGCTACACAAAGTTTTGTTCATTAATGAGATGTTCTTTTGGTGTCAAAATATTGTGAACTTGGATGAGTAATGACCACTGGCTTGTGCTCGTGTTCCGTTGTTGATGTGAAACACACCCAGTGGAGTGGTGAGGGATGAGTGTTTATATTGTGACATGATACAATGTTGCTGTTGTTTACGAGAACTATGACGAGTTAGTTCATTAAACAGCCTTAATAGATAGTGGAAGATAAAGGCTAAATCTCTCCATTCTATAATATGACCTTAAGGTTGGACTGTGATGGTGGTAAACTATACCAATGCCAACCTTACGGCTACAACACCTAGCAACCATATTCGCCTGTGCTTAGCTTAGTTAGGATAGGACCTTATTCTTCCGAGCTAGGCCTTCACACCACAGTGGCTTGTTGACTGGCTATAACTCAATAATGTTCTATGTTAACCATTTTAAAAAGTGTTTGTTGTCATTTCTTCCCTGGAACTAATTCCTCATTAATATTTAATTCTACTTGTGTACTGAAAATGGCTTCACTCGTTCCCGGAACTATCAACCCGTCCAGGACTGCCCAGGAAGACCCTGCCATACTTTACGCTCTCACACTAATACTGAAATTAATCCATCTCGTCTGGTGGCGAGTTACTAAGGGATACGAAATCTATCACGGACGGACTGACTGATTGACCGACTTACTGGCGGACAGACGGACGGCATCGTTGCTATACTGTATACCCCCAAACATTTGGTCCGGGAGGAATAGAGAGAGAACGAGTGGGGCCATCACGTTGACTCATTGTTAAGAGAGGGACACCGACGTCCTCGAAGATGGAAGGGAAAAGCGTAACGTTCCTTTAAAACTGTTGTGGGAGACGAAGGACTCCAGACTTAGCTGATGAAAAAAACAATAATCAATGACTATGATAACTTGGACGTACCTGAGATATGGTGTGTTAATGTCCCTCGAAGAGCTGTTTTAACTCACACTTACCTGGAAAAGGATAAAGCCAGTTGAGTTTACCTGCCGTCTATCACACACACCAACCTGTATATAATTATTCTCACTTAACTAACAGGAACAACTAAGGCAGAACCGATCATCTTAAGCAATAGTTTATACCAAATGGATGATTGGAAATACTTCACTTTATGACAGTAGGTTTTCAGTGGGCTAAAATGCAATAAAACAAAACACCAAACCTAACCAAACCTAACCTAACCAAACCTAACCTATAAAAATCCTAAAATCATAAAACACTTACCTGGTGCAACCCATAGATTCTGTTTCTCGCAGCTGAAGCTAACAAGTTGAGCACTGCCCACTCTTATAACACGTATGGGCGTTTCTGGCGCCCACTCTTATAACACGTATGGGCGTTTCTGGCGCCCACTATGACTTTGTGACACTCCCTAAGTCTTCATGACACAAACACTTTACAACACCTACAAACAAGTTACTTACAAATACGTCATGATATATGTGATCACAGTACTTATGAAAACTTACGGCACTTACAATCACTTTACTACACTGACGATACTTACAGTCCTCGTCAACCTCAGTCTCCTCACCGGCTATTTGTTTATCTATAAGCCTTCGTGTACGTTCTTTCCGTCAATAAGTCAAAACAACACTGTGTAGTCTGGTCTTGTTAGAGGCCTCTGTTGACATTCTCATAAATCTAAAACCGCGAAACGACGCGATTCAAGACGTGAGCGAATCGACCAAATCTCGTCCCAGTGCTATAATGGACTGAGTTTGGTCGTGTTTTATTCATTCGTTTATCCACACAAGTAGCTTTAAAGATCGTTGTCTTTATCTGTTCTAATTATAAAGTATAAGACAAAGTATTACACAAGATTATCTACCAATATTTTAGTTCGTATTATGGCTCGGTTTTGGATGATTGAGTCTGATGTATCGAAAAGCTGTTCCTGAACCCTCGAAACACTGACGTTATCGATGTCTCAAAGTGGCGTCAGTTACCTGGTGATAAAAATATCCAGAATTGTTTATAATGTTTATCCTACTTTATTTGCTTATTAAAAAAAATGTGTAAACAAACGGAATTAAGATAAATCTGTATTAAACATAACAAATAGCGATAAAACACATTTTAAATTATTTTCCTATTCCAAAAGTCAACGGTTTCTAAGACGTGTGTGTGTGTTGCCTCAGGAAGACCAACCCAGACCACGATTAAACCAACGCTACCAACAGATGTCAACAGATACTTCGGCACTAAACTGTCCATAGGTTAGGTTAGCGAAGAAGATGGAAAAGTACTTGTGATTTAATACTGTAACATAAAACTTCATTATCAAGAGTAAAGTTACAATAAATTTTTAAGGGTAATGTCTAAAAAGTACAGGGTGTCCATAAATGATTACCCTGACTAAAACATGAGAGCATACTGTTTTTTGGGTAATCATTTATGGACACCCTGTATTTCCTTAACTATGAATAACACACACAGGTCTTTGTTAACACGTAAAGTCTTCATAAATTTCTGTCTATCTATAGTTTATTGTTTTTATGGCAACGGGGGGAGAGAGAGAGATATGACTCTGATGAATCATGATTGATCGAGGATTCACTCCTGCTGCTCTCAGGTCGAGCTCACAGATCACCTCACTCTTTTTAATCAAGGTTCTCAGCGTTTGTTCCTGTGAGCCTCTCTCTCTCTCTCTCTCTCTCTCTCTCTCTCTCTCTCTTCACACTACAGTACCACCACCACCACACAGTATCCATCACCAATCATTAAAATATCAATTCACCAACAACCTTACTACCACACTCAGTCATAACCCCCTACCACCAGCACCACCATACCCCCACCATGCCGTAACACAGCCTGGTCTACCCCAAGCCGTGGATAATATCGTGCCCAGATCCCACAGTGTCCATGACGAGAAACCATACCCGGGTACATCACCAGGAGCCCCACCGGCGGGTCACAATTGTATCTGGCGGGTAAGAAAAATGTGAGCCAAATTTTGAGCTCCGTGGGCGACTGTGGCACCCGGCCGAGTACTTGACACACCAGTAAGTAATGATCCCACGGCGCGGGAGGGGAGGGGGGAGGAGGCGGCTACGTGGGGAGACAGGGAGAGGAGGGTGGCTACGTGGGGAGACAGGGAGAGGAGGGTGGCTACGTGGGGAGACATGGGGAGGAGGGCGGCTACGTGGGGAGACATGGGGAGGAGGGTGGCTAAGTGGGGAGACAGGGGGATAGGGAGGCATGGTCAGTAGAAGATAGGGAGACTGGGGAAGAGGGATGGGTGAGGAGGAGGGAGGGGGAAGGGGACCTGTTGTTTAGGAGGGAGGGAGAGGGACTTGTGTGGAGAAGGGGGGGGTAAAGTGTGGAGTAGGGACGGGGAACCTGGTGTGGAGGAGGGAGGGAAGAGGGGGGCTGGTGTGGAGGAGGAAGGGGAGAGGGGGGTCTGGTGTGGAGGAGGAAGGGGAGAGGGGGGGGCTGGTGTGGAGGGAGAGTAGATGACGTCAAGGAAGAAGGATCAGATCGAGATCATCAAGAGAGAGATAAACGAGAACGAGTCCTTGGGAGGGAGGGGGGGGGAGGGGGTAGAGGGAGGGAGGACCAGGACGCGGCCCATCATAAGAGAGTAATATGGAGAGGTGATTCGACAAGACAGTAAGTAACGATCAATGATTCTCCCACCTGCTGAAGGCGCTGCAGGGGGGCGGCGCTGGGTATCAGGGGCAAGGAAAGGCAAGGGTGGGAGGGAGAGGGAGAGGGACGAGCAGTACTTGTCAGAAGTGATATAATAAAGTAAGAGAGAGGGAAAGGAAGGGTGAGGTGAGGAGAGGAGAAGGAATGGGAGGAAAATAGTGAAGAGAAGTATAGGAGGAAAGGAAAACGATGAAGTGGGAGGAGTAAGAGAAAGGAAGAGGGGGGAGAGTGTAAACGGAAGGAGCAGGAGCTTGGGTGTGGAAGAGGAGGTGATACAGAAGAGAGGGGCAATGGAGCAGGGGTAATGAGGGCAATAAAGGAAGGACCAGTGGGCAAGAAGAAAGGGAAGAGACAAATGTAGATGAGAGGAAGGACTGACGTAGAGGTATATGATTAAGGATATAAGTGGACCTCATGAAGCTTAGGCAACCCGGCTTATTTTACCTGATGATTGAACACCCTAACGCTACCTGGGAACGGGGGTGGAGGTGTGTTAGGTTAGGTTGGGTTAGGTTAGGTCTGTCCCATCACCGTCCTGTGTGTGTCCCATCACCGCTGTGTGTGTCCCATCACCGCCCTGTGTGTGTTCCATCCTCGCTCTGTGTGTGTCCCATCACCGCCCTGTGTGTCCCATCACCGCTCTGTGTGTGTGTCCCATCACCGCCTTATGTGTGTCCCATCACCGCCTTATGTGTGTCCCATCACCGCCCTGTGTGTGTTTCATCACCGCCCTGTGTGTGTTTCATCACCGGCCTGTGTGTGTGTCCCATCACCGCCTTATGTGTGTCCCATCACCGCTCTGTGTGTGTGTCCCATCACCGCCTTATGTGTGTCCCATCACCGCCTTGTGTGTGTCCCATCACCGTTCTGTTTGTGTTCCATCACCGCCTTACAGTATGTGTGTCCCATCACCACCCTGTGTGTCCCATCACCGTCCTGTGTGTCCTATCACCGCCCTGTGGGTGTCCTATCACCGCCCTGTGGGTGTCCTATCACCACCCTGTATGTCCCATCACCACCCTGTGTGTCCCATCACCACCCTGTGTGTCTCATCACCGTCCTGTGTGTGTCCCATCACCGCCCTGTTTGTCCTATCACCACCCTGTGTGTATCCCATCACCGCTGTGTGTGTGTCCCATCACCGCTGTGTGTGTGTTCCATCACCGCCCTGTGTGTCCCATCACCACCCAGTATGTGTCCCATCACCGTCCTGTGTGTGTCCCATCACCACCCTGTGTGTCTCATCACCGCCATGTGTGTCCCACCACCACCCTAGGTGTATTCCATCACCGTTCTGTGTATGTCCCATCACCACCCAGTATGTGTCCCATCACCGCTCTGTGTGTGTGTTCCATCACCGCCCTATGTGTGTGTCCCATCACCGCCCTGTGTGTGTCCCATCACCGATCTCTGTGTGTTCCATCACCGCTGTGTGTGTTTTCCATCAATAGGGTTTTGTCCCATCACCACCCTGTGTCCCATCACCGCCCTGTGTGTGTCCCATCACTAGGGTTTTGTCCCATCACCATCCTGTGTCCCATCACCGCCCTGTGTGTGTCCCATCAATAGGGTTTTGTCCCATCACCGCCCTGTGTGTGTCCCATCACCAGGGTTTTGTCCCATCACCACCCTGTGTCCCATCACCGCCCTGTGTGTCCCGGCGCGCGTGATGAAACAAACGGAATAAGTGTCGTTTCCGCCCGACAAACTCCTCGTTTACTGAGCTATCAAGTAATTTGCCTTCCATTCTCACCACCTTCACTCACCAACCCTCCACGCTCACCCTAACACGAAACATTAGAGGAGAACCCGATAAGATATGAAACAAAACGAAACTATCCTGAAAGATTCCGGCCGCCAGAACTGATGCAGTATACGAATTTCTTCTTTGAGTGATTAAAAAAAAAAATCCGTCTAGACATCGTTCAAAATATTCACTAATCAGGAAAAAGTAATTATCTAAGTACTTGAGGTTATTAAGGAAGGGTTAAGATGTAGGGAGGATATAATTCACCTTTTAAACGTTTGTAAGTTTTCAGTGTTAAGGGAATTCGCTGGTATTTTCTTGCCTCGTACTGTGGACATGAAAGTGACCGCTATGTTGACTCGCTGATGCTGGCAAGACGTACTAATGACCTGCTCAAATATGGCCGGGCAAGAGGTGGTGGGCGGTGGTGGTGAGGGGGAGAGGTGGTGGTGAGGGAGAGAGAGGAGAAGGGCGGGGCAGGTTGACACGGAATGACCAACACTGAGGGAGTGAGAGGGGGAATGAGAGAGAGAGAGAGAGAGAGAGAGAGAGAGAGAGAGAGAGAGAGAGAGACTGCCTGCCTAGCCTAACCTAACCCCACCTACAAAATTCCTATCTATAACACATAAATAAACCAGACATAGTGAAGGTGACAACAACAGGTGGAGACGAGAGATAAGGGTCACAGTAACGCAGGTGGAGAGGCAATTATAACACTTGTGGACTAGAGGAATAACACTGTCTCCCCAAGACTCTTTTAACACACAAGATAGAGAGACCCGCGAGGCGATGGATTCCTGCCTAAAAGTACTCGTATACCTAACCTAACCTATCCTAACCTAACCTAACCTAACCTAACCTAACCTAACCTAACCTAAGTTCTATACACTTAAAGTTTTATTTACACTTACTAGACTTAATTAAAGGACTTACGTGAAGAAAAAAAAAATACTTGAATAAAATAATCCATCTTCTTACGAGTCTATGGAAATATACAGACCAAAAATTGAACTAGTCTGTGGATTTGTTGTAGATTTTGTTGTGATTTTGTTGTGATTTTGTTGTAATTTTATTGTGATTTTGTTGTAGATTTTGTTGTGATTTTATTGTGATTTTGTTGTAGATTTTGTTGTGATTTTATTGTAGATTTTGTTGTAAGTTTATTGTGATTTTGTTGTGATTTTGTTGTAGATTTTATTGTGATTTTGTAAATTTTATTGTAATTTTATTGTGATTTTGTTGTAGATTTTGTTGTGATTTTGTTGTAGATTTTATTGTGATTTTGTTGTGATTTTTAGATCCCTCAACTAAGATCATAGATGAATAATGATCTATTAAATACAATTACATTCAAGAGATTCACCATTAAAAACCAAATCACCCTCAAGTTTAAAATCAAAATTACGACACATTGTTTACAAGACTCATATACACAGAACCACGGAAAGACGATGGACAACCGGAAGTGTTTTCGTCACATTGTTCCGTCATTTCACATTAAGACAAGTGAGAAACTCCTTTGCTTTATTTATTCATGTAAGACTTTTCCTACTATGACACAGCATTGACAGACGGATGGTGTGTCCCAATAGGTAACGTCAGACCTTTATCACGAAGTTGGGCCAGTTATAACTCTTTTACATTATTCTTTTATATAATCTTTCTATTCAAGATTATTACACTTATTACACATCTACGTGACCCCAACTCCAGTACCTCTCGTGGCCACTGAAGAACCTTATCGCCGGGTTACGCAATGAGAGGTGGAGGAGATTACTGCCCTCGGATTATCACAGCGCAGCATATCGACAGTCTCCCGAGGTTAAACACTGCTTAGGTGAGACATTATCTCTTGGTAATGAGCATGGGGTAGAGACACTATCTCAGGGTTAGACAATCTCGGGAGTGCAGCCGTCAGAGCCCCCGTGTTGCCCTCTCATCCAGGACTCGTTTACACAACCGGGAATTATTGGGGTAGAGTATTTACGGTAATGTGGGGGTTAGCCGGTACCTCCGTCTTTCAGGACCAGCAGTCGGGGTAGACACGAGCAGGGGTGGGGGGCGGGGGGGCATGTAGGAAAGGGGGGGGGGAAGATGGGGAGGGAGGGGGGAGGAGAAAGGAAAGGAAAAGGATACCTGGCCGAGACTGTGGGAACTGTTCACCTAAGAGACGTGACTTGTTGGTCAGGTCAGGTGACACAAATTGAGGTTGATGTGAACACAGGGAGTTATTGGCTTGGGTGTTCTCACGAAGAAGAAGAAGATAAGAGTTTATTTTTAAGGTAGATTGTTTGAGTAAATAGTTTGGTTGAAGGAATATAGCTGGTTGAGGAAGCAATTAGCTAAACACCGATGGTTAGAAAGAAGGCAAAGAATAAAGCTGAAGAAATTTGGTTGACAGGTGGAAACATGTGACGAAGAACAGACGGTGGAAGCTCAGGGGTAGAATCCAGATGGTGATGGCCAGGTGGTGTAGAACAAGAGGTCAGGTGAGGTGAGGAGGAGGCAGATGGTGAGAAATATTGGGAGATGTCCGTGAGGTGCATCAGGTGGAGGCCATGAGGTGTATGAGGTAGAGGCCAAGGGGAGGTAAGTAAGGTCATGTTGCGAATATCAATAATAAAATTTAATGTAACCAAATATACTACTGAGGCCAATGTAAACAAAATTAAGGAAATAATACAGGTAACTCAGGTAACCTAAGTTACCTGAGTGAGTTAATGAGGTCTATAACACTCTGTTGAGGGGAGGAGTCCTGTGGCCAGTAGGGGAGAGAGTGGCGGGCGTGGGTGAAGGGCGTGGGCAGGGCTGGTGGGTGGGAGGGAGAGGGGTGTGGGCGGGGGAAGATCATCACACAGTAATGATCGGGTGGGTGTGTGTCTGTAATAAAGGGGTGGTGGTCGTGCACACACACACACACACACACACACACACACACACACACACAGATCTGTTGTCATAATGTAGTAACCATCTACTGTTGGCTGTTGTCGTTTTAATGTATTTACGCTGCTTCAACGACTAAGACTCTTAAACACCGTTCACTAAGTCTTAATGTCTACGCTAAAGAAACATGTGTATATAAACCACAGTATATATCTGTTTGTCTGTTCGTACTGCACGGCTACAGTCTTGAAGATACAAAGCTAAAATCTGTCACGCAGAAGCTCACATACCCTAGAAGCTTTTCATGAACGCGGAGCCTTTTGGATGGATGGCCCAAGTAGTCGGTCTCCCACCCACAAAGGTGAAACTCCTTCACTAATAACACATGTGTTTGTCCGTTTCTATGTTGTGCACGACCATAGCTTTTAACTTTGGTCAAGGACAGACATAGGTTATGTGGCTGCACCCATTCTGGTTAACATCATCAAAAAACAAACTCGGGCAATGCCGTGTACTCCAGCTAGTCGTATGAGCGGCTACTGATCAACCACAAAATACGCAAACCACAAAATAAATAGTGGTCGTACGGACTAAGGTTCTATAATGACCACTAATACGACGAGACAAAAATAAGACGAACTATCTCCCATATTAAGAAAAAAATCATAAACAACTCAAGCTAAAGAGAAAGTCCTTATTGAGCATGAACCAAACGGACCATCAGCTCCCCCATATAAGGCCTCCCGACGTTGATGGGAGCCAACAAGTGAGCATCGCGCCGGAGACACTCAAGGGGATCGTAAACACCCAGGATCCTATTGTGTGGGAGGGAATTAAAGGTTAGATTTGGTTGTTATGTTGTGTGGTTTGCTGGGAGGCTCCCCACCTAGGTGTTCTGGTTCTCTCTGCTGATTGGTTGGGTCACACAGGTGGGATTTTTGACCAAACACGTGTGGAATGTGATCATATACTGAATTATTATTACTATTATTATTATTAATTGGTGAAGTCATTACTGGTCTTCATTAGCACGGATATAATTACGTTTGTTAGGGAATAATGACGTTACTCAGACTCAGACGATTACCGAGTTGTTACGGTGGTGTCATGAGACTGAGGTTGTGTGTTGGCTCGGTCCTGAACCACTAAGAAATCACGACCAAATATTACCACAATTTTCAACCTTTTCCTCGCCACCCTGACTCATTCCTTCCTTCTCTTACTCCTTTTTTTTTCGATGGGATTAGCCCACCCGGACACGGGTCACTGACCCACATCGAGGCCTGGGAGGGGGGGGGGGGGTAAATTGTACCATAAATAAATCTAGAAATGGAAAACAATAAAACATATCAAATGTGAGAAACAATATATGTATGTTGTGTTGTCATAGTATGAGAAACAATTGAGACCCTGCAATTGTGTGTAAATGAGGCAGAAAGTCAGATCAACAACCTGGGACTTGGTCACATATGGCAGCAGGGTCTACCATTAGACAACACATTATGCTTCCAATATCTTCCCAGGCGGTAGTACCTCCCTGTTTGGTACCTGCCTACTACTTACTTCTCCTCGTTTTTCTTTTGCTCTCCCTCCTGTTTCTCCTCCTCCTATGGTCCCCATGGCGCCCTTTAACACTAATGACAAGAATATGAACTTGCTGGAGGTCAGGTCATGGTGGAAGCATTAGTGGTCATCAACAAGCAGTACTCAAGGCGGGACAAAGCGGTCAGGGGAGGACAGACCCACCCCAGCCCACCCGGGCCTGTGTTGATGACCCGTCTGCTCGTGTAGGGGATTCTGAGGTGCTTGATCCAAGTAGATACCAAGTAATTAGCTCCGTGTGTGTATGTATGTATGTATGTATGTATGTATGTATGTAACAAAAACCTTCAGGTGACTCTGTATGCGCGTGTCAGCTTAACAAAAATAAATATATAAATAATAAACAAAAATAACGGTTAATTTCTTTGGTTTTGCACCTCTCTCTCTCTCTCTCTCTCTCTCTCTCTCCTCCACTGACCTCTTATCGGCCAATATCTGAGGTGAGATCGGGAAACAGTTTATTATTTCTGCGGGGTAGCGATTGTCGCCCGATAGCGGCAGATTCACAGCCTTAGGAGGGTAGGGTAGGGGGTGAGGAGAGGGGTAGGGGGGACACTAAGGAGGGAGGGACGGGATGGGGGGAGGAAACAAAGGGGGATGGAGGGAGAATGGGAGGGGTGGGAGGAAAGGGAAGGGACAGGTGAATTTTAATTAGCTTGTACAGATCTAATTTGAATATATTTCGTGGGTTCCCAATTTTAGTCTATTTTTTCTTTTCTTTTTTCCAATTCTTGACATATTTCACAGTTCTTCCCAGTCATATAATATATATATTTGGACTTGTTCTTTTCTAATATATTTCGACGAATCTTGTTAAAGTGTATCTTAAAAGTTCTCCCAATTTCTACCTATTTTCTTGGTACTTGTTCAATGTTCAATATATTTCACGGGAGATGTGTGAGTTTGTGTACGAGTGTGTGTTAGTGTGTCCAGATACTCTTAGTATTATCAGGTTAACTTTTCTTAAAATCTGTATCGTTCCTATTGTACCTTCGTTCCTATGCACTATACAATTGTAAAACTAACTATTATTATTATCATCATAAATTAGGCAAAAGACAATTGTCTACAGTAAGTCATTTAGGGTACACAGCAAAGTAAGGATGATGGAGGAACTAACACACACACAGACACGTTACAATGTGAGATATGACCAGGACAGAGAGAGATAGATGGGTGGGATAATCCGGGATAAACACAGTAACGTCAAAAACGACTTCCAGACACGCAGTAGCCACGGTCATCAGCCCCCCGCCGGGATAATTACAAAACACGCCGATGGCAACACCACTTCATCTCCTATCCCAACCAACCTTTATTCTGTCTTCGTCAACATTGGAAATTGTGGTATATTTTTAATTATTTCCCTAAATATTACAAAATCATTAAAAGTTCCTATGAAATAATAAAAAATGAGAAACATTAACACCGATTTTTTTTTATGGGAAAGATTAGTAATAAGAAAAGATAATCCTAAGTTGTGTTGTGTTTGTTGTTCTCCCACAGCAGGACCTCAACACACGCTAGCTGGGTGCTGTGACTAGTGGTGGTAACTGTGACTGGTAGTGTGACTAACTGGTGGTGGTGACTGTGACTGCTGATGGTGACTGTGTAACTGTCTGATGGTAATGCGTGAAAGAATTACTGTATGACTGTCTAATGATAGTGACTAAGCCTGGTTGTAGTGACTGAAATATTGAATGTAACTGTGATAATGACTGGTGACAAGAAACCTTAAAATGACAGATCATCTCACTGACATGATCCACAAGACACAATAAAACCTGAGACGACAAAATCAATTAACACAAACAATACACCTTCAAAAAATGTCCACCTTTCCTTAATTAAAATCAAGTCTACAATCCACGACACTCATCATGATACATAGAGAAATAATCTTCTCCTAAAATAACCCTCACAGAACCCGACAACATAGTGAGGGTAGACCCAGCACAAGTATATAGCACTTTTATTATCATTGGAAACCTTAAGAGCAAAATTCCTCAACACCGCAAACGTATTCACAAGAGGTCATCCTAACAGCGGGTCATTCATGGTCCCAACAACTTTTTCCTTTATACCAACTTAGGAACCTACATAAACTGGCCCCCTGATGGTCTCGCTACCGGGTGCCCGAAATTGGTTTCTGCCTTTCACGAAGCTGTTTACTGGCGCCACCGTTGTATCTCGACAAGCTTGGTTTACCGGAGTGAGGATTATTATTATTATTATTATTATTATTATTATTATTATTATTATAAGCTCTGTAAATACAATAAAAAATAATATCTAAACATTGCGGGATATATATAAAATAAAAATATCTTACAATGTGCGAAAGATGAAAAGATATAAACCAAAAGAGTGAAGCGAGAAAGAAGCAAAGGAAATAGGCAAGAGGAGGCACCACAAGGACAATAAGTGAACTGAAGAAGCTAAGCCGCGCGTGGCCGTGTAAGGAGATACACCGGCGTGCTTCAGGATGCCCGCTTGGACCCTGTTTGTTTACTGGCCGTCGAGGATGCCACTTACCGGGGAGTCTGAGTGCCACTAGGAGCCAGCAGCGGGAGGGAGGGAGGGAGGGAGGGTCATAGGTGAGGTGAGGTGGGGGGGGGGAGAGGAAGGGAAGGCATTGTTTAGAAGGTGTCAGGGATGAGGGGTTGCTATTCTAACCGACTCAGGGACTCAATTATAACTTTGAGTGCCCATGGAAAGTATTAACGATATGGGTGGCGGCGAGGATGATGGTATAACAGTAAGTGGTGTCAGATGGCTAAACACCTTTTTTTGTGGATAGTATTAAGAAGCGAGGAGGTCAATGAACTGGACGCGGGTGGAAAATAATTCACATCGTTATTGACACCAAAACAATCATTCAACACTATTCAGACAATGATGATTTAAAATACACGTTCAAACTTAACTCAATCACTGTCTTTAAGGAATGGATAAAAAGACCTCAAGGATAACGTAGCAAATAACTAAACCATGTAGAATCAAGTGACACCCGTGAGGACTATATAACCTAACCTAACTTAACCCAACCATCCTAACACTGACCTAACGTAACCTAGCCACCCTAACACTGACCTAACCATCCTAACACTAACCTAACCTAACCATCCTAACACTGACCTGACCTAACCATCCTAACACTGACCAAACGTAACCTAGCCACCCTAACACTAACCCAACCATCCTAACACTGACCTGACCTAACGTAACCATCCTAACACTAACCTAACCATCCTAACACTAACCTAACCATCCTAACACTAACCTAACCATCCTAACACTGACCTAATCTCAGGTTTGTGTCGATATATGAGATAGGAGAATCCAGACACCCTGACGCCGTCCTCTGACTCACCCACACACTGCACCATGATGCTTCCCTGTCAGCGTATGAAGGAAGAGAAAGAAAGAAAGAAAGAAAGAAAGAAAGAAAGAAAGACGTAATAAATCAATTCACAATTAAACAAATTAAGAAAATTATAGAGAATAAATGTACAAAAGTGAAATAAAATAAAGAAGAAATCAATAAAAAAAAGCAACAAAAGAAACAATAGAGAATATATAAAAAAACAAAACAAATAACGATAACTGTGTGATCATGGCGACAGTTACATACATACAGTTATACACAGTTACATACACACAGTTATACATACAGTTATACACACGCACGTAAAAGTTTCTACAGTTTATTAATGAGAAAAAGTGGTCACAGAAAATGGAGTGAGGAATCCAAAGACTGAAAGAATAAATGACTAACTTTTAATTAAGTGTTAGGGTGACGGTGCCAAGGTAACTGGTGTGAGGTGATGGTGCCAAGGTAACAGTGGTGAGGTGATGGTGCCAAGGTAACAGTGGTGAGGTGACGGTGCCAAGGTAACTGGTGAGGTGATGGTGCCAAGGTAACTGTGGTGAGGTGATGGTGCCAAGGTAACTGGTGAGGTGATGGTGCCAAGGTAACAGTGGTGAGGTGATGGTGCCAAGGTAACAGTGATGAGGTGATGGTGCCAAGGTAACTGGTGTGAGGTGATGGTGCCAAGGTAACAGTGGTGAGGTGACGGTGCCAAGGTAACTGTGGTGAGGTGATGGTGCCAAGGTAACAGTGGTGAGGTGATGGTGCCAAGGTAACTGGTGTGAGGTGATGGTGCCAAGGTAACAGTGGTGAGGTGATGGTGCCAAGGTAACTGTGGTGAGGTGATGGTGCCAAGGTAACTGTGGTGAGGTGATGGTGCCAAGGTAACAGTGGTGAGGTGATGGTGCCAAGGTAACTGGTGAGGTGATGGTGCCAAGGTAACTGTGGTGAGGTGATGGTGCCAAGGTAACAGTGGTGAGGTGATGGTGCCAAGGTAACAGTGGTGAGGTGATGGTGCCAAGGTAACAGTGGTGAGGTGATGGTGCCAAGGTAACAGTGATGAGGTGATGGTGCCAAGGTAACAGTGGTGAGGTGATGGTGCCAAGGTAACAGTGGTGAGGTGATGGTGCCAAGGTAACAGTGGTGAGGTGATGGTGCCAAGGTAACAGTGGTGAGGTGACGGTGCCAAGGTAACTGTGGTGAGGTGATGGTGCCAAGGTAACAGTGGTGAGGTGATGGTGCCAAGGTAACAGTGGTGAGGTGATGGTGCCAAGGTAACTGTGGTGAGGTGACGGTGCCAAGGTAACAGTGGTGAGGTGATGGTGCCAAGGTAACAGTGGTGAGGTGATGGTGCCAAGGTAACAGTGGTGAGGTGATGGTGCCAAGGTAACAGTGGTGAGGTGATGGTGCCAAGGTAACTGTGGTGAGGTGATGGTGCCAAGGTAACAGTGGTGAGGTGATGGTGCCAAGGTAACTGTGGTGAGGTGATGGTGCCAAGGTAACAGTGGTGAGGTGATGGTGCCAAGGTAACTGTGGTGAGGTGATGGTGCCAAGGTAACAGTGGTGAGGTGACGGTGCCAAGGTAACTGTGGTGAGGTGATGGTGCCAAGGTAACAGTGGTGAGGTGATGGTGCCAAGGTAACTGTGGTGAGGTGATGGTGCCAAGGTAGCAATGGTAAACTAACCACAAAAATGATTAAATAAGATTAAAATAATGGAATAAGAATCACCCGTCGCTCAGATAACACGAAAGGAAAATCAGTGATAACTTATATTATTACTGTATGTTATCACACTATTGATGCATGTTATCTTGTACCCGTGTGAGTGTTATTTTATGCAAGGAAAGATAAAATAAGCGAGAGGACATATGACTAAAACATTAAATAAATAAAAATCAACGTATGTATTATAAAATTTAAAATCAATGTAAATATTTGGAGTAAAATTTAAAGGTTTACAAACAAGAGAATATTCATCATGGAAGTTTATTATAACAAGAGAAATAACTTGAACATTAATAAGAGCTGTGCGACTGTGGGCCGTGACCCTTGACCCTCGGAAAGTGTGCTTTTGGCAGTCACGGCCGCCACCTGCCCTAAACTTAACGCTCGTACCCAAAGGAATCTTTATTTATAATCCATTCACGGGCGTGTCGATGGTCCGTGATCGTCAGGAAGGAACAGCCCAACGACAATGGCTCCAGCTTGAGTAATAAAATATCCGGGGATCAAAGAGGCCGGCCAGATCAGCGGCGAGGTCCTCAGCTTGGGTCCGAATTCTCAAAGGTTCGTACATTACCAGTAGATTTACCTCCTAGCCGTGGTGTCAGGACCCATCTAACTGCCCCACATCATTAACCCACGACAAAAAGATGGAGGTCATTATGTCTTCAGAACTCTACTGCAGTTGGAGTTTATTATATCTACTTAAGACATGAATATTAACCTCGGAATCTTTGAGAATTAGGACTGTAGGTCGTACGTTACCTGGCCAGGGCCGCCCCCCACCCCGGGCGACCCACCTCCTGCCCCGCCGAGCTATTATGCCAGCCCGCCCTGGCCTCGCCACGCCGAGGGAGCCCATAACTAGCACAAAGACTAGTGACGGCGCTCCTCCAGAAGTCGTGGGGCGAGGCTGTGAAGGATGGCGCCAGCCCGGACCCTCAGGGCGCCCACGGCAGGGGGAGAAGGAGAGATGGAGGGCGACGTGTGGGAGGCTACAAGTGTGGGGGTGATGAAGAAGGCGAGGAATGTGATAAGAATAATAAGTGTGAGAGGGATGGCGAGGTGAGATAGTGTTAATAAATATGGCAGGAGGTGTAACACGAATACTAATAGTTAATGAGTGAAGATACTGTAGAAGGGTGACAATGGTAAGAAAAGAAGACCTTAGCACACACACACACACACACACACACACACACACACACACACACACACACACCAAGTATACAGTTTGTAGTGAATCTCTCTCCGCTCTTGAGTTGGGCTGCCTACAGTCGGCATGAGTAATGAAAGAGGAAGAGAAAACTGTGCCGACGGAAACATAATACTTGGAGTGAATGAAAGAAGATGCAAGTGTAGCAACTATGGCGAGGAAGACGGAACGAAGGTGGACAGTGAGGAGAGAGAATGATAACAGAGACAAAGTGAATGATAAGGCATGATAGGAATATTAAAGAGAGAGTGAGAGGAACTATAAATGAAGTCAGGATAGCGGTAAAAGGGATGATGGTAGTAAGGATAGACTGGAGGATAGTGATGAAGGGTGAAGGGGAAGTCAAGGACACTCTCACACATCCTACATCCTAACCCCCCCCCTCCCGGCCTCAACACCCCCTACACCTCCTAGAACACAACACCTACGCCAAGAGCCACACAGGAGACTCCCAGACAAGGACCCACAAAGAGCCACACAACTCCGTAACCAATTTTTGAACTTCATTAAAATACAATGCCACCGCAGGAGTGACATCAAGTAGGGCTGGGACCTGTTGCCCTCCCTCAGGTCTTCGCTCACACACACACACCCACCCACCACCACACCTGTGAAACCTGAGTGTCTCTACCACACCTGTTATCTCACCTGCAACGTCACTCTGAGTTTAATCACTTTCTTTACTCCATCAGACGTATAAATGATAAAGATGTTACTTAAATATTGACTGGAATTGCTGTTAGCTCTTGGTATTTAATGATGTAAATGAGTGAAAATATTTGACAAATGCCTCAGAGTAGAGACACCCACCGTGAGCCAGGGTATGGTTGGGTGCCATACCAATCCACCTTTCGCCAGATCCCACCTGAGGGACTTTGAGGACCTCCTTTCGTAATTTTTGATCTCTCTAACTTGCTTCTTGATTATAAAAAGCCACATTCCACCAGCCTGCAACATCCAGAACCTACCAGGTATAGATGGTAGAGAGGCATACATTAGTGGCGTTATTGGCGTGTACTGTGGAGCAAGACAGGCGTGATAATCCTGAGGCTCTGGCGTGGCGGCGCAAACTGGCTAACTTGGCAGCCGTTTCTGGCGTATTCTTAATATCTGCCGCCATGTCTAATTGCCTCCATCTCACAATCCTCATATACCCGAGGTTAGGAGTACCCCTAGCCAGTAGTACCAGCACACACGGTAATAACAAGTACTGCACGGTGCTAGTAGCTTCCCGTAAACATCCCGCTGAAGTACAACGTCGATGATCTCGTTACCATAGCTTCTCTGCAAATCTCCTTATCCGTTGCATTTATCCGATTATCCGATTATATCAACACAGAAGAACCTGTCTTCCTCTCAATCTCCCGTCCGATCCCCCGGGGCACCTCACACGGGATCCTTCAGTTAGTCCTCGGAAACCAATCCTACTCATCTGGCGCGCAAAGAGCGTTTCAAATCTCTTGTGGGCAGAACGATGCTCCGTTCTCAGGTGTCCACGGAGGCATTCAAATCCCTTATGACTGGTGTGTTGGAGTCCATAGAGGCATTCTGGTCCCCGGCTCTTCATGTTTAGAGCCGCACAATGGTCCTCCATCAACTAATACTTAATCTAAACCTTTTTTATCCTGAGGTAATTCTTGTGAGTCTTCATGAACAGATCAATATAAGGGAATTTTTCACGAACAATTTGCTTTATCACTTATTCCTGTCTAATTCTTCATGGTGCCTCTTTAGTAAAGCTAAATTACCTTTCTCTTCGCTCGCCATTAATTTTAACAATTCCAGTCATTACTTATAACTATGTAAATCATTACTTTCATTAACCAAGCCATTACTTGTAAATACCATAACTATTACTTATTATTTTTCCAGCAATAAGTCATAATCAGCACAACTTTATCCCCGTTACTTATAAGCAACCAAGCCACTACTTACAAGCACCCTGACCACTACTTATAAACAAGCTGGCCATTAATTATAATCAGCACACTATTATCCCCATTACTTATAAGCGCCACACCTGTAAGAGACGGCAACAAAGGGACACTACCTGTTCATATAGGGTTGATTGTATCCCGGGTGAGGGACCTCGGCGTCATCGACACTCCACAGATATATGGGACGAAGGTGGACAAAGGCGTCATAAAACCGAAACTAAAGGCCCACAACAAAGGCCATAAAAAGGTCGACTAAGGGCGGGTCCGGGGGGCTCTCGGGAGTTCATTTGACCCCCGCAGTGGGCGACAAGTGGCTGGTCTCTGGACCCTTTGACGGCGTCCCACACACTACCACCTGCCAGGTCGCAGGCGGGGGCCGCAGCAGCGTCGCCGCCGTCGCCGCAACTCTGGCTTCTTAAGGATGTCGTAAGCTGCAACCTGCAGGCAGTGCAAGTACTGAGGGAAGTGAGTTGGTGCAGTCACTGTGGAGGTAACACAGACACGTTGTGGGAGTGTAGAGCTCCTGGCAAATAGGGAGCTTGGTAAATAATATACTGCCGTTCTTGTTGAGGGCGCACTTGTCCGCACAGTGAGAAATATCCATATACATAAAAATGTAAGCACATACACACACACACACCTCAACACATACACAAGCACATGCATGTACACACTGCTCTCTCAGGGTGACAGATATAAAAACCCGCAAGCACAAACCTACATCCCTATAAACACACACACCAAGATATTCTGAATTCATAATGACAAGGCTGGTTGGGATCACAGACTGGCCACAAAACCCTCGATTTTGACGAAGTGTCCACAATGGGTCTCTGCCCTGGCCCAGCGGGGGGCCTGCCCAAGGTCAGGGAGTGGGAGGAGGAGTGGGAGGGGAGGGGGAGGGGGTATGGGATGGGGAAGGAAGACGGAAGGGGTAGAAAAATGGGATGGGGAAGGAAGGTGGAAGGGGTAGAAGAAGGAGATGGGGAGGAAGACGAAGGGTAGAAGGAGAGTGGAGGAGAAAGAGGGCGAGGAAGAAAGGGGTAGCACAAGAGAGGTAAAAGATTTTCATGCAGAGTAAAAGGTACTGAAGAAAGAAAGAAAGAAAGAAAGAAAGAAAGAAAGAAAGAAAGAAAATAGTCTGTTTACAAGATGAAATACATGTAAAAAATGGAAGAGAAAGAGAAAGAGAAGAGACGGAGAAAAACAGAGACACACAAGAAAGACCAAAATGTAATCAAATTTTTTTTTATCTCTAGGAAACACAGAGTCAAGAGGCTGGATATTTTCATTAAGGAAACGTAAAATATGAAGGCGAAAAGGATGATAAAGGATGGAGAGGTGAAGTGATGATGATAGGGGAGATGAGGAAGATGATGTCAAAGGGTAAACAAGAGAGGAGGTGGGAGAGAAGATGGAATGAAATAAAAACAGAGAATGAAAGAAGAGTTTTATTTTGAGAGAGAGAGAGAGAGAGAGAGAGAGAGAGAGAGAGAGAGAGAGAGAGAGAGAGAGAGAGAGAGAGATATATATAATAGTGTCCCTGTAGCGCCACTGTGAGGACCTGCCTGCAGAAGAGGAGGAAGTGGGTGAAGAAGGTAAAGAAATAAACTGAAGAGAGAGAAAGACTAATAAACAAGTGAACACAAGAATAGACACAGACACGATAAAAAATATAAAGCAAAAAAAAAATCCAGATTACGAGCTGATTCCCTGATTAAGATTTCAAAAAAAAAAAAATCTGAATTAATGGTTTTGGTGCAAGACATTAATACTATACGCAGAAGCAAACCGACGGGAAACAGACAGACAGACTGACAGCTCCGAGTACCGCGTTTGAAACCCGAGGGTAAGACAAAATAAACTCCCTGAAAATAGACGGACAGATTCAGGTGGGTGAGAGGCGAACCTTCCGACAAAAGTCACGTCAGCAAATCAAAATAAAGTCGCTTGTCAGATGTTGTTTGTTGATGTGGTGGTGGAGTCCTACTGGCGACTATCAGAGCTCCTCAGCACCACCACCACCCTACACTGACAAGAGCTCCTCAGCACCACCACCACCCTACACTGACAGAGCTCCTCAACACCACCACCACCCTACACTGACAGAGCTCCTCAGCACCACCACAACCTACACTGACAGAGCTCCTCAGCACCACCACCACAACCTACACTGACAGAGCTCCTCAGCACCACCACCACAACCTACACTGACAGAGCTCCTCAGCACCACCACAACCTACACTGACAGAGCTCCTCAGCACCACCACAACTACACTGACAGAGTTCCTCACCACCACCACAACCTACACTGACAGAGTTCCTCACCACCACCACAACCTACACTGACGGAGCTCCTCAGCACCACCACCACAACCTACACTGACAGAGCTCCTCAGCACCACCACCACAACCTACACTGACAGAGCTCCTCAGCACCACCACCACAACCTACACTGACAGAGCTCCTCAGCACCACCACCACAACCTACACTGACGGAGCTCCTCAGCACCACCACCACAACCTACACTGACAGAGCTCCTCAGCACCACCACCACAACCTACACTGACAGAGCTCCTCAGCACCACCACCACAACCTACACTGACAGAGCTCCTCAGCACCACCACCACCCTACACTGACAGAGCTCCTCAGCACCACCACCACAACCTACACTGACGGAGTTCCTCAGCACCACCACCACAACCTACACTGACAGAGCTCCTCACCACCACCACCACCACCCTACACTGACGGAGCTCCTCAGCACCACCACCACCACCCTACACTGACCGAGCTCCTCAACACCACCACAACTGCACTGACAGAGCTCCTCAGCACCACCACCACCCTACACTGACAGAGCTCATCAGCACCACCACCATCCTACACTGACAGAGCTCCTCAACACCACCACCACCCTACACTGACAGAGCTCCTCAGCACCACCACAACCTACACTGACAGAGCTCCTCAGCACCACCACCACCCTACACTGACAGAGCTCCTCAGCACCACCACCAACACCCTACACTGACAGAGCTCCTCAGCACCACCACCACCCTACACTGACAGAGCTCCTCAACACCACCACCACCCTACACTGACAGAGCTCCTCAGCACCACCACCACCCTACACTGACCGAGCTCCTCAGCACCACCACCACCCTACACTGACGGAGCTCCTCAGCACTACCACCACCCTACACTGACAGAGCTCCTCAGCACTACCACCACCCTACACTGACCGAGCTCCTCAGGACCACCACCACCCTACACTGACCGAGCTCCTCAGCACCACCACCACCCTACACTGACCGAGCTCCTCAGCACCACCACCACCCTACACTGACAGAGCTCCTCACCACCACCACCCTACACTGACAGAGCTCCTCAGCACCACCACCACCCTACACTGACCGAGCTCCTCAGCACCACCACCACCCTACACTGACAGAGCTCCTCAGCACTACCACCACCCTACACTGACAGAGCTCCTCAGCACTACCACCACCCTACACTGACCGAGCTCCTCAGGACCACCACCACCCTACACTGACCGAGCTCCTCAGCACCACCACCACCCTACACTGACCGAGCTCCTCAGCACCACCACCACCACCCTACACTGACAGAGCTCCTCAACACCACCACCACCCTACACTGACCGAGCTCCTCAGGACCACCACCACCCTACACTGACCGAGCTCCTCAGCACCACCACCACCCTACACTAACAGCTCCTCAACACCACCACCACCCTACACTGACAGAGCTCAACACCACCACCACCCTACACTGACAGAGCTCCTCAACACCACCACCACCCTACACTGACAGAACTCCTCACCGCCACCACCACCCTACACTGACAGAGCTCCTCGACACCACCACCACCCTACACTGACAGAACTCCTCACCACCGCCACCACCCTACACTGACAGAGCTCCTCGACACCACCACCACCCTACACTGACAGAGCTCCTCACCACCGACACTGACAGAGCCCTTCAGCACCACCACCCTACACTGACAGAGCTCCTCAACACCACCACCCTACACTGACAGAGCTCCTCAGCACCACCACCCTACACTGACAGAGCTCCTCAGCACCACCACCACCCTACACTGACAGAGCTCCTCAGCACCACCACCACCCTACACTGACAGAGCTCCTCAGCACCACCACCCTACACTGACAGAGCTCCTCAGCACCACCACCACCACCCTACACTGACAGAGCTCCTCAGCACCACCACCACCCTACACTGACCGAGCTCCTCAGCACCACCACCACCCTACACTGACAGAGCTCCTCAGCACCACCACCACCCTACACTGACGGAGCTCCTCAGCACCACCACCACCACCCTACACTGACCGAGCTCCTCAACACCATCCACAACTGCACTGACAGAGTTCATCAGCACCACCACCATCCTACACTGACAGAGCTCCTCAACACCACCACCACCCTACACTGACGGAGCTCCTCAGCACCACCACCAACCTACACTGACAGAGCTCCTCAGCACCACCACCACCATCCTACACTGACAGAGCTCCTCAACACCACCACCACCCTACACTGACAGAGCTCCTCCACACCACCACCACCCTACACTGACAGAGCTCCTCAGCACCACCACCACCCTACACTGACAGAGCTCCTCAGCACCACCACCACCACCCTACACTGACCGAGCTCCTCAGCACCACCACCAACCTACACTGACAGAGCTCCTCAGCACCACCACCACCCTACACTGACAGAGCTCCTCAACACCACCACCACCCTACACTGACAGAGCTCCTCAGCACCACCACCACCCTACACTGACAGAGCTCCTCAGCACCACCACCACCCTACACTGACAGAGCTCCTCAGCACCACCACCACCATCCTACACTGACAGAGCTCCTCAACACCACCACCACCCTACACTGACAGAGCTCCTCCACACCACCACCACCCTACACTGACAGAGCTCCTCAGCACCACCACCACCCTACACTGACAGAGCTCCTCAGCACCACCACCACCACCCTACACTGACCGAGCTCCTCAGCACCACCACAACCTACACTGACAGAGCTCCTCAGCACCACCACCACCCTACACTGACAGAGCTCCTCAACACCACCACCACCCTACACTGACAGAGCTCCTCAGCACCACCACCACCCTACACTGACAGAGCTCCTCAGCACCACCACCACCATCCTACACTGACAGAGCTCCTCAACACCACCACCACCCTACACTGACAGAGCTCCTCAACACCACCACCACCCTACACTGACAGAGCTCCTCAGCACCACCACCACCCTACACTGACAGAGCTCCTCAGCACCACCACCACCACCCTACACTGACCGAGCTCCTCAGCACCACCACAACCTACACTGACAGAGCTCCTCAACACCACCACCACCCTACACTGACAGAGCTCCTCAACACCACCATCACCCTACACTGACAGAGCTCCTCAGCACCACCACCACCCTACACTGACAGAGCTCCTCAGCACCACCACCACCACCCTACACTGACAGAGCTCCTCAACACCACCACCACCCTACACTGACAGAGCTCCTCAACACCACCACCACGCTACACTGACAGAGCTCCTCAACACCACCACCACCCTACACTGACCGAGCTCCTCAGCACCACCACCACCACCCTACACTGACAGAGCTCCTCAACACCACCACCACCCTACACTGACAGAGCTCCTCAGCACTACCACCACCCTACACTGACCGAGCTCCTCAGGACCACCACCACCCTACACTGACCGAGCTCCTCAGCACCACCACCACCCTACACTGACAGAGCTCCTCAGCACCACCACCACCACCCTACACTGACAGAGCTCCTCAACACCACCATCACCCTACACTGACAGAGCTCCTCAGCACCACCACCACCCTACACTGACAGAGCTCCTCAGCACCACCACCACCACCCTACACTGACAGAGCTCCTCAACACCACCACCACCCTACACTGACAGAGCTCCTCAGCACTACCACCACCCTACACTGACCGAGCTCCTCAGGACCACCACCACCCTACAGTGACCGAGCTCCTCAGCACCACCACCACCCTACACTGACAGAGCTCCTCAGCACCACCACCACCCTACACTGACCGAGCTCCTCAGCACCACCACCACCACCCTACACTGACAGAGCTCCTCAACACCACCAACACCCTACACTGACAGAGCTCCTCAACACCACCACCACCCTACACTGACCGAGCTCCTCAGGACCACCACCACCCTACACTGACCGAGCTCCTCAGCACCACCACCACCCTACACTAACAGCTCCTCAACACCACCACCACCCTACACTGACAGAGCTCAACACCACCACCACCCTACACTCTACACTGACAGAGCTCCTCAGCACCACCACCACCCTACACTGACCGAGCTCCTCAGCACCACCACCACCACCCTACACTGACAGAGCTCCTCAACACCATCACCACCCTACACTGACAGAGCTCCTCAGCACCACCACCACCCTACACTGACAGAGCTCCTCAGCACCACCAACACCCTATACTGACACAGCTCCTCAGCACCACCACCACCCTACACTGACACAGCTCCTCAACACCACCACCACCCTACACTGACAGAGCTCCTCAGCACCACCACCACCCTACACTGACACAGCTCCTCAACATCACCACCACCCTACACTGACAGAGCTCCTCACCACCACCACCACCCTACACTGACAGAGCTCTTCAGCACAACCACCACCCTACACTGACAGAGCTCCTCAGCACCACCCCCACCCTACACTGAGAGCTCCTCAGCATCACCACCCTACACTGACAGAGCTCCTCAGCACCACCACCACCCTACACTGACAGAGCTCCTCAGCACCACCCCCACCCTACACTGAGAGCTCCTCAGCATCACCACCCTACACTGACAGAGCTCCTCAGCACCACAACCACCCTACACTGACAGAGCTCCTCAGCACCACCACCACCCTACACTGACAGAGCTCCTCCACACCACCACCACCCTACACTGACAGAGCTCCTCAGCACCACCACCACCCTACACTGACAGAGCTCCTCAGCACCACCACCACCACCCTACACTGACCGAGCTCCTCAGCACCACCACAACCTACACTGACAGAGCTCCTCAGCACCACCACCACCCTACACTGACAGAGCTCCTCAACACCACCACCACCCTACACTGACAGAGATCCTCAGCACCACCACCACCCTACACTGACAGAGCTCCTCAGCACCACCACCACCATCCTACACTGACAGAGCTCCTCAACACCACCACCACCCTACACTGACAGAGCTCCTCAGCACCACCAACACCCTATACTGACACAGCTCCTCAGCACCACCACCACCCTACACTGACACAGCTCCTCAACACCACCACCACCCTACACTGACAGAGCTCCTCAGCACCACCACCACCCTACACTGACAGAGCTCCTCAGCACCACCACCACCCTACACTGACACAGCTCCTCAACACCACCACCACCCTACACTGACAGAGCTCCTCACCACCACCACCACCCTACACTGACAGAGCTCTTCAGCACCACCACCACCCTACACTGACAGAGCTCCTCAACACCACCACCACCCTACACTGAGAGCTCCTCAGCACCACCACCACCCTACACTGACAGACCTCCTCAGCACCACCACCACCCTACACTGACAGAGCTCCTCACCGCCACCACCACCCTACACTGACAGAGCTCCTCAACACCACCACCCTACACTGACAGAGCTCCTCACCACCACCACCATCCTACACTGTAAGAGCTCCTCAACACCACCACCACCCAACACTAACAGAGCTCCTCAACACCACCACCACCCTACACTGACAGAGCTCCTCAGCACCACTAACACCCTATCCTGACAGCTCCTCAGCACCACCACCACCCTACACTGACAGAGCTCCTCACCACCGACACTGACAGAGCTCTTCAGCACCACCACCACCCTACACTGACAGAGCTCCTCACCACCGACACTGACAGAGCTCTTCAGCACCACCACCACCCTACACTGACAGAGCTCCTCAGCACCACCACCACCCTACACTGACAGAGCTCCTCAGCACCACCACCCTACACTGACAGAGCTCCTCACCACCACCACCACCCTACACTGACAGAGCTCCACAGCACCACCACCCTACACTGACAGAGCTCACTACCACCACCACCCTACACTGAGAGAGCTCCTCAGCACAACCACCACCCTACACTGACAGAGCTCCTCAGCATCACCACCCTACACTGACAGAGCTCTTCAGCATCACCACCCTACACTGACAGAGCTCCTCAGCACCACCACCCTACACTGACAGAGCTCCTCAGCACCACCACCCTACACTGACAGCTCCTAAGCACTACCACCACTCTACACTGACAGAGCTCCTCAGCACCACCACCCTACACTGACAGATCTCCTCAGCACCACCACCACTCTACACTGACAGAGCTCCTCAACACCACCACCACTCTACACTGACAGAGCTCCTCAACACCACCACCACTCTACACTGACAGAGCTCCTCAGCACCACCACCCTACACTGACAGAGCTCCGCAGCACCACCACCACATTACCTGATACCCACCTAAGGTAATTCTTAAACTGACTGCGGTGTTGTTTGCGACTGTCATGGGTAACTCTTAGTAATAGCCTACTCCTGTTGTCTCCTTGCACACCTGTACCAAAATACCTATACGAATTAAAACAAAGACTCATGATACAGGTAATCTCATTACTGTTATCACTGCCTCGGGGTAAGTATTGGAACTCTTCCTTGAATATCCTGTTAATACCTTATTAATTAACGTTATTATTATGGTAACTAGATATAATACAGGTATAGGTATTTCAGTAAGTTTTCAGATGATTTCTTCTATCAGATCTAAATTATAAATAAATTCGACCATACATCAGGAATCCATGTTACCCGCTACCACCTACCCAGTACACCAACACTTCATGCAGACCCCCACACTCACCCTCACTCCAAACTCCCAGCCTACACACACACACACACACACACACACACACACACACACACACACACACACCCTATACAATACTCCTTCCATCCACCCACTGCACACGAGAACAGAAGACAGACGCAAGCAAGCACACAGACAGGTAGGTAAGAAGACAGGCAAGAGAGAGGCATCAATCCCCAACTTGAGGGTCGGAGGGCAGTGCAGGTCGCCGGGGCATGCAAGCACACGGATAGTCGGCACGAGATGGTCCAAGCATTTATTTCCCAAGTCCTCACACGCACCCAAGACCCTACAACGCAGGACGTGTTACCCTTAGTTCACATCCATCAAGATCCCAGTGTTAATGTATGTGTTCCCGAGAGACGAAGAGCAATCACGTGCCATCTCCAGTTAACGAGAGAATCCATTCACCTGAAGGAGGGAAGGGGTATAGGAGAGCTGGGGGAGGAGGATGGAGGGAGAAGGAAGGAGAAAGTGAAGGAAGTTGGGATGGAGAGAGAAGGAGAAGGATGTAACTTTCTATAATATATTAGATACAGAGATAAACTAACGAGCAGTCCCTGACACCTTAGAAACATGTTGCCATTAGTTATCACAAGACACTAATGTGGTATATAAATTATTACTGACAACTAATTCTATATAAATACCTGTACAAGGGATATCTATTTCTTTTAGTTCATGCATCTATTACTTATCTTTCTTGACCTAACTGATAAAAGTCTTTCGATTGAGAGATGGTTTTTTTTCAAGTCCAGAGAGGAGCTTCAATAATTCCTGATAGTTTTCGTCTACCTACAAACAGTAATCTTTTCATTCACTATACCATGAAAATCCTATAGAATACAAAGTTAAGCATGGAAATTAATTGACAAAGATAACATACCTAAATGTATTGTTTTATTATTTTATTTCCTGTGTTATGTTGATATTTCTTATCTATAGGCGGAGTTTTCTTGCACAGGGAAGCATCACCTTACTCTCGAGAGGCAAGTTGGAAACTGGGCGTCTCAGACCGTAGCAGCGGCAACACCGGTGGCGGATCAGGAGCACCTTAGCCTGGCTCCCATTGGCTGCCGGAATTGCGCACGCACTTTTGATTGGCGAAATGCACAATGTGGGAGGAGTCTTGGTGGAGGAGGCGTGTCTTGCGGTTGAGGCCTCACAGCTAATCAAACTAGGCCTACGTAAGCCTATCACGGAAACATAAGCATTATTTTTGCATATATTATGAGTGATAACGTGAACCAGGCGGTGTGTGAGAGCTGGCGCAGGTGTGTGGCTGTCATTTTGTGCCTGTGTGTGTGTGTGTGTGTGTGATATCAGTCCTTTGTCAATTTACTGAAAGAAGAGTAAGAACAGGTGAGGAAATGAGAGAGAGAGAGAGAGAGAGAGAGAGAGAGAGAGAGAGAGAGAGAGAGAGAGAGAGAGAGAGAGAGATTAAAACTATTTAAAAAAAATATTAAACCTTCCCAAAACATCAACAATAATAGTGACGACATAAACAACTACAGAGAGACGTTAAGTAGTAGTAGTTACCTCAGTAGTAGTAGTAGTAGTAGTAGTAGTAGTAGTATTTCGTCACCTCTGATACAGAACACAACACAGTAGGTTCACCCCGAAAGTCTTTGTCTTCAAGACAGATGCTAACCTAACCTAACCTAACCTAACCTAAACTAAACCAACCTAACCTAACCTAACCAACCCAGACAGCTAGGATACAAATTTCTATCAGTATACTGCCGGGTGGGTGAACGAGCAAGGTGGGTGGGTGAACGAGCAAGGTGAGTGGGTGAACGAGCAAGGTGAGTGGGTGAGCGAGCAAGGTGGGTGGGTGAGCGAGCAAGGTGGGTGAACGAGCAAGGTGGGTGGGTGAACGAGCAAGGTGAGTGGGTGAACGAGCAAGGTGGGTGGGTGAGCGAGCAAGGTGGGTGGGTGAGCGAGCAAGGTGGGTGAACGAGCAAGGTGGGTGGGTGAACGAACAAGGTGGCTATCGACGGTAGGTAGGGTGCGTCTCCCCGTAGAGTTTAAACCCATGCAGACAGACAGACACAAGGACAGGACGAAACTGATTCAGCCATATTACTCCTTGTTAACAAAAAAAAACACCTAATAATGGCGTTAAGATCAGAGCATCGTGTTAATGGTTTGTCAATGAAAGATGATTGATATATCAGCTTCTTCGTCGTATACAAACACATTATGCTAACAGTAATAAATAAAAATACAAACTTTATCCTCAGAAATTCCAATATAAATGCTTTCAGGTTAACTCAATATATTAATTCTATTTTCAGGTTTATCACCATCAGTCAACGGTGAAAAAAATTATTTACGATTCTACCACCACCCAACTCCTTGCACCACCACTACCACCCAACTGTACACAGGGAGGAAGAAGCTCGCTGGGGGAGGGGGGAAGAGAGAGGGGAAGGGAGAGGGGGAGGGGGGAAAGGAGAGGGGGAGAGGGGGAGGGGGGAAAGGAGAGGGGGAGGGGGGAGTGGATTTACCATTACCGTATGTTTAAAATGTGGCGAAAATAATGACAAGTCTTCCCCTATTGTTGCCGCAGTGACTTTACGCGTGAAGCTGTGGATGAGAGCCGTGTACATTGTTATTGTTGATGATTATTACCAAAACACGAGGCGCTATTTCTTTATTCATCATCTTCAGCTGATAAAAGTATACTGAACGGGAGAAGAGAGAAAGTCAAGGAATTTAATACTTTCTTTCAATACTTTTTTATGAATATGAGGAATACAAAGTACCTAGACAGTACAGGTATACAGACTATAGTACAGTAAGCAGTGATTCGACCAGGGATAGCCCAAGAAAGCTATATACTGATGCCTCTTGTGCCTCGGAGCATTTGTGATCAGATGGTTCCTTTCAAGATGGACACAGTTCAGTACAGGAGAGAGAGAGAGAGAGAGAGAGAGAGAGAGAGAGAGAGTAGAAAAAACAACCAATGCATTCACAACAAAACAATTAGTCATAAATGAATCCTTACCGAGAAAATTCACCAAACATCTAACCTAACCTAACCTGAAGCCACACAAGGGAGGTAGCCATCACACAGTGTTCTGATGGTGCGTCGTGGGAGAGGAGTTATAGAGAGAGACGAGTCCTCATTACCTATAATTGCTCTGATAAATGAGGAGACGTTAATTATATGCATACTGATGACAAGACACCTGCCCGAGACGACTGTTTGAGGACCCTGATGGGGGAGGGGGGAGGGGGGTGGGAGAGAGGGGGGGGGGAGAGGGAAGGGATTTAGGAACCATTAAAACTCACGGATATCAGTAGGGGTCACCTGTAGACTCTCCACCCCAGCCCGTTCCACTCCACTCCACCCCAGCTCACTCCACCTCCAGCCCACTCCATTCCATCCCCAGCCCACTCCACCCCCAGCCCACTCCATTCCATCCCCAGCTCACTCCACCTCCAGCCCACTCCACCCCAGCTCACTCCACCCCAGCCCGTTCCACTCCACTCCACCCCACCCCATTCCATCCCCAGCCCACTCCACCTCAGCCCACTCCACCTAACAATACAGTGTCACTATCTTCTTCACTATACACAGACAGAACCCTACCAATTCTTTACTAATACAACCTCCTTCCATTTTCCTTGAAGGTATTATGAACTGACAGACTCAACTAATTTTATATGTTTAGTACTTTTAAGTATTTATTTATCTAAGTATTAATGAAACACTTGAGACTTACAGGTCAAGTGTTTGATAAGTGCGTTGGGTAATAATCATATACAGACACACCTTTACCACCACACCTGGGATGTAATGAAGGGGAATATCTTTTATCTCGCTAAATGACATAAATTCACACATACTTCATATAAATAATTAATAGGTGGGTTTTTTTTTCTTCAGATCTTACACCTATTATTATACCTACTGAGATCACGTGAAGATTAGATACTCTAGTTTAATTTATCTGATGATTAAATACCGTAACGTTACCTTGGCGGGGATGGGTAGGTTAAATAAACTGGGGTGTCTAATCTTCACGTGATATTATTACTTATCTAATTGGTAAATCTGGGTTTCTTTTATTTATACGAACAAATTTGTCTCTTTTACAATTAGGAATAGTGACCATCAGTGTCCTTTTCAACCTCACCACTCAGCCACTCACCCTCGCCACTCACCTTCACCACTCACCCTCACCACTCAGCCACTCATCAGAATATTTATAAATACCTCTACTAAGGGGAGCTCTTGATGGCTCATTCTGTGGTTAATTTTCACCTGAGTGGCTCAAACAAATACGTAGATTATGGCTGATTGGGGGAGCCGAGAGGACCTCACGCACACCCGCCGCCACCACCATTACCACCACCGCCACTATCACTATCACCACTACTACCACCACCGCCATCACTACTACCACCGCCAATATCACCACTACCACCACCACCACCACCGCCACTATTATCACTACCACCACCACCACCACACGAGATGGGAAGCTGAGTTATTTTTTTTATTTGCTGGAAACCGATGATTGTGGTGAGGTGGTGGTGATGGTGACTACAACTATTTTTTAATGGTGGTGGTTAGGTTAGGTTAGGTTAGTTTAGTTTAGGTTAGGTTAGGTTAGGTTAGGTTGGTGTTAGGTTAGGTTGCGATGGGTTGCGTTAGGTTACGTTACGTTACATTAGTGTTAGGTCAGTGTTAGGCTGGTTAACCTTTAGATTCTTCAGGTGTACAGCTGCTGAAGACACGTTGATGTAGAGCCAAGTGAGGCGACGTGATATACGACGTTTGGGCCGAGATTAACACAGGAGAGAGATGTGACTGAACAGCATCTTCTTACTCAGTTCTCATTACTGTTTATTTAGTGTCCACGTTTATATGCTTGCCTATACCCTCCCTCCCCCCCCCCCCCCCCGCGCCCACCCTCGGCACCTCCAAGCGTGTACAGGACAAGTCAGGCTGGTCGTCCGCTTGTAACTCCCTGCACACAATCAGCAGCAGTAAACACGACAGATCACCAAGAGACAATGAACAGGATGGAAGGTTCATCTACACGACCGCGATCATTGTATAGTACTGAGAGCCTCCTGACATGCAGCTTCCCAACCCAACCCAACCTAATCTACATAGTGTTAGGATGGCTAATCTTTAAGTGAAATAAACTGGGGTGGAGATTCTTCAGGTGATTTGTGTTAGTTTCTCAGCAGTTGTGGTATATTTGCAGTCATTATTATATATTCAATGTATACAACAGCGACTCTGTTTCATTCTCAGTGGAAGACATTACCACAGTACACCAACGTCCTTGCTGATGGCAGACGTTTACACCTGTCACACGAGGGATATATCCAGCTCAGAGTCATGTCCTGCCCTATGGACCCTCGGCCTTACATTATTAACTCCCGTTACTCGTCAATAACAACCGTCGCCATCTGGAAAAAAAAAAGTAATGACTCAACTGGCAGTTTAACGCGTGGGAACAATCCAGGGAACAATTAGTTTGTGGGGTGAGCGCGGTACCTAGTGTGGCCGCCAGGAATTAAGTCTGTTTAACAGGAAAGTGTAGGAGGTTTAACGGGACAGTTGGAAGCCTAACGGGACGATGATTTAAACAGGACTGGTTATGATGATGTATGTAGCTACCTGTAGAGTCATATATTACCTTTGTTTGTTTATCTATATTTAAATTAATTCAACAATACAGTAATGTATATTTCTAATACAGTATACACATACGGTATGTGTGTGTGTGTGTGTGTGTGTTTCCCCCCTTTTTCATTCGCTATTTTTCAGTTGGCTTCACCACAGATGTCGGGCCAACAGCCGAAACCTGACCCCTGGGTGACCATCAACGATCACAGTGACCTGCTCTGGCCCCGCCCCGGCCTGTGTGATAACCTGTCGCCACTCATTATGACCTCCTCGCTGTCCCTCGCGGTCAAGGGTCAGGTCAGGTCACTGGGCCTAACACCGGAGTCAGAGAAACCCTTCTGCCGGCGGATCTGACACCAAACACGAGAACGCTGCCTCTGACCTCTCCAGTCAAAATTAACCACACACACACACACACACACACACACACAAACACACTCTTTTACACGCACACGCACACACACACACACAAACACACTCTTTTACACGCACACACAAGGTTTTTGATACAGTGAAATTACAGTACTACATCACAACCAACTAAGAAGGATCCCAATTCTCTTATGACAACGAAGGCGCCGCTTGGGTGAAGGCGATTGGAAACTTTTATAATGTAATTGTGGAGTTTTAATCGATGCTTAATTATTTAAAACACCGCTTTCGACTCCCCCATGAAGGCTCCATTATCTGTTATTAGCATACCAGCCAGTTGAGGTGTGGCTCCGAGGGAGGGGAGGCTGTGTTGGGGAGGGGGAGAGGGATGGCTGTGTTGGAGAGGTGCTGGGGAAGGGATGCTATGAGAGAGAGAGGAGAGGAGGCTGTGTTGGAGAGGAGGAGAGAAGGCTGTGTTGGAGAGGAAGGGCTGTGAGGGAGAGGAGGCTGTGTTGGTAACCCTGGAGGCTGAGAGAGAGAGAGAGAGAGAGAGAGAGAGAGAGAGAGAGAGAGAGAGAGAGAGAGAGAGAGAGAGAGAGAGAGAGAGAGAGAGAGAGAGCACACAATAACACCAACATTTGACCTGTAAGAAAAAAATCGGCCAACTAAGGAATAAAAGGCCTCAAATCACACTCTTCAGCCATTGTGGAAACCTTCTCACTTTACGATTATGTCGACATGAAAACACAAAAGACCTGGGAATTCCTCAATGTCACCTGTGTATGCAAATGAAGATGCTTGTAATAATGACATAGGAAGCTATAGATAAGGTGGTGGTGATGGTGATAATGATTGCAGCTCTGATGATGGTGATGATGAGTTGTAGGTATGGTGGTGGTGATGATAGTGTGATAGTATTGGTGACGGAGGGTGAACGATGGTGGTGATGAAAGAAGAACAAGCGACCTCACAAAACAGTGCCTCCTCCTCCTCCTCTCCTCTCTTCTACCACCTCCCCTCTTTGTCCTCCACCTTCCCTCTTCCTTCACTCCCACCCTCCGCCCAGTATTCCTCCATATACAGACCACCGGGGATGAATCTGCCCCCTCCCCCCCTCTCCCTCCTTCACCCCCCACTCTCTCCTCCCGCGCCTAAGAAGAACAGAAGACGCAGAGTAAGAACAACAAAAGAGAAAGTAGATCTACTCCACTGGGTACGAGAGAGAGAGAGAGAGAGAGAGAGAGAGAGAGAGAGAGAGAGAGAGAGAGAGAGAGAGAGAGAGAGAGATGTGAATTAAAACAACACATCTTGAGACTCATCCCCTGCCTCCCTCCCCTTACCAGACATCCCCCCCCCCCCTCTCTCTCTCTTATTCATCAATCGCTCCACACCTGAGGGAGTCATTAGGAGGGCCTCTTCAGGTGACTGGTGGGGGGCTCGTGACACTTTCGTATGAGGGGGAGGGAGGGGGTAATCCTTATCCTCGCTACGTTCAACCATACACTGTTTTCTACCACTTCTTCCCTGGTTTTTCTTTCATATCTTTACTCTAGAGGTGAATAGGGGATAGAATAGGGTGGAAAGAGTGAGGGGGCAAGATTGAGGGGGCAAGATTGAGGGGGCAAGATTGAGGGGGCAAGAGTGAGGGGGCAAGAGTGAGGGGGGAAGAGTGAGGGGGCAAGAGTGAAGGGGCAAGAATGATGGGGCAAGAGTGAAGAGGCAAGACTGAGGAGGACAAGAGTAAGGGAGCAAGACTGAGGGGGCAAGAGTAAGGGAGCAAGATTGAGGGGGCAAGAGTGAAGGGGCAAGACTGAGGGGGACAAGAGTAAGGGAGCAAGATTGAGGGGGCAAGAGTGAGGGGGCAAGAATGATGGGGCAAGAATGATGGGGCAAGAGTGAAGGGGCAAGAGTGAAGGGGCAAGAATGATGGGGCAAGACTGAGGGGGACAAGAGTAAGGGAGCAAGATTGAGGGGGCAAGAGTGAGGGGGCAAGAGTGAGGGGGCAAGAGTAAGGGAGCAAGATTGAGGGGGCAAGAGTGAGGGGGACAAGAGTAAGGGAGCAAGATTGAGGGGGCAAGAGTGAGGGGGCAAGATTGAGGGGACAAGAGTAAGGGAGCAAGATTGAGGGGGCAAGAGTAAGGGAGCAAGATTGAGGGGGCAAGAGTGAAGGGGCAAGAGTAAGGGAGCAAGATTGAGGGGGCAAGAGTGAGGGGGGCAAGAATGATGAGGCAAGACTGAAGGGGCAAGAGTGAGGGGGCAAGAGTGAAGGGGCAAGACTGAGGGGGACTAGAGTAAGGGAGCAAGATTGAGGGGGCAAGAGTGAGGGAGCAAGAATGATGGGGCAAGAGATATGACATACACACATCAGAATCATCAGCGTGAGTGGCAGGTCTGACACAACTTGGAGGTATCCGTGATGGGTAGAGCACATGATTAGAAAAAGACCCACTATCTATCATTCCACCCCCTCTCAATCTATCTACCTATCCCTTATATACCTCTCCTCTGTCTCTATCTCACATAAACCTCATTTACTTTTGCCATTTATTCACGAACCTATACTTGCTTATGTTCTTACTCTGATACAAGAAAAATCCTTCGGTGTTTTCAATTTATTTTGTGAGGGAAGAATGTTTAGCGAACCACCACAGAGAGAGAGAGAGAGAGAGAGAGAGAGAGAGAGAGAGAGAGAGAGAGCTAAATAGATCAATCAGTGATAATGGAGTATCAATACCCAGGACTTGTATTGTGTTGGTTCTCACGGTGGTTGAAGGACGTAACCCAACACTCCTTCTTTCCCCTCCCACCTCCTACACTGCCTCCTCCTCCTCCTCCTCCTCCTCCTACACTCCCCCTCTGCCCCCAGTTCTTCCTTTTTCTTCCTATTCTTATTTTTCTTCTTTTTTCTTATTCTTCTTCTTCCTATTCTTTTGCTTCTGCTTCTTCTTAATTTTTTCTTATTCTTCTTTTTCTTCCTCTTTTTCTTATTCTTCCTCTTCTTCTCTCATCTAATTATGGGGGAGTTTCCTATCAGATTATGGCGATTATTCTGTCATCTTCATTAAATTTTACTAATGAGGTTTTATTTTCATACGATTTTGGTGATTATTTTTGTTCGTGTCTTAGAGCCGCTAGTTTATTGTGCATCCCATATTCGTCCCGTAGAAAGGAGCTAGTTTATTGTGCACCTAAAATTCGACCTGTGGAAAGGGGCTAGTTTATTGTGCACCTAAAATTCGACCTGTGGAAAGGAGCTAGTTTATTGTGCACCTAAAATTCGTCCTGTGGGAAGGGGAAGATAGTGGGGTTCTTATCCTTCACACACACACACACACACACACACACACACACACACACACACACACACATACACACACACTATAAGAAACTTGCAACAGGTGACATAGGTGAAGCTGTGACCATATAATTGTTGCTCTATGGTGAGGAACCGACCTTAACAGATGGCTGGTGAGAAGTGAGGGGTGAGAGGGAGGGGGGAAGGGAAGGGGCTAAGGGAGGGAGGAGGAGAAAGGGAAGGAGTGAAGGGATAAAAAGAAAAGTAAGGGTGGAAAAGGAAGAAGGGAAATGGAAAATGAGGAAATTTCGGAGGAGGATTGAGGACAAGAGGGGTAAAGAAAGGTAGGGTGGGGGAGGGAGGGGGCGCTAGAGGTTCGAGGGTCAAAGGTCAAACTTGAGATGATGAGCCTCTCCTGGTGGTGGAGGCGAGGACATTATACTTAGCCCACTAGAGGAGGTTGTCAATTAACCCTCCCTCTCTCCCTCCCTCCCTTTTCTCACCATCACTAAGGCTATAACGGTACATACTAAGCATTATCATTACATATGAAAACTCCACCAAATACTGTGTGAAATTTATGTCGCGTCTAATAATAACAGAGTAAATACCTAGTGTTGATCAGTTAGGTTAGATTAGCTTAGGTTAGGATAGCGTGGTTAGGTTAGTTTAGGTTAGATTAAAGTTAAAAGCGAAATAATCTGAAGTCTTCAATGTGATCTGTGGTGTTAAGCATCTGACGTTTACAGTTTATAGACTCTGTGGAAAAAAAAGTTTATATTACCACAGATTTGAGCCAGTGGAGATCAGATAAGACGAGAGGTCAAAGTTGCTGAGTGAAAAGTGAAAATCATATTACCATTATTATCATTACTTGGGACGACAGCCAGGGTGAGGAAGATGTAATGGCTGATTCTATCTGTCTACGTTTATTACACCTTGATGTTTATACCTTGATAATGTTTATATCTCGATGTTTATACCTTGATAATGTTTATATCTCGATGTTTATACCTTGATAATGTTTATATCTCGATGTTTATACCTTGATAATGTTTATACCTCAGTAATATTTATGATTCTAAATTGAGTGCAACTATACAGGTTTGTTAATGTAATTATATCAAGTCAAGACACATAAACAGTGACACATACATCAACATATTCCTACAACAGACACGGATACACTGATGTGAGGAGACCAGACAGTGATACATACAGTTAAGACTAGCCAGTAATGCATAGATGTAGACAGACAGAGCGACGTGTGACAGAAAAAAAGACGGTCTTCTGTAATCTCAACCAAAACTACCGCTGTCATTGTATTTTTCTAAACTTTAGTTGAATATCTTTTTATTTGTCTAGTAATAATGGTTTACTAATCAATTCGTCTTTCATCTTACATTTCTTCTTCTATAAAACTTCCTTTGTCACCTGATTTATTTTGTATATTAACTGTTCTATGTATTATTGAATTGGGTCTTCCATAATACTCTACTTCTCCGTCCCCCCCCCCCACCCTGCCCTACTCGGTGCTCCACGACCTTATCTCCCAGCCACCATGACCTATGAGGCCCTTACATGTGATGAATACCCACCGCCACTGGTCACACCGCCTGACCTTTGACACCTCATACCACCTCTCCTTAACCTCTCTTGACCTCGTGTATTGTGGCTGGTTGTGCAAGACGTGTAATGGCACATGGAACATATCATCCTATACCTACAGTAGTCGGGGGAGGAGGAGGAGGCGGTGACGGTGCAGGACAGAAAAGCCGCGGCAGTGTTGAGCGAGCGAAGTGGTGGGTGACCATCTGGGAGAGGCTGAGGCCCTTGAGATGTGATGGATGGATGTTTGGCCACGCAGTAGTTTACGCGCTGTTGAAAGAACACTCACCTACACCTACACCAACAAACATTACACCCTGGGGGCCTACTGCACCCTAAGCTTCTGAAGGACAGGTACTCCCCACACATCAGGCGACAGCTACAACCCGGTGAAACAAGAGGCACTAAGAGCTGAACAAATATACCCAGAAGATATCCACCGTCATAATAGCTGGAGTAAGAGAGGGAAGCAAAGGTCGTCTATCAAGAGTGTCACGTTGTGGTCTTAAACCCTGCGTCCTAGGGCTGAGCCAGAGCGCCACTGTTTACCGCCCAGATAGGCCTCTATAGACCTGCTGTCAACCGCGCCACCACCACCTGAATAACGACATAAACGGGAGATAACAAGAGGGAGGAGAAGGAGGTTAAGGGACTGGAGAGACAACAAGGGAGAAGGCCTAGTATGGGGGGGTCCTTGGTTCCCTCACCCCCCCCCCCCACAACACTCCACGTCCTTACTATCAAGCGGTGACTTCACTTTTATGGGGTATGAGAGGCTAAATTATGATCATGAGCTCAAGTTTCATTATAAGCGTGGCTCCTTGATGGGCTCTGCCTCTTTATAATGCTCTCTGGTCCGGTACTTTATGGAGCTAATCTTCACGACCTGCTCCGTCCGTTTATAAACCTTGCCTTTATAAGTCACTTCTGGAGGAGTTGGGTTTAAAATTGTTTTTAGTTGATGAAGTGAAACAATAAATAAGACTGAAATAAAGGGACTTGTTTATAAATAGGTGTGTGTGTGTGTGTGTGTGTGTGTGTGTGTGTGTGTGTGCGCGCGTGCGTGTGTGTGTTGTATCAATGCTTCCGTATAATATATAAGTAAGTAAACACGTTCAAGTCTTATACAGGTACATACATGACCCATAACCCACACGAGTTAGCAGAGTCAAGAAGCTCTCCTGCAGGAAGACTTGTTGCTCAAGATGTTACACTCTCGCCCCAAGACCCGTCACGAAGCCGTCGCCGGAGTCTTCACGACCTACTACTAAGTCAATCTGAAAGTCAACCTCAATTTTTCCCTCTCTCTTGTTCATCACTGTGAAACTCGGCAACTTTCCCCAGTGTTTTCCCACTAAGTACCCCAGGCGTTTTTATAACCCCTCTTCCCCACCCACATGAGCACCTGCAGTTTAACATAAGAACACTTGTTAGCACGGAAGGGTCCACAGGTGTGTAGGTTAGTTAGACCTCAGTATCCAACTTAACCCCACAGGTAAAATAGAATGACAAGATAATCAGTAAACACACACACACACACACACACACACACACCGAGAAATACATATAAAAGCTGTATTTCCTTTAAACTTACACCATAATTATCAAAGTTCACTTATGTATGAAACACTACGTTGAAATATTAATGGGGAAAAATATACACTTGGTACCTATATAAAAAAGTATAGCCTCGTGAGTCTTGTTTAATACAGCTGAGCCTTGGACACGACCCCAGCCATCACGCCACGTATCTTCAGTGAGGCGTTTACCTATCCCTTCAGGAATCTAAAAGTCACAAAGAAAAGAAGAAAATCCATCTCGTTGTCTTCATTACGGAGATTTTATAAGTAAGTTTAAGTTATATACAATAACTATTAAGTCACATATTGGTACATAAACACAGTCTTGTCTTCCACATATATACACACACACACACACACCTCAGCTATCAATGTAAGATGGTCTATATGATATTATTTTCAGTTTGTAGTGAAGTACTGTAGGTGGTCAAGAGGACGTCAAGACTGTATCCACACTTCGCATCTAATACTTAACCAATATTCTATGAGCCAACTTAAACAAACAATTTAATACTTCACTCCATAATAACATGATCACTAGGGTCCGATAGGCACTCTTTCTACGCCCACAGGATGAGTATGGGGGTGCACAATAAACTAGCTGCTGACTGCTGTACGGGGCAAAATTAAAAATCCAATACCTCCTCCTCCTCCCCCCCCCCCCCCCCAAAAAAAAAAACGCCCCACCCACCACCCATATCCCGCACGTGTGTACTCCGCTTATAATGATGGTGGATTACAAGGTTGAGCAACTCTTCTCTTAGTTATTTACCAAATAACCTACGAGAGACCTGCAATCACATCCATCTTCCCGTCTTAAGTCACGCATCTCATTATTAAATACCAGTTTGCAGCGTAATAAACCAAGGGTATGTTTTTACTGCGGGGTATTAGTGGTAATAGAAGGAGAATTGTTGGCTATTAATATAACGACAGGTCTGCCCTCTCCTCAACCCCCTCCTGCCCCCTCCTTCCTCCCGCTCTCTGGTAGGAACTAGAGGAGGGAGAGAATTGAATGTTTCTTTTGTAAATATTTTGTGAGTATTTCATCTATCTCTCCTGGTAAACTTGATATAATTATGTTTTTCCTTATTTTATTTATCTCTATTCATTCAAAAATTATATAAGTTTTGGTTAATGAACAGTTAGGGAGAAGGAAACGCCATCTTGTAACCGGGAAATAGATTCATACAAAAACTAAATCGATTCATATGTTGAAATTTATTCGAAAAAAGAAAAAAAAATATCCTTCAGATACGTTTCAATATTTATCACTTTCGAAAAAAAATAAACTTACCTTCACGTTATTTAGATATCACTGTTTTTATTTATTCATTTATCCATTTATTATTATTATTTTATTTGAGGTGAACATTACCTTTATAAAATACCACATATTATTTTGAGTATGTGTCCAAGTGACTTACACAGAAAAGCAATTTATTCAAAAATTTCTCCCACTACCATCACTATAACCACCATTACCACAATCACCACCACTATAACCACAATCACCACCACTATAACCACCATTACCACAATCACCACCACTATAACCACAATCACCACCACTATAACCACCATTACCACAATCACCACCACTATAACCACCATTACCACAATCACCACCACTATAACCACCATTACCACAACCACCACTATCCTACCATATGTGTAGGTATGGTGCGTACGTGTAGGTATGAAGCGTGGGTGTAGGTATGTTGTGTGGGTGTAGGTATGATGTGTGGGTGTAGGTATGTTGTGTGGGTGTAGGTATGATGTGTGGGTGTAGGTATGTTGTGTGGGTATGATGTTGTGTGGGTGTAGGTATGTTGTGTGGTTATGATGTGTGGGTGTAGGTATGATGTGTGGGTGTAGGTATGATGTGTGGGTGTAGGTATGTTGTGTGGGTGTAGGTATGATGTGTGGGTGTAGGTATGATGTGTGGGTGTAGGTATGATGTGTGGGTGTAGGTATGATGTGTGGGTGTAGGTATGATGTGTGGGTGTAGGTATGTTGTGTGGGTGTAGGTATGTTGTGTGGGTGTAGGTATGATGTGTGGGTGTAGGTATGTTGTGTAGTGAGGCGAGTGCTTGGGGTCAACACAACACGGGTCACTGATCACCTGAGAGAGATGATCCTCTTATTCGCCCACGTCATTACACGTCAAATTTGATCATGTTTATACACACTGTTGAGTAAAAGTTTTAATATCGACGTGTGTGAAGATGTTGAGAGAGAGAGAGAGAGAGAGAGAGAGAGAGAGAGAGAGAGAGAGAGAGAGAGAGAGAGAGAGAGAGAGAGAGAGAGAGATCATCAATTACTTATACTTATACAGTATATACAAAATGTTTGGCACTTTAACAGTTATCAGCTGCGCTATCTAGCTCTATGAATGTTAATCCTTACTAAATGATTGACTCACTGAAAGAGCTTTATAACCAGCCCCAGCTCAAGAAGATCACGCTCTGCAAGAATGTTCGATAAAACGTTTATAACAACTTTCAAATTCCACTTAAAAGAGAAATGTAGTGATTTACCGACAGACCCCAAAATACTCAACTCATGAGGCTTCACGAAGAGAGAGGATCACATAGCGGCAGACGATGGGATAGAACACGTTATTGGTACAGACGAAGGTGGTGTAGTGTGGCTCGTGGTTAAAGGTGGTGTAGTGTGGCTCGTGGTTAAAGACGGTGTAGTGTGGCTCGTGGTTAAAGGTGGTGTAGTGTGGCTCGTGGTTAAAGGTGGTGTAGTGTGGCTCGTGGTTAAAGACGGTGTAGTGTGGCTCGTGGTTAAAGGTGTAGTGTGGCTCGTGGTTAAAGGTGGTGTAGTGTGGCTCGTGGTTAAAGGGGGTGCGCTTGACTCTCGCTCTCACGTTCCTAAATGTAAAGTTAGGTACCCACTCACGGCTGGATGGACTCGGGGTGCCCTGGCTCTTGAACTGGATGACCCCTTAGCATAGGAGGTGAGGGCTGTGTAGGTTTACGGGAACAATATTAAGAGATAACAATAATTTAATGAAAAATAACATCTTAAACTTGTAATAACACGAAGACAATTAAACAAGTATAGATAATGAAGGTAATTTAAATAGAGACGATTTAGACTTTCATGTAACTCTTCCATAAGTCATCCAGGATATGCAACACAAATATTGAATGCAACAATGACGGTTCACACACACACACACACACACACACACACACACAAAACAAAGCCTAAGTTTAGTTTCGAAGCTCTGCCTTCACTCTATGCTAATCTGACCTCAGATGAAGACAGTGTAATCAAGGTAACACGGAGGTATAAACAGACACAGGTAAGACACAGCTGTGAGGCCCTCACTACCCCCTTCGAGACGCAGCAATTAATCAAGTGTCTGGACGCTCATTGGGGTACTTTACGGTGGGTGAGTGTGTCGCGGCCTAATAATGGATGGTAATATATTCATTAGTAAACTCGCAGGCTCCACCACGGCCGAGCCACAGGCCAGCAGGTAAAGGTGAAGGCTCAGAACGGAGGCCTCTTGAGGCTACTTGACCAGCTCCTCGTCTACCACAATCTGACACATCCGGGAGTCCAAATTTACCAACGTTATATTAATACACGTAACAGTAGCATCTCCACCACAGTCACGACTCTGTCCTTTGACCTCCGCTGCAGCTGTTGGCTCACATCCTATGATTCTATGTATATACTGTACATAACACCAGTCTTGAGGCAGGCCTTTTGGCTAAATGGATTGTTTCCCGAGACATAAACGAGACCACCGTCTACTGTACGTGCCAGGAACCCTTTCAAGACCTATTGGTTCCCGAGAAATGTGTCGTCAATCCTGTGTAGGTCACCGGCGGTATGAGTACACAAGCACAGTGGCCGGTGTGTGGCTCGTCTATTGATGCCGCTCAAATCTGGTCACGTGCACAGAGGGTCGTCCTCTTGTGTCACCAGTACAGGCCACGAGGTCAAGTCACCCGGCCAGCGCTGGAGGTGGTCGCGTCTCTCAAGTTCTGCGGAAAACGTAGTTATTCATCCACCTTTTTGTTATTCTTTTGTCTTCGCAAGAAAGAAGAGAATTAATCTCCTAGGAAGTCCGGCATTCTTGGGATGGTGAGAGAGGGTCGGCGCGGGGAGGTGGGATAACGAATCACGTCTTAATTATAGGGTTATCTCCTGTGCGTGCTACCGAGACCTTGGTGTGCTCATAGTTAGGGGCGGGGATGATGAATACACACACAAGACCCGGGGGATAGTGACTCTAATGGTGTTTTATGGCGGCGAGTTAAAGCCCACTTCATTAACGAAGCTTATGTTAGATCATCCTGGCAGATAACACCGGCCAGCCTCTGATGGTTATCTTAAAACGATATTAACACAAGTTCTCCTGGAAGACGATTTGCTGTTATACACTATTATCATATCTCTAATATTAACACCTTGATTATTACTTCAGATATTAAACTCCGTCCATCAACCAGGGATGATAGCTTCTGCTACCACCAGCTGCTGACCCGCCACACAATTACCTTGTTATAATATAATGGCTTACGTGAGTTGTGTGTAATTTGAATATAATTGCTAACAACGCTCACTGTATTTACACGCTCGTAATCATGTCTCTGTAATCTAATAAGATATCATGAATAACAAATTAAGATATTACTGTACTGTGAAGATTTTTGTAACGCCAAAGAGTACATTCCATTACAGTTAATTACATATCCCCTGTACTTATTTACATTACACATATCAGTACATATTCGCAGTATTTATTTTTAGTACATATGCCTTATTGTCACATATAGACAGAGAAGTATGTCGCCAGTTCCACACGACCAAACACCAAGTATTGTGAGGAGCGACTTGTAACAGGAGTGAAGGAGCGACTTGTAACAGGAGTGAAGGAGCGACTTGTAACAGGAGAGTGAAGGAGCGACTTGTAACAGGAGTGAAGGAGCGACTTGTAACAGGAGAGTGAAGCAGCGACTTGTAACAGGAGAGTGAAGAATAAGACTGAATTAAGTACACAAGCAACAAGTTCATCTCAAACACCCCTTACGTCCTGAAGCCGGGCCAAGGCTTCAGTTCATCCAACAAGGTTAAGGCAACACAGTATCCAATCCACCCACTGAGGCTCCGGGGCTTCAACCCGTCCACCACAGAGGCCTCCAGACCGGGCACTTTCCCACCACGTCGTCCACCGTGTGCTATGGTCCGGGAGGAGGAGGAGGAGGAGGTTGGCATTCCTGACCTCCCCATGACTTACTGGCCTCCTCGCCCCTCCCCTACTTTGTTCCTGTAAATAGTGACTAAATTAGGTAATAATAAGCCGGCAGAAGCGTCCTAATGTATTCGAGCCGAGACAAAAGAGGAGACGGTGTAGGAATGCCGCGGAGATCTCGAAGGCGTCTTGAATAGCCTTTTGTCAGTAAGCAAGGCGGGAGGCAGGGCGGACAAAGGGGAGGGGAGAGGGTGTGGGGGGGAGGGGGAGGGGGCAGCACCCGATTATGATAACATGAGGGAGGGTCACCCGCCTCCTTTATTACCCCTGTTATCTCCGTCTGTGTACGTACGTCTTTCAATTATCAAAGAGACTCAAGGGGGGTCATTTACTCTAAAGGGTGATTATGTTTGGGCCGTGGGGGTAAGAGAGACGTTTTATGGTATGTAAATAAAATTTGCATAACATCGTAAACGAATGATTAACTTAAGAGTCATTTAGTTAAACTCTTAAAGGATTGGTGTACAAAGAGCGAGAGTCAGGCTGTGTGAATTCTGACATAAACAAATAAGTTTTTAATCTCGTCTAACAAGCCAGTAATTGGTGCTCGTCTTCACCGCTTAACATTGGCTGCTGAGGTAATTGGCTATAAGTACCTGGAGCTACATCATATTAGCAATAGGAAACATAAACCCTTCAAGAAATAAGATACAAAGGAACTCACCAACACAACGCTAGGTTAGGTTAGGTTTATATTTAACCCAAAACACCACCAACCATGGGGACGAAGATGATTATTTTGACACTTCATTATTTCCTCATGTTTCTGTTGTTTCAGTGACGAGTCTATAAAAACACAGAAATATTTACTAAACAATATAAAAAAAAACTGATTAAAACAAGCAGCTTTACTTCCACCTCCAACACCAACTACAACCACCAACCACCAACAACAACCCAGCTACCATCATCACAACCATTACAGCTAACATGATATTCAATATAACTACCAATTACTACTACAACCACTATTGTCATGATAATCACTACCACTATAATAACGACAACCACAATCACAACCATCATGATTATCACTACCATTACTATAACAACTATTACCACAATCATAAAGAAACATATCAACCACAATTTTCCAAAAGAACCACCATCACTACAACCATCGTTCCTATCATCACCATCACCACCACAACCACTACTACCACCATCACCATTACCATGATTAACATTACCATCAAAACCATTACCACCACCTGACCACCACTACCCCCCAGCTGACTACTACTACCACCTGTCTACCACAACCACCATTCATTAATCAGAGCCTCAGATAGGAAATAGTAACGTTAGTAAGATCCGCCCCCCTCGTGACCAAGTCTTGGATAATTACTAAGGATAAATTCTCCCTTCATTAGCCAGGCGTGTGAGCGTCAACACACATAAACTACCAGGAGTCAGTATCACCCACCCAACCCAGTATAAACAACCTAGACTACCACTGTTGTTATTTTGGTGGGGTGGGGGTAGGTGGGGGGTGGGGGTAGGTGGGGGGTGGAGGGGAAGGGAGGGAGGGGTAGGGGAGAGGAGAGGAGAGGGGAGAGGGGAGGGGAGGAGAGGGGAGGGGAGATGATCCTACCCTCACCACTACCAATTTACAGCAACATTCATTCCATCTAATTTCACAAAGTTAATCACCTTCTCTGCCATCCACCTATTATCATCTTTTTTCCCCCTCTTCTTCTCTCCCCCCATCAACTTAGTTTAATCATCGTCTATGCCATCCACCCACCATTATCATCATCATCTTCTCTCTCATTATCATTTATCCCTGACTATCATCTGTGGTCTGAATTACTCACATTATCAACTATGTATCATAATTATCATCATCATAAACATAAGGGGTGAGGTGGGAGGGGGGTGGGGGGTGGGAGGGGGGGTGGGTCTCTCTTGACGATCGTGATCACTACTTCACTAAATCCTCTTCTACTTAACACATCCAACTAATCACCTAACTCACACCAGGGTGGCTAATTATTACCTGTGGACCCATCCCACCCGTCCCATCCCATCCCATCCCCGGTAACTCTATCCCTCCCCCTCCCCCTTCATCTCTCCCTCATCTCCCGGGACGGTACCGGTGATGCAACTTAAAATGTCAATACCAGCCTGTTTATCCAACCCTGATATAATCATAATCATTACTCCTTGCCCTTGTATACTAATTACCGTCATTAATAACCCGAGCGTGCAACCTTCACCGTCATCAATTTACCCTTTTCTCCCAATAATCACAATTATTATTCTATCTCTCCTTTATTAATCATCATCATCAGTTCTCCCTTCGTCCTCTTAATCACACACATCGTCCGTCGGTAAACGCTATGGTTATAATTACATCACATTAATCAAGGGAAAGTCTCAAGGCCGTGTGTTATTTTGTGGCCAACCTTGCGAAAATTGATGACTATTATAACCCACAATCCATCATTAAGTCTCTAGGAATGAGTGATGACTATGGTTTACTGTTAAGTCTGTATGATTGAAATAAGAATGTGATTTACTTTACACTGTCCATCATTAAGTCTTAAGGGTTGCATGATGTCTATAATTTACGCACCTCTATGCACCACTAAGTCCCAGTAATTGAATAATGACTGTGATTCCCTCTATAATATCAGTTTATTAAGTCTCTATGGTAGCATATAGGCAGCATAACATAATAAGAGCCAATAATAATCTAAACTGGAAGAGGATTATTTGTGAATATTAGCAGTTTAGGTCCAGCAATGCCCCCAGGTGACCCAGACAAGGTGAGAGGTTACCTTGACCATCTCTAAATGAACAGGGAGTTATTGTCGGTACTAATACACAATGTTGATTTTTTTTTTGTAATAGCATTATAAAGGTCAATGTAAACACTGCTTCTGGTATATTCATATTAAAAACGAAAAATATTTAGGCAGCATCGAGTGTCTCTCTCTCTCTCTCAGCAACAGCCTCCGTGTCAGCTGCTGCTCCACTCGTGACTCACACACCTGCCTGTCTTACTAGCAGCTTCCTTAATAAACCGATGTGTCAAGGAGAACCAAGACAGTGTTACTGGTCCAGCAATTCCTGTAACCCCTGCTGAAGGAGTGACCCCAAGACTCGTGAGGGGAGGGAGCGTGTCACATCTCCCCTACAGGACCAACACACATGAGCCTGTCCACTGGCCATGTCAATATAACTATCTCAGTAAAGTTCAATCTAACCTGAGATAATGTCGCATCATGTACGTACAAACTAGTGGTTTATGGTGTCCTTGATACTTGCTACAGTTTATTACAGCTGTGTATCAGTTTGAAGCTGCATTGACCAAATATACGATTACCAGCACTGACTGAATGACTCAATCGCTGAGAGAACATTTTTTACCCCGCCCGCACCTCCTAGTCCGTGCTTGATCCCCCTCTCTACCAGCACACTCCCATTGTTGTCTACTACTGACATGATCGTTTGGACAAGTTTTCTCGTATCTGTAACAATGTCGAACTGGAGTGTGGTGATTCACTGACTCTGGACTCAGCCAGGAAGACCCAACCTGCGTCTACCACCAGTGAGAAGCGTTCCTTACAGTCACCGTCCGCTAAGTCACCACTGGCCACTACATCTGCCGTTTACTGTGTAGTAACAAAGCCAACATGGAAAAGGTGGTGATGGTTGTGCTCGGCCGTATGTGAGGTGGGCGGATCTGGTGTGGGCGTGAGCGTGATTTACCGGTTCCATAGGCGTGATTTAGAGTATACAGAGGAGGGGGGAGGGGGATCTGAAGGCTTGATAACGCTATTCCAAACACTGGCAAAAGGTTGAATTCTTAAAGAGTTTAGAGGTAACTTTGGTCTTATAAGCGAGGATAATGCTTCCTTTTGGTGGCGTCTACACTGACGTTATTTTCACCCGCCGGGAATTTTGAGTGTGGGAAAATGATACGAGGGGAAGAGGATCGTGTGGGGGAGGGAGGGGGGGGTCGGTGGGGGGCGTATCAGGGAACGTTGAGGGCGTCTTGATCCCTCACACCGTGATATTTTACGGAGGTCTGGGACTGAGAGGAGCGCATGGGGGTGGTCTTAGTAGCTCTGGGTGCCTTAAGTTGTATCTCTGATTAATTATTCAGGAACTGGAAATAATTATTTTCAATCGAGTGAGTAACAGAGTTGTAAACAAATAGGGCACATCAGTAGGTGTTAATATCCTCGAATTTTTTAATTTTCAATTTCGCAAATTGTTCGATAGTGAGATTGGTTTTGTTTTCTTCTCGAGTAGGTCATTATCCGTACAACGTCGTCTGTGCAGTAACCAGGAGTTGTGTTTTTGTGTTGCCAGAGGCGCCCCATAGTGTGTGACAGTGTATCAAGTGTTGGTTAGCAAGATCATAATAAATTCATTTTATTGCTGTGAGAGTGAGTGACTGACGAGTGTGATACGTGACGTCACATATAACATACTGTGATGTCATAAAGCAACTCACCGTAACGTCACAAGTTAACCCACCATGACATCATCACATAAGCCACCGTAAGGTCACACTTACTAACAATGTCAGGGGGCCATAAAAGAAGGCAACTGGGGGGGGGGGGGGGGGGGAGGTTACAGTCTACCAGGGAGCGTCACCGTCACGCCGAGAATTAACGCAAAAAGGCAGTTGTGGTGTTATTGACGCGGACTTCCTTTAATTTGTTTTTCATTAGTTTTTGTGACGTGTTTTAATAGGAATATTCTCACACCCCAACAACAGTATATTATTATCTGTATACAACAAGTACATACTGCACACTGATACTTTATTATGTCACTGCTGTTATGGCACTTACAAAGAAAAACAACAAATAAAAACAAAGATATAAACTCAAGATATATAAACCTAACCTAACCTTGCACAGGTCAAATAAACTTGGGTTCGTAAACTACACAGTGACAGAGTGAACACACACACAGAGGTCTTCCCGTTACCATCTACCGTAACCAAATTATGTACCCTAACTATAGACCCCACTGTGTCTCACTCCCAGAGCTACCGTGTCCAGCCGTGTCCAGCGAGGCCACGGGAGTCACCACAGTGGCCAGATCGATCCACCACAACCGACACCCAGGAGCCGCGCTGGTGGTGGTGGGAACAAGCAAGCATACATACATACATACATACATACATACATAGTCTACCTGGTATCATAGTCAACCTGGTATCATAGTCTACCTGGTATCATAGTCAACCTGGTATCATAGTCTACCTGGTATCATAGTCTACCTGGTATCATAGTCAACCTGGTATCATAGTCAACCTGGTATCATAGTCAACCTGGTATCATAGTCTACCTGGTATCATGGTCTACCCGGTATTAGGAAGTACTATTCTGATACGAGTGAATGGTATCAACAGTGTCCCATGAGTTTGTATATCTGGACCTTTACTGTTAATAGAAAATAAATAGAACATTAATAGCAAATAAATAGCAAATGAAGGGAAATATAATACTATTTCCATGAGACTTTATTGATACTAAACCTAATCATAGTAGCGAATCATTCAATAATTGTAACGAATCACTCAATCTTAACGAATCATCCAATCATCCTAACGAATCATTCAATCATCCTAACGAATCATTCAATCTTAACGAATCATCCAAACAATGAAATTTTTACAACTCACAGCTGTCGCCTCATCATGGTTAAGAATCAACTATTAATATTTGTGTACCCAAGTTTTCCTGATGCCATGTTGGTATTTGTACAAGATATCAATACTGGAAACCGGAAGCATTATTAAACCCTGAGATATGAAGGTATAAGACTCCCCCTCCCCCCTCCTCTTCTTAAATAACAGTACAGACACAGCCATGAGATTCGAACCCGCGGACCCTTACGAACCAAGCAAACCCAGTCCACTTTAACCTCTTGGTCATGACGTGGTTACATTACTGTCATTTTTTTTTTATAATACTCGATTATTATTTCAATCACATCATTTCATTGTTGAATTCATAACTACCTGATTGCCAACACTCACATTACCTGATTCCCACACTGACAACATCTGATCCCCCCCTCCCCACCCGCCCCAGGTCAGATGGTATCAGGCAGATCTCGGTAAATATTATACCAGGGTCACCTCCGACTTTATCATTCCTTTAGGATAAACGGTGACCAATTTGAAGATCATTTCTTAAGGATAATTTGGAGTGATATTTCGTGATACTTTTACCGAGCCTCTGATCTCAGCGCCCCGACCATACCACTCAACACACGAGCTGTCAACCAGATAGCTTCGTTCTTACATACGTCCAGTTTTTATTTACATGTTTTATTAATCAGATGAATCATTAGACGGAATATTTACGTTGGTTTTAGGGGAAAGTTCAGAAAAACGGGGTTTCCTTTCGGCATGGCAGGGACACCGCCCGGAGTAAGATGTGCACTGAGGATCCTCCACACGTGACCATTTCAGTGATAGACAACTCTTTGGCTAAAAGTTTAATCATGGGGCGTTTAGCGGACTACATGTTTGATTATAGTTGTCTCTGTGTGACCAGTGAGCACGAGGGACAATACAGCCGCCTTCCCACACCACCACATGGTCGAGAATCCCAGCAGGAGTCGAGGCTGAGGTGGGTCTTACAGGTGGTGTGTGTGGGTGCGGGCCAGCATTACGTTTCCCCCCTACGTAACCCTCAATTACCCAGCCCAGGAGACAGACACAAAAACATAGGTTAAGATCAGCGTGCCATTGGGCATAGTCATTGTACCGGTTATTAGCATATTTTAACCACAGTTTCTTCCATTTAAAAGGTCCTTTAGGTGTCGGTGGATCTATTCCACACCGGTTAACTGCATAGGGAGGTAGCAAAAACAAGGGGCTGTAAGAATCAGGGAATGTTTTGCTAATTGTTACATGTTTTGTCTCAAGTATCCTATTACAAACCATTACAGTTTTGACCGCAAATGATAATTGTCTAGGCGTTACAGCCCCAACCACGCCGAGGCCGAGGAGTTATCATTACACACATAACATGGCACCGGCCTGGCCAGCCTTGATGCCCTCTGTCCAGCGGCTGACGGCGACCACCACGCCCCCGGCCTACTACAGTATTTCCTCCCCCGTCAGCCTCACCACCTCGCGTTAAGTCCTGTCCAGGGGGTGATGGTCATAGACTCGTTGTTCAATTAATACAAGCTACTATAAAATATTTTATTATATTACTCAGATACAAGCAAGGAGAACGATGAAACAAGTATCGTTATCAAAATTCTTTCACCACCGAGGCGTCTAGCTACCCGAGATACGAGAGACAGAAGATAGCCGAAATTGAGGGTAAGGAAAAAAAAGACAGTCTTTGGTGGACAGAGGTTCTATACGGAATAGATAGACAACAAAGCGTTAAGGGCCCTCCCAGATGCCCTCGTAGGACTGTGGAAGTATCTATAGAACTGGGAAAGCGAAAACGTGTTCTGTGAATGTACAAAGTGGGAAATATTTTGAGGGGAAAGATATTATTGTTGACTATTTTGATGTTTGCATTTTATGTAGTGAATCGAGGAGACGAAATGCCCCAGTACCACATACAAACAATGATAAACTCTATTGCTCTATTACTCAGGATAGAAGCAAGGACAAGCTCTATTGCTTTACACTGCAGGATAAAGCTCATGTGCTTATCCAAAACGCTCTACTTCATGCCCAATAGAGCTGCTACACGCTGGTCACTCGCATTAACCGGTGTCCGATAAAACAAAGTGTGAGCTCTGGTTATCAACGATTCACTCCAGTAAATTTTATATGCTACTAAATAGTGAAGTGTAATTGTGGGTCATTGGTGGTGATAATGATATCGGTAATTGGTGGAGCTGTTCTCTCTGCTGTTGTCGCTACTACTGCTGCTCTTGTTGCTGTCTTACAAAGGGGCACGATCCCCCGCTCTTCTCACAAAGGAGAACCCATCCTTCCTTCCTTCTATTAAGAGGCTTACATCTCCCCTCCTCTCATAAGGGGATCCCAACCCTCTCCCCTTCCCATAAAAGAGACCAAATCCTCCCTCGTCTCATAAAGGGGTCCTCCTCCCCAACCCTCCCACAAAGGACTCCCCCTCTCCCTCTTTTCTATAATAGGGACTAACCTTCCCACTCCCATAACACCATCGAGCTCAACAAGTTTCTCCCCCACAACCCACATCCCGGTCCTTGTCTCTGTTACATCAACCAAGGGCGTCGTCCCTGACCTCTGACCCCACACCACTGGTCATACACAGCCCTCGTTACCTAGGCCTAAGTCCTACATGACGCTACGTGTCCGGTAAATTAGACCAACACATGTGGGGTTATTGTGTCTGGCTGTGTACTTGTTGTTTATGTCTCATCCTGTGTGTGTGTGTGTGTGTGTGTGACGACATTCTCTTTGATAACACGTTTTTGTCTTCATCAGTTAATAAAGTAAATTAATAAATTATATTAAAATATTAAATAAAAATAGTTTGTGTCATTTCCTTTCCGTTAACGAGGCCAACAGGTTGATTAGCGTCGTGGTTTAGTAGACGAAGCCAGGGAGGAGGGGCAGGTCAGGGAGGAGGGGGCGGGTCAGGGAGGAGGGGGCGGGTCAGGGAGGAGGGGGCGGGTCAGGGAGGAGGGGCCGGGTCAGGGAGGAGGGGGCGGGTCAGGGAGGAGGAGTGGTGTGGTCAGTAAGGGGATAAGCAGGTGGAGGGGGGGGGGGGGCAGCGACAGGGCCCAACAGACGAATGAGCAGAAAGTTTCGCCACGATAGGAAGCAGAGTAGTCAGCAGGATAACAGTGGTATTCAACTTATAGGCTAACAGGGTGCAGTTAGCGGTAAGCAGGCAGTACAGCATTGGGAGTCAAAAGAAAAAAACAAAATTAAAGAGAGTTCAACAAGCAGGTCAGCAGTGGGGATCAGCAGGCGGAGGAGCAAGCTAAAGAAGGTTCACCGAGCAGGTCAGCAGCGGACACAACAGTGAGGGTCAGCAGGTAAATACAACAGCGAGGATCAGCAGACGGAGTAAGCTAAAGAAGGGTCATGGAGCAGGTCAGCAGCGGGGGGTCAGCAGCGGACACAACACACGCTAGCTATTCACTGGGTCGGAACGTGATAGTATTTGGCTCGCCGATGGACTGATAACCCTATCAATTTGGTTCCTGGAGTAGAACGATCTCTAATTGTTGTGTGATGGACTGTCGCAGCCCCTGATTAAGAGATGTGTCTTGACTTTTTTCGGAATTGTTGCATATTTGAAACTTCCCGTCAAGGCTCACTGGCGAAGGAGAAAAAAAAAATTAATATGAAGCAATGGTTTAAGTCTCTGGGATATTTGAAGGTAAGACTGACTAGAAAATATCTTTAGAGCGGTTATGTTACAGTGTTTTAGAAGTGTTAATCGATTGACTAGAAAATGGCCTAGACTGATGATTCTTGATGGTATAACTGTAGGAACTATTGATGAAGCGCATGACACAATGGGTTGACTACTTCGTCCAGAAAAAACAACAACAGAGAAATATTTAACAATGAGTAATATAATTCTGACCACTACATTACAGTTAATATTGCCATAGTTAATCCTGGGGCTTGTACACACACACACACACACACACACACACACACACACACACACACACACACACACACACAAGAAACAATAGTACTGCTTCGTGTTTACATCTGACTCTCTTAACACCAATATAAGCGAGACATATTAAACCTATCTTATCGCATTTCTCTTAAACCCAAACAAGTTTTAATAAGAATCTTCCGTCTCATTAAAACAGGAAAATGAAAACACAGTTGGATCATCAATAATAAAACTTTTAACCTTTGAGTAAATCTTTTTGGAAATCATATTATCCACCGAAACTCACTTATGACTGTCAATACCTGAATGTTTCCAGCCTCATTATCTACCTGGAACATCGGTGCTGGAAAAACACTTGATTGGATGTGAAAGTTGAGGATAGAGTAAAAACAGAGACAGATTAACTTTATGTTCTTTAAAGGATTTGATCAACTATGAAAACCTTGAGTAGAAAGTTGAGGAAGGGCGACAGAGTGGCCTTGTTGGTGTAGGGGGGAGGAGGGGAAGAGGGAGGGATGTACAAGGTGACTCTAATAACGGGAGACACAGTGATTTCTTAATTGTAATAAGAAAAAATACACATTATATTATTAGAACATCAGAATGAATGATAATATATACCATAGGTCTATTGGCCCATACTGGACAGCACTGTTTGAAGACACCCCAGCGTGTTCGAGTTAATGATGATGTTCATGATTTGTGTTGACCCCTTGCTTGTAATTAGGACACACACCTGTAGAGCCAGATAGTTTATGCTACTTAGTACAGGTGAGAGACATTTACCTGTCCTTTTCCCTCTCCCACCCACAAAAAATCAGAGACAGACAGTCATACAGTCACCATTCCACCAGTCACCACGGGAATAAAACAACTGTGGGGGCTTGAGGACAGCTGGGGTGAGGGGTGACTGAGAATGACTGGGGGTAACTGGGAGATGACTGGGGTGTGACAGGGATGACTGAGAATGACTAAGGATGGCTAAATGATAAATGGGAAGTGACTGGGGTTAACTGGGGATGACTGGGGGATGACTAAGGATGGCTAGGTGATAAATGGGAAGTGACTGGAGGTAACTGGGGATAACAGAGGGATGACTGTGGCTGACTGGGGGGGGGGGGGGGTGAGTTTCTCCACATGGCTACCACGTCTAATTCATCAACCACTATTTAGGGCGAAAAGCGCGTGAGTTTTAGAACCTTAACTACCAATTAAGAACCAGAACGAGCAATTACCGATATGAGGGCAAGGGTAATTAGGCCTGACCAGATGCCACAATTGCCATCCCCATCTGGTTATTTCCGCTAATTTGAACTAAGGAAAACCTAAACAAGCGGTGTTTACAGAGTTCCCCCACTAATGGCCGCCGGACAAAATAGTGTTGAGGGTTGAGCACTGACACTAATTCTTTGACCTATTTTAATGACTCTATTAAAGGTAAGTGTCATATCGTCATTTAAATGCCTAAAAAAAAATTATTGGCATTAGTAAACATTAAAGTTTAAGTGAGGAATTTATAACGCCAAAGACCCCTCACAAAAAATAATAAATAAACAAACAAATGAATGAATGAATGAATGAATTACTGAATGAATGAATTACTGAATGAACGAACGAATGAATGAATGAATGGATGAATGAATGAATAAACGAATGAACAAATGAATGAATGAATGAATGAACGAATAAATGAATGAATGAATGAATATCTAGCCACTAGCTCCCTTACGTCCAGCACTAGAGAGACCAGCTGCCTCCAGTGTAGATAGATATATAGATAGATAGATAGATAGATTGAGGGGGAAATGAATTCTCTCACACACACACACTGGGATAATCCTGGTGGCCGGTGTGACGTCACGCACAGGACCCTAAACACCGCAATTAACAAACTGCTATTAATTAAATCTTCCCACCCTCCCTCCTTCTTCCCTCCCCCTCCATCCCTTCTATCCTCCCTCCCTCTTACTTTCCCTCCCCTCTCTACCCTCTGCCCCCCACCCCCTCAATCAAGCTGTGTGTGTGTGTGTGTGTGTGTGTGTGTGTGTGTGTGTGTGTGTGTGTGTGTGTGTGTGTGTGTGTGTGTCATTTCTTATATATAAATACCTATTAAGTGAAAAGTTATTTTATGAGACAAAAATCAGTGAAAATTAATTTAAATAAAAGTGAAGATTTGATGAAGTTTAAGCACCCCCAACTTAACCCACCTGACGTTACCTGGTGGTGGTGGTAGTGGTGGCAGTAGTAGTAGCGTGGTGGCAGTGGTGGCGGCAGTAGCAGCGTGGTGGTGGTGGTGGTGGTAGCAGTGGTGGTGGTGGTGGTGGTAGTGGTGGCAGTAGTAGCGTGGTGGTGGTGGTGGTAGTGGTGGCAGTAGTAGCGTGGTGGCAGTGGTGGCGGCAGTAATAGCTTGGTGGTAGTGGTAGTGGCGGCAGTAGTAGCGTGGTGGTGGTGTTGGTGGTAGTGGCGGCAGTAGTAGCGTGGTGGCAGTAGTAGCGTGGTGGCAGTGGTGGCGGCAGTAGTAGCGTGGTGGTGGTGGTGGTGGTAGTGGTGGTGGCAATAGTAGCGTGGTGGTGGTGGTGGTAGTGGTGGCAGTAGTAGCGTGGTGGCAGTGGTGGCGGCAGTAATAGCTTGGTGTTGGTGGTAGTGGCGGCAGTAGTAGCGTGGAGGTAGTGGTGGCGGCAGTAGTAGCGTGGTGGTGGTGGTGGTAGTGGTGGCAGTAGTAGCGTGGTGGTGGTGGTGGTGGTAGTGGTGGCAGTAGTAGCGTGGTGGTGGTGGTGGTAGTGGTGGCAGTAGTAGCGTGGTGGTGGTGGTAGTGGTGGCAGTAGTAGCGTGGTGGCAGTGGTGGCGGCAGTAATAGCTTGGTGGTGGTGGTAGTGGCGGCAGTAGTAGCGTGGTGGTGGTGTTGGTGGTAGTGGCGGCAGTAGTAGCGTGGTGGTAGTGGTGGCAGTAGTAGCGTGGTGGCAGCAGTAGTAGCGTGGTGGTAGTGGTGGCGGCAGTAGTAGCGTGGTGGCAGTGGTGGCGGCAGTAATAGCTTGGTGTTGGTGGTAGTGGCGGCAGTAGTAGCGTGGTGGTAGTGGTGGCGGCAGTAGTAGCGTGGTGGCAGTGGTGGCGGCAGTAATAGCTTGGTGTTGGTGGTAGTGGCGGCAGTAGTAGCGTGGAGGTAGTGGTGGCGGCAGTAGTAGCGTGGTGGTAGTAGTGGCGGCAGTAGTAGCGTGGAGGTAGTGGTGGCGCCCCCTGTCCTGGACGTGGGGTATAAAAGAACTAACACAGCTCCTCCTCCCTGCCAATAACAGGTGGATGTCAACAAACCCTCTGTTGACACGCGCACCTCGCCAGCTGATCCAGTTAATTGTCAACCTGCTAATTAAACCTTCCATACACTACTCTTGTGCCTCTACCTGCCATCATACATTTGGTTTTAATACATCGTGTATGAGGGATTTGTTACTGAGGGAGTAGGGAGTTTGGAGGAAGGAGTATAGAAGGATTTAGGGAATAAGGGTTAAAGTCAGGGAGTGTTGAGAGGGGGGAGGGGGGAGTGGTAATCAGGGTGCCGGGGGAGTTTATGGCACCAATAATGTTGGAGTCAACACTGAGGCGACGTGAACACCCCGCCACCACCACCACCACTACCACCCTCAGTGTGTGTGTGTGTAAACAGGCCTGTACCAGAGAGTGTTGCATGGTTAAAAGCCTTTTGTAAATTTCAGATGATAACAACATTTTTACTACAGTTAGTGTCATGTGTACATTTGTTTGCTTCCACGATTATATATCAAGATTTTAATTATACCTCTGACAGAACATATCAATATTATCTATACACCGAGTGGGGTGAGAGGGAGTTGGCAGTGATGAAGGGATGGATACACGAGGTGACAGTGAGGGAGGTGTGTGAGTGGTGAGGGAGGGGTGTGAGTGGTGAGGGAGGGGTAGCAGGAGCACTGCGTTAACCAGATTCCCGTCACCCAGCACTTAGCACACCATCACACGTGCCGCTCATACAGGTGTTAAAACGTGTCCCCTGTACATACCTGGCGACCTGATCCTCCTGTACACACACACACACACACTTTCAACTGATATACAAAGGTTTTCGTAAACAGACTTTGTCAAATTGGAAGGAAATGTATAAAATTCCGACAAAATTTTATCTATAATCTGCTCGCCATTCTATCGTCAGTGTACAGTACATCAATTACACCGATTTCCAAAACATTATGAAGTTGGTAGTATCTCCTGCCAGGGGTCAGCACAACTTTTAAACAGACGTAGAAACAGACACCAAGTTATATAGTGCGGTGGCGGGACATACTGACCAACCAGAGAGGAATTCATAAATCAATCAAAATTACCTTAGTCGTTTTACCTGCCAATCAACTGGACGGATACCTATTTTATTGCCTCTTTTAAATGATTTCCACTTTATATATGTTTCATTTCGTTTTCAGAGCAGAGAAACTAATAACTAAACATTCAGAAATAAATAATATAAACATTAAATACGAGTTCCTTTATGAAGTGTCCCGTCAATACTAATGTTTATATAAAAATTATTTACACAAAACATTCAAAATAAGAAAGTTAATTAATATCTCCCACATCAACATAATAACCACCCTACTCCCATCTCTCACACACTCGTCCAAGTTAGCCACACCATGGACCTATTCTCAGTGACCGCTTCTGGATATACAGCGAGGAGAAGTGACCTAAACCCCTGATTGACTTCTACACCTTCAACAAACCTACATTAGGAGACACCACCATGACCCCCGGAGATAAAGTCTGATGCTTATGACGAAATATCTTGTTTCATCATTCCTTTGAGGTGTTTAATATAGACAGTACCAAGACGGACACTTGTTACATGTTAAATTGTGAACATAGAGCAGCGTCTGTGAGGAGAAAGAACCTTGCATCATTTACAATCATTGCTCTCACTGTTACTCATTAACTTAGTAATTTATTAACACCTTCACTTATTAACATCACAACCAGGATATAATTTAACTTCATGTTGGAAATTTATACACGTAGTTCCTTAAACACTTTTGTTCTCGTGGTAAATGTTGAGGTAACGTGGGGGTAGGGGGGGGGAGGGGTGACAGGTATTGTACCGGTGCCTTCGTAAGTAAGGTTTAAGGTTCCCACAGCAGCGGCAGGTAAGCGTGCAGAACTATACGGTTCACCTATATTGTGTGAACTTATCAATATTCATGGGAAATACCTTGAAAATTACCGTCTCCAGTGCTGTCCCATACCATTACCAAATTTAGGGGTGATGGTGATGAAGGGCTGGTGAAGGAGTGGTGAAGGGCAGGTGAAGGAGTGATGAAGGGCTGGTAAAGGGCAAGTGAAGGGCTGGTGAAGGGCTGGTGAATGAGTGAAGGGCTGGTGAAGGAGTGAAGGGCTGGTGAAGGAGTGGTGAAGGAGTGATGAAGGGCTGGTAAAGGGCAAGTGAAGGGCTGGTGAAGGGCTGGTGAATGAGTGAAGGGCTGGTGAAGGAGTGATGAAGGGCTGGTAAAGGGCAAGTGAAGGGCTGGTGAAGGGTTGGTGAATGAGTGAAGGGCTGGTGAAGGGGTGATGAAGGAGTTTTGAAGGGCTGGTGAAGGGCAGGTGAAGGAGTGATGAAGGGTTGGTGAAGGAATGGTGAAGGGGTGATGAAGGAGTTTTGAAGGGCTGGTGAAGGGCAGGTGAAGGAGTGATGAAGGGCTGGTGAAGGAGTGATGAAGGGGTGATGAAGGGCTGGTGAAGGAGTGGTGAAGGGCTGATGAAAGGCTGGTGAATGAGTGGTGAAGGGCTGGTGAAGGAGTGGTGAAGGGGTGATGAAGGAGTTTTGAAGGGCTGGTGAAGGGCAGGTGAAGGAGTGGTGAAGGAGTGATGAAGGGCTGGTAAAGGGCTGGTGAAGGAGATATGGAGGAGTGGTGAAGGAGTGACGAAGGGCTGGTGAAGGAGTGGTGAAGGGCTGGTGAAGGAATGGTGAAGGGCTGGTGAAGGAGATATGGAGGAGTGAAGGAGTGATGAAGGGCTGGTGAAGGAGTGGTGAAGGGCTGGTGAAGGGCAGGTGGCTGGTGTAAGGGGACAGCAGTGAGGGCAGGAGCACGCCACTATACTCTAACCTTTGGCCCTCAGCTTCCTGTGTATACGGTAATTAACAAGTAATTAACAAGAATAATTTTGCTAATATCTTCTCTATACTGAATACATTAACAAAATTTAGTGTAAACTCTAAGTATATAAATAAATACACATATCTTATAATAATAATTCTTAGGTAATTTTCCATAAGTACAAACATATTAAGGTGTATTAGTAATTATATATCAGTTACAAATACTATACTGTAATTATGAAGCTATATATTATACATACACTCTGGTAAAGCATTAATGAGAGCGGTACCAATTGAAACCCTCCGCTGACTGCTGAAACTACATTAGTTTTTAAAGCCATTAGTAACCCGGGATGCCCTCACCCATCATAAGCTATCAATAATTGGTCTATCTCCCGGTGGTGCTGATGGAATGATTAAAGGTAATTAGCATAGCTTGTGGTGGAGGTAACACCCACTGATGGAGGGTTGAGGGAGGTCCTGGTCTTAAATTCTTGAGGGGGTGGTGGTGGTGACGGCAGTGGCAGTGGTGGTTGTAATGGTGGTGGTGGTAATGATGTTGGTGGTGATTGTAATGGTGGTGACGGCAGTGGCAGTAGTGGTTGTAATGGTGGTGATAATGGTGGTAAGGGTGATGGTGACCTCATATTAACATCCTGGGTGGGTATGGGGGGTAGGTGGGTACTGGGTGGTGATCATAACGTCTTGGGGGGGGGGGGAGGGGGCAGGGGGTAGAGTTAGTATCTTACTGTACATTGAATGTTAAGTAACTGCAAATGTATGGCAGGAAGATGGTGATTCACTTTACAATAAGGTCGTTCAGCCTGTTTGCCACGATAGGATTGACCAGCTAAGTGACCTCACGAAACTGGGAGTAAATTTGTGGGAAGATAATGACATAATACTCGGATGATTAAGTACTTCTATAACCAGGAATCATAAGGACTAATATAATTTCTAATTGGTTTACGTATAATCACAGTCATAGAAAACCTAACCTAACCTAACCATGAATAATCCAAGAGTGTGATATCGGGTGTTTTAATTATCTGATCCGAATCGTGGCTCAATGTCCCTCAGATAACTATTACGATATCTTCAACTATTACGCAATACTCATGGTTACCGGAATTTCGGATATTCATTAAATTGTTACTAGCCGGATGCTGGATAACTTGAGGGTCCGGCTGGCTATACAGATGGTGCACGTACAGGGGCGTTACCGGACCGTGCAGTAAATCAAGGTTGTGTTGAGGTTCTCTCCCATTCATCCGTGCAGCCAGCCACCCATTACCCGGCCAACGTTTAACACACAACAATGCGAGCGTAAAAAACCATCCATGAATACGTTAACTGCACGTTTATTCATCGGTTATTATTCTTAACTAGTTCGTACGCTGCCTTGTTTGTTCTTCCCCGATGGTCATTGTTCATCAATCACCGCTGTTGTTCTTGTTATTGCCGGGGAGGAGGGTGGCCACGATGAACAGTTGGGTCTACACTATAGGTATACGTTATAATGCCTCTGTGTGTGTGTGTGTGTGTGTGCGTGTGTGTGTAACTTATATAAATATGAGTTGTTCTGTACAAGTTCTCTGTCGACTGTTGATCAATAATTGTCTCAGTAATCTTGCTTATTTACCTTCGACTTGTCAACATCTTTATTGATTTCTAAGAACTTCCTATCTACTATGACTCTATTACCGTTGACGAAGGTTCCTGACGAAGGTACACCACACGGCTACCAGCACCCACCCCCCAGGCACACCTTCACCCTCGATATTAACCCTTTGTCTCTCTCACTTCACCTTAACCTCTCCGCCGTGATAATCATTCACGATATTTAGCTAAACCAAAAATTTCCAGGGAAACATTATGTGACTCTTCTATCTCTCCAGCTTGTATAATAATTATTTTCCTCATAAGTGGATACGAGGGAAGGTTTCTGACTCACTTAAACATGAAGACAGTAAAGGTTAAAAAATAGTCTTGGAAATTATACAGATATTCTATGTTTATGACCGATATGTGATTCTTACAACAATTACATAAAACACGAGAAAGTTGGAGAAATCTGAACCTGATAAATTAAGAAGCAACGACTCAGTTCTGACCTCCGGCACTCGCTGTTGACCTCTACCACATCCGGTCAGGGACTCACCCGGAGGCAAGGAGATCGGCTACTAATTGGTCATCTGAGCCATCACGTGACCCCCTGTGACCCAAGGCGACCCCGGCTGGAGAGATTTCCTGAAACATCAACAGAGGAGGACCCGAGTTGGGCCACCAGGGTCGACTTGCCTCATTAGTGCCTCTTTTGTTTGACTTGACTCGATCCAGTGAGTGGTTCTGAGGGAGGGAAAGGAAGGGGGGGGGGCGCATGGAGGGGTTCAGAGAGTGTGTGTATGGTTCTGGGGGGAAGGGCGCCTGGAGGGGTTCAGAGAGTGTGTGTATGGTTCTGAGGGGGGGAGGGCGCATGGAGGGGTTCAGAGAGAGTGTGTGTATGGTTCTGAGGGGGGAGGGCGCATGGAGGGGTTCAGAGAGTGTGTGTATGGTTCTGGGGGGGAGGGCGCATGGAGGGGTTCAGAGAGTGTGTGTATGGTTCTGAGGGGGGAGGGCGCATGGAGGGGTTCAGAGAGAGTGTGTGTATGGTTCTGAGGGGGGAGGGCGCATGGAGGGGTTCAGAGAGTGTGTGTATGGTTCTGGGGGGAAGGGCGCATGGAGGGGTTCAGAGAGTGTGTGTATGGTTCTGGGGGGGAGGGCGCATGGAGGGGTTCAGAGAGTGTGTGTATGGTTCTGGGGGGAGGGAGGGCGCATGGAGGGGTTCAGAGAGTGTGTGTATGGTTCTGGGGGGAGGGAGGGCGCATGGAGGGGTTCAGAGAGTGTGTGTATGGTTCTGGGGGGGCGCATGGAGGGGTTCAGAGAGTGTGTGTATAGTTCTGGGGGGGAGGGAGGGAGAGAAATATTGTGGGAGAAACAAATGCACCTGAAAAGAGAGAGAGAGAGAGAGAGAGAGAGAGAGAGAGAGAGAGAGAGAGAGAGAGAGAGAGAGAGAGGTCACTACCGACAGAAGTAAGCTAGCGACACAGTATATGACCACTAGAGGCTCACATCTCAGGTGACCTCACCCTCCACCGTGGTAGTTTGGCACTCATTATCCTCGCCCTGTTTGGAGTGCCACGCGGCCCAACGGTGCGTGTGACCCACGCTTCATATTGTCCAGGCACCCCTGCACTACATCACCCCTACTAGGGGCACACGCCGGACCTCCCTGACACACCCCACACTCCCTGACCCACCTTGGCACTCCCTGACACACCCTAGCACTCCCTGACACACCCTAGCACTCCCTGATACACCTTGGCATTCCCTGACACACCCTAGCACTCCCTGATACACCCTAGCACTCCCTGACACACCCTAGCACTCCCTGACACACCCTAGCACTCCCTGATACACCTTGGCTTTATCCTGAGTTCAAGTAGTAATGATATACTGAAAATTACTCCACCTCACCAGCCTTGTCAGTGAGAAATCGTGGATGGAGACACACTTTTATAACATCGTTTATAAGGTTGACTTAACGCTGTGTTGTCACCTAATGTCGTAGAGAGAATAACTACGATAAACCTTCCCACTGTTTATTTACCCCCCCCCCCCCTCCCACACACACACACACACACACACACACCATCACTTCCCGGATGGTCTCCCCGGTACCTGGTCGCGACATACGATATGAAACAGAGGAAGGTTGGACAGAGTAGATGTGCCCATTTTGCGCTTCCACACCAGCTTTTGTTTTGTGGTCCGCCCACTACTCGGGGGTCATGTTTCTGGCACACGGTGGGGGCGGCAGCGGATACAAGCGTGTTAAAGGATTATACCGGGCCACATATACTGCTGGGAGGGCAGCTGAGTGTGTGTATGGGTGGCCGTCTTCCTTATAAACACACACACAAGTGAAAAGTGGGCGAGGAGGTGGGTCTGGGAGGTTGATTATGGAGGAAGAGGTAGGATATGGGCGTGGGAGGTAAGCACAAAAGACCGGCGTACAACAAGGGCGCGGGAGAACAGGCGTGGGAGGCAGGCGTGGGAGGTGTAACAATAGAGGTGTTTTGATCCTGGTGAGCCACTGTGACCGACCTTGGTGTGTCAGCGGTAACAGGTCACACCAGGGAGGCCATACTGAGGTGGTGGTCTAGGTGAGGGAAGAAGGTCTTGGAGGTGAGGGAAAAAGGTCTTGGAGGTTAGAGAAAAAGGTCTTGGAGGTGGATGAAGGTCTTGGCGGTGAGAGAAAAAGGTCTTGGAGGTCAGAGAAAAAGGTCTTGGAGGTCGGAGAAAAAGGTCTTGGAGGTGAGGAGTAAACTTAGACACGAGAGAGAGGGGTCTTTGAGGTAATGAGTTATCATGAGGGTGAAGAGTGGTCACCCAACTCACATGTACTCAAGTTCCACCATGATGATCTGTGTGTGTAGGGCGTGAGGTGGGGTGAGGCGTGGGGTGAGGCGTGGGGTGGGGTGAGGCGTGGGGTGAGGTGTGAGGTGGGGTGAGGCGTGAGGTGAGGCGTGAGGTGGGGTGAGGCGTGAGGTGGGGTGAGGCGTGGGGTGGGGTGAGGCGTGAGGTGGGGTGAGGCGTGGGGTGGGGGGATCGAACTTACGACTCTGACACTCAAAACCACCAATCTACCCGCAGAGCCAATAGTAAGATTAACAAGCAATTATATATTTAGAATGTTAATTAAAATCTATTGTAATTACGGCCTTTATTATCAACAATTCAACAAACTTAGCAGTGAGTTGGATTATTTTTTCGGATATGTAAAGGGTATTTGTTTACTCTGGGTGTAGAGACGTGATGGATCTTACACCCACGGTCCTGATATAAACGTTTACCCTCAGTCTAAACGTGTGCACCAGCAGCCGCCATCCTAGCTCCTGCAAGGTGTTCCCAAGACAGCGAGGAGGAAACTGGATACGCTTAACACTAGTAGCCGCCCAGACCAGTTACAGTGGCTGGGATGGGTGGCTGTCATAAGCATACCTTTCCCACACACAACTACCGGACCAACACTGCTTTTCTCACTACCCCACACACACACACACACACATGCACACACACACACAAACACACACACATGCAAAAAAAAAAAAGTACCCGTTAGTGTTTATTGGTATTTTTTTTCTCGATTCATATTACACACACCCTACCTCCTAACACCCCCCCCCCTCTCTCCCCCTACCAGCTCATGAATACATTACCAATACACATCTTATCTCTGTTATCCAATATTGCTTACCCTACTCTTTACTCTCTATCTCTCTTCGTCTATCAATCGTTCTCTTTCATCACTATAATAATAATTAACTTCGCTCTCTTATCTTCATTAATGTCCTCTCTGCCTCCTCTCCTCTTCCTCTTAACCTCTTCTCCTTTCTCTTTACCTCCCACAATCGTTCCTTTTCCCTCCACACCTCTCTCATTCTCCTCCCCCTCCTCCAGGCAGCAGAGGAGTCGGCACACACATTATTAAGACAAACAAACAGAGGCGCCGTAACAAGAATTTAAGGAGTGATAACAGATCGTCAGTTCTCCAGCACCACAAGTTTATTTTGCCGGCTGCCTCTGTCCTCCTCCCCGATGCCGCCCCACTCACTCACTCTTGACGCCCCTATACTCACTCTGACGCCCCACTCACTCACTCTGACGCCCCTATACTCACTCTGACGTCCCTATACTCACTCACTCTGACGCCCCTATACTCACTCTGACGCCCCAACTCACTCTGCCTCCCTTACTCACTCTGCCGCCCTATTTACTCTGCTGCTCCTACTCACTCTGCCGCCCCTACTCACTCTGCCGCCCCAACTCACTCTGTCGCACCCACTCACTCACTCTCACGCTCCAATCACTCTATCAGAGGTACAGGTGTGCAAGAATTCTACAAGAAGTTGGAGTTTTGTCTCATTCCACAAGTAAGTCACCGTCCACTGCAGGACCTCGAGACCTGTTAGTTGCCTCGATCTCCTGTGACTCCAACAATTACTACATCAGCGAGACACTCAAGGTGAAACTAGTGATTGTATCCAGGAATGACGACACCCTCATCCTCTATCTCCCACACTTACTCCAAGAAATAACAGGAAAATAGTCAAATTATAGCGAATTATTCCTGATATGAGAAGTTACAAGGAAGATGTCAGTTGTCCCCACCTAACACTTAACCAACACTCTCGGCATGAATACCAACCAGATATCAAATTGATAATCTTTGCAGAATCCCACGAAGTTATAAGATTTCACAAAATGTCTCACGACCCTCTGAGGTGAACGCCTTCTTGAGGTCGACATACACGATTCCTGCTGTAACTTATGACGGTGCTCAGGTGCACGAAACGCCGGGATGAAGTCACTTGTTGACTTCTTTGATATGAATTCACAATGTTAAAGACAATGGTCGCGAGGAAATGATCTTGAATCTGCGTGAGGTAATGGGTGAACAAAAGACTCGGGTATATAACGCTCACTCCTCTATCGTCTCACCTTTCCATACAGATGTTACCAGTTGCTCCTTAACCAATGATCTTTACTGATACTCAACTGCCCAAACAACAGACCTACAAGTGTAATCCACAAACACTTGCTACAAACATTCAGAGGTTTGCATCAGTGCCGCCAAACCCAGAGGCCTTTCCACTCAAAACTTTCCCATAACACCGACGAACACGGGGATGGGTGTAGGAGCAGGGAGAGGGGTGGCACAGATGACACAGTAAACACAGACCTCTACTATCCAGGCACAAGACACACTGCAGAGGGAGAGGATCAAAAGGAAAATGACCTCCCACCGAGAACAATGTACACGTACTGGTAATTTTGTTAATATATAAACTGATATCACCAACTGGATCGTTAAAATATTGGATATTAATGAGAATATTACACAAAATAAAATAAAGGTGTTAAAAGCAGCAAGTTACAAAAAAAAAGATAATATTTTAATTCATAGCTGAGTGTCTGTATCTTATGTCGTATTATTTACTCTTTTAAAAAAACATCTCTAGTGTATGGCGGATTTAAATTATACTTTCCACCAATTAAAAGACATTATAAGTTCTTTATTGGGGGGTAATTATATATTAAAATAGAACAATAAAAGAATATGATATGAATATTAAAATGAGGAGAGAATGAGGAGTGAACATGGGTGGAGAGGGACCAGGGCCACACCATGTAGGGAGAGAAGGTAAGCAATGAGGAACAACCACACCTGTTCCTCCCCCCCCCCCCCTCTCTCTCTCCCTCCTCCGTGTTTGGAAGTTTGGTCTCACACACCAATTTCCAACTTAAGATCAATAACATATAGAGTAATTGCCCTTTTTTTTTTTACTATCTGTTGTAAATTGGAAAAAAAAAATACTAAATGCCACAGGACTTCCAACACGGGGTTCAGAATCATATCTAATAGGTTATACTACTGCATGGGAAGGTACAGTGACAGACAGACAGGCAGACACACACACGTGATCCGCCAGCCTCGCCCGTCCTCAGGTTAAGACGCTTATCGTGGACCCTAAATGACGACCACCAGAGTAAAGTTGTGATGAGTTTAGGACACACGCCACCCCCCCTCACCCCAGCTCCTATATATGTATTAGTGATTCCCACGCCCCCACGCCTCATATCCCACGCCTCAAGCAACGCTTCTCCCAATACCTCAACCCTCACTTCACCACCACGCTTCACCCCTGCTCCTCTCCCCACACTTCACCTCACACTTCGCCCACACTTCACCTCACACTTCTCCCCACACTTCACCTCACACTTCACCCACACTTCTTCCCACACTTCTCACACCTCACCCCTGCTCCTCTCCCCACACTTCTCACACGCTTCACCCCTGCTCCTCACCCCACGCTTCACCCCAGCTCCTCTCCCCACACTTCACCCGTTCCTCACCCCACACTTCTCCCCTGCTCCTCTCCCCACACTTCACCTCACACTTCTTCCCACACTTCACCCACACATCACCTCACACTTCTTCCCACACTTCACCCACACTTCACCTCACACTTCACCCACACTTCTTCCAACACTTCACCCCTGCTCCACTCCCCACACTTCTTACCACACTTCACCCACACTTCACCCCTGCTCCTCACCCCAGCTCTCTCCACACTTCACCCCACACTTCACCCCAGCTCTCTCCACACTTCACCCCACACTTCACCCCTGCTCCTCTCCCCACACTTCACCCCTGCTCCTCTCCCCACACTTCACCCCTGCTCCTCACCCCACACTTCACCCCTGCTCCTCTCCCCACACTTCACCCCTGCTCCTCACCCCACACTTCACCCCTGCTCCTCGCCCCACACTTCACCCCTGCTCCTCACCCCACACTTCTCCCCTGCTCCTCACCCCACACTTCACCCCTGCTCCTCACCCCACACTTCACCCCTGCTCCTCTCCCCACACTTCACCCCTGCTCCTCTCCCCACACTTCACCCCTGCTCCTTTCCCCACACTTCACCCCTGCTCCTCACCCCACACTTCACCCCTGCTCCTCACCCCACACTTCACCCCTGCTCCTCACCCCACACTTCACCCCTGCTCCTCACCCCACACTTCACCCCTGCTCCTCACCCCACACTTCACCCCTGCTCCTCACCCCACACTTCACCCCTGCTCCTCACCCCACACTTCTACCGCTTGTCTCGACTCTCTCAACGCCCAGAATTTCATCACGCACCAAAACTTACGCCCACGCGACTCATCTCTCGGCAGCACTTCTTAGCTTACGCCCACGCGACTCATCTCACGCCCACACTCCTTATTTCACGTCCACACTTCTTAGCTCACGCCCACACTCCTAATCTCACGCCCACACTCCTTAGCTAACGCCCATACGACTATCTTACGCCCAAGTGCCTCAACTCACGCCCACACGTTTAATCTCACGCCCACACACTCAATCTCTCGCCCACACGTCTTATCTCACGCCCAAACGCCTTAACTCACGCCCACCCTCCTTAACTTACTTGCACCCATACGACTTATTCCACGCCCAAATGCATTACCTCACGCCTACACACCTTCTATCACGCCCACACGCCTTATATCACACCCACGAATGACAACATAGAAAATCTTTACTAGTGATGTAAATTTTGGTCAGCTACGCTCAGTGACCGCCTTTCCTGACCTCACTGACACTGCCTTTTCCTTAGGGTGAGTGAGGGATATATTTTGAAGTGTGGGTTAACGTTGCCAGTGAGCCTTTTCTAGTTATTATTAAATCGTATGGTATTAGTGTACGCACCTCGCCTCATCTTACAACAGGTAAAGTAATAACCAAACAATAAATAACAGCTATCATTATCATCTTAAATCACCACAAATTATATAACCTTAGTCAAAATTTTATTAAATCACGAACAAATAAATATAAATCACTGTCTTCTTAAATAACCAAATAAATAAATAAATTAATTAATCTCAATCATCTAAAAAATACAAAATTCTGAATATATTTAGTAAAGCGGCCAGATGGTTCCCTTCACACAGACAGCTTCCGTCTACTACTGTCGTCCACGTAACCTTTAAAGCGGGTAACAGATGCTAAACACACTCATAACACAACCAAACATCCCACACTGTTCTCTCACACTCCTCACTAGTAAACAGAAGATCCACCGCCCCTCTCAGTTAATATTTCCCATATATCTTCATCGGCCGAGCAGCGCGCAGTCTTGACGTAACAAATCCTTGCCATAAAACGATCTGTCTGCTCATACGGTGACGACTGCTGCGTGTTGTGACTGCCCCTGCTGACTCCTGCTGATCCGCCTTTGTCTCCAGCTAGCGATAAAACAACGAATTAATTCCCCCCACCTGCGTGCTATGTGAAAGTAGGCAAGGACCTGCAGCGAGCAGTTAGTAACGCGTTTGTTTCGGCTTCACGGTGCAGTGGCGCAACAACCCGTAGAATCTAGTTTAGTACCTTTCGGTGGGTTAATCTTCATATTTTAAAGGAGGCTTAGTGCCCAGACTCTCTCACGGCCTTTCATAGACGGTTAAAAGTTAAATAAATGTCATAAATCAGGCCGAAGTTCCCCGCGGTCTCTCCACACACCACTTTCAAACCTCCCGGTGGCTGGCTGCGGAGTGAGACGCTGGGCGGTGAAGCCAATCAGGGCACCATGCAGCGAGCTGTGATTATTTTCACCGCGTGCGACCAAGGCTACATTTAAAACATTTTAAGTTTGTCTTAACGCTCGAATTGACGCTAGAAATAGATATTCCACTGTTAATGATAACCATTTTTCATGACATAGAACCAATAAAACTATAAAGTTCTCGAAACTATTCAATCATGTTTTCATTTTAAGAGCGTCCTTCCTTCTGAGCGTCTTCGTACACATACAGAAGATACATTGTATTTTATTTCATCTAGATTTCGGGAACCATTTGATTAGTGATGCAAGTGCGGTACTTGTGGGCCAGCTGGGACGTAATTCTTTAACCTGACGATAACATCTCCTGTGTACTCCCGCGGTCGGATTCTCAAAGACTCTTGAGTCCAATCTTCCCCCAAAGAAAAACATACCAGAACGCTCCTCCGAGACACAACTTAGACTCCGACACAAACACCGACCACCAAAAAACAATATCGAATTCACACAGACTCACACTATATCTAGTTACGTTCTCTTAACTATAACACCTACACAGAGAAGTAAATAACAACAAAAAACAACATACAGATTTGTGGGACGTGTAAGCGAGCGTGGGAGAAATACTAGTATACCATTACTGAGGGCGGGCCGACCGACACACACCCCACCGCCACAAATTAATTAACACTCAATAATTGTTTGTTAGTTACCTGGTATTACTGCTAAATTGAGTTGTTGATGCTGGTAAGGGGATTTGTTTATGGTTATGATATCTGCAATGGTGCGCGTGTAGGGTGTATGGGTGGGCTAGGGGGTGTATGGGTGGGCTAGGGGGTGTATGGGTGGGTTAGGGAGTGTATCGGTGGGTTAGGGGGTGTATGGGTGGGTTAGGGAGTGTATGGGTGGGTTAGGGGGTGTATGGGTGGGTTAGGGGTTGTATGGGTGGGTTAGGGGTTGTATGGGTGGGTTAGGGGTTGTATGGGTGAGTTAGGGGTTGCATGGGTGGGTTAGGGGGTGTATGGGTGGGTTAGGGGGTGTATGGGTGGGTTAGGGAGTGTATGGGTGGGTTAGGGAGTGTATGGGTGGGTTAGGGGATGTATGGGTGGGTTAGGGGGTGTATGGGTGGGTTAGGGGGTATATGGGTGGGTTAGGGGGTGTATGGGTGGGTAAGTGGGTGTATGGGTTCCTCTACCACGGGGATCTATAATGGTGGTCCAAACTGAGGCGTTCCTCGGGTCACCATCTGCGGGTCCTGATTCTCAATAATTCTTACGTTAATTTGTCCTCCTGGCTGAAAGAAAAAAATGGACCTATTTCGATGTACAATGAATCTTTCGTTATCCCCCCCCCCTAAAAGGAGAAACAACGTATAAACGCCATTAAGCCATTAACATTATCCTGTTCCTTTATTGAGTCACTTAGATACTTCCTCTCATCTCCAGTTAAGGGAAAACTTTTAACATAAGACCCATTGAGAATCCGTGTAGGTGTTTGACTGGGTTGATGTGATGGTCTCAACAGGTATGAGTAATTAGGGTGAGGTAAGTGTTTCGCAGGTGTGTACAGGTCCCGACAGACACCCACACAATTATTGACAGGTATACACAGGTCCCGATATATCCCAAGTTACTGACAGGTGTGTACAGGTACCAGCAAATCTTCAGAGGTCTATATATAGTTCTCCACAAATCTCCGGAAGACAGAGGAAGGTAATGAAGTGGTGAAGGCGAGAGTGGAGGCAGGAAGAGCGAGGATTAATGAGGGTTTGACCGTACCTCTTGGAGAGACAAAACAAACGTGGCGGAGGACGTGTTGTGTAATAGGAAAATAAGTACCTCGGTGTTCACCTCTGACAACAGGGGAAAATGGGAAGTGTGGTTTTCAAATGTCCAGGAAATCTTCATATATTTGTAACGCCATTTGATTTTTGAAGGGATTTACTTTATTTTAATATGATTATAAGACAGTTTTGAAAATACTTATTAATAGGTATTGAATGGATATATGACTCTGTATTAATAATGTAATAGGTTACTATGTTATATAAATATTACTAGATCACATAACATAGGAAAGACAAGGCTGAAGACACATCATGAATAAAAGTGCTGTTAATGTAAGTCACCCCCCACCCTCACCCCTCCTACCCTCACCCCCACCCCTCCTACCCTCACCCCCACCCCTCCTACCCTCACCCCCACCCCTCCTACCCTCACCCCCACCCCTCCTACCCTCACCCCGACCCCTCCTACCCTCACCCTCACCCCTCCTATCCTCACCCCCACCCCTCCTACCCTCACCCCCACCCCTCCTCCCTCACCCTCACCCTCCCTGACTGTCAACAAATGCCCTCGTTAAAGTACATAATGACGTCATCAATGTAAGCTGGTGTTGCTGCCTGAAACACTCCTCGTCTCCTCCACT
>CAUDMG010002463.1:872500-995000 GCA_958450375.1 Homarus gammarus
CACCTTCCCACACAAGCACCAATTCCCATTCCCAGATTCGTCCCACTTGTGGTGTCGAGGCTCAGGTCATTCCCAGTTCTCGATTACAAATTCCCATGGCCACATTACGAGCGTCCCCGGCCTGGGCCACCGTGGGACCGCTGAAGGAGCCACACACTGGCCACACACCGGTCACCACTAACCTTAAAAAAAGCGACCAGTGGGCACTTGTGGTCACACGCCCGCCGCGGACTCTCGGTTTTACGGGTGGGAGTTTTAGTTTCATCTGGGGGAGTGTGGACATGTTTGGGGGGGGGGGGGGGGTGAGAGATGGTGGAGAGGCTGAGGTGTGGAGAGGTGTGGGAGGGAGAGGTGAGGAGGCTGGGGTGAGGAATGGCGAGGAGGTGAGGTATGGCGAGGAGGTGAGGGGTGGCGAGGAGGTGAGGGATGGCAAGGTGAGGAGGCTGAGGTGAGGGATGGTGGCGAGGTGAGGATGTTAGGAGTGTGAGTAAGGAGGATGAGGAATGATGGAGAGGCTGTAACGTAGAGTAGTGAGGATAGTGAGAGAGTAGAGGTAAGGGAGACATGTGAGGTGAGGATAGCTGAGGATGATGATGGAGGAAGGATTAGATAAAGAAGCTCCATAGTAGAATTTTGATATAAACAATAACAGAGGAATCTTCTTCTTATCCTGCAGTATAGCCATAATTAGACACCAGTCATACAGTACTCCCACATCCTTACAACATCCTTCCATCACTCTTTACTGCTGGAACTGATTTGATTGGCTATGGTGTCCCCCCCCTCCCACCCCCCTCCTTCCATAACAATGACCATGGGAGATCTAACTGGCCTATCCCCTCCCTCCCATTGCTATACACGACCCAGCATTGACCATCAGTAACACACACACACACACACACACACACACACACACACACACACTGTCTTTCAAGAATATAACCTTGATATATATTATAGAAGACAGCGTATACTGAAGGGAGAAAAGTTAAGAAAGTGAAAGAGAATAAAGGAAGAGTAAAATAATATTACTAAGCAAGAACAGAGAGAGAGAGAGAGAGAGAGAGAGAGAGAGAGAGAGAGAGAGAGAGAGAGAGAGAGAGAGAGAGAGAGAGAGAGAGAGAGGTCGACACTAGTCTCCTGGGTGGGGGTACAAAGTGGTCAAGAAAGAACATAATGGTGAGTTAATCTTCCTCGGTCCCTCAGGTCAACACCCGGGGTTCTGGGACACACATCACAAGGTTCTATCCCCATCATGAGCCAACAGAGGGCTGCTTAACACCTCCCCGGCACCGTCATTACCTCCATACACCTGCAGTAGTATTAGGGGACTCTCACCAGCCATCAAACTATTATGTAATTTTTGTTCCTCACGATTACTATGTATTTATTCTTTTAAACTGTTTGTATTAAATCTCTCTCTCTCTCTCTTTCCTTCCTCTCTTAATTTGACACATACACACACACACACGACATTATTTTTATAACTTAACTTAAAACGTATCATTTATTATTAATACAATTATTATTATTATTATTATTACAATTATTATTATTATTATTATCACTACAAACCTAAGTATGTACAGTATATAAAACATCTATTCCGGTATGAGATTCTATGGTATCAAACGAGTAATTTATTCAAGCGTGGCCTCGGGCGTGTGTGATGTGTTAAGCCCGTGTTTGTTTTATTATGAATGAGCGCCCAAGACCCAGATTCATTGAGCATGAGGCAAGTCCTAGGGAGGGGAAGAGGGAAGGTGGGAAGGGGGAGATGGGAGGGGAAGGGGGAGATGAGAGGGGAAGGGGGAGAGGGTGCAGGTGAGGCTGCCTCATAAATCCTAAGATAAAGACAGTATTCATAATCGCCTGTGACGTTTATGATTACCTGAGGCTGCGAGATTCTATGAAAACAAAAGAGAATCACCCACCACGCTTTTACCTTCCGCCGATTGAGGATTGTGGGAAAGTGTACTCCGACAAGACTATCGAGGTACTGTGTATATGGTGGGTGAGGGAAGATGTTGATTCTTACCGTCCACTCCCCAAAACTAAGGACTATAAGCGTAATTTCATCAGTAAGAAGTATGGTAGTAGGTTTAGTGATCAGGGATAAATCTAGTGAGTGTAGTTATCTTGAACACTAGTGACGTTTAGTAGAGCCTCAAGGCGCGAGACTCTTCTGAAGACAATGGTTATCGTCTACTGTTGTCTTCTAGCGTTTACTGCTCTCTCTCTCTCTCTCTCTCTCTCTCTCCCTCTGTGGGACCAACAATAATAAACCTGACCCACACCTCAGTCACTGTGTATGGAAATTACCTCCACCACCACCACCACCACACGTGTCTGATGTAATAATGTTTTATACACTTCACTATATAGTTGTCTGCACGGGTACACACACACAGACACACACAAACAGACACACACACACAGACACACACACACAGACACAGAGGCTCAATATACCATTTATGTCTATGACTTGATGTGGTTATTCATTGAGACATCTAACACCCTCAAGTATTACCCATCCCCCCCACACCTCGCTGTCCCCCCCACACCTCGCCACCCCCCACACCTCGCTGGTCCCCCCCCCACACACCTCGCTGCCACCCCCCACACCTCGCTGCCCCACCCCCCACACCTCGCTGCCCCACCCCCACACCTCGCTGCCCCACCCCCCACACCTCGCTGCTACCCCCCCACACCTCGCTGCCCCACCCCCACACCTCGCTGCCACCCCCCACACCTCGCTCCCCCCACACACTTCGCTGCCCCCCCACCCCCCACACCTCGCTGGTCCCACCCCTCACACTCGTAAACCAGCCAAACACACACTACTACCTAACCAAACCTTTACCTTCAACGACTCTAACACCACTTATCACTCTCATACATTGCTCTTACATATTACAGATCATCATCACTCTCATAAGATTACAATTATGGATGGAGGAAGTTACATTTAGCATAAATTAAAAAGATTTACAGTTGAAACCCGACTAATAGCCATGCTTACACCAAACGCTTCCAGCACATCACAATAAAAAGAATCCGACACTCCCGAAACAGATCTCACAATTCCCACCATAGGATCTAACACCGTACAAAGGAACCGCTGATCCTCCCAGATACCAGTGATAGCACAGGGTGGGCCAAAATTGCTGTTAAATACAGGTTGGGTAAGTGGGCCTTTTTGGTTGGTCGTAAAGCTGAGATTTGTGGAGGTCTCTGGTGGTGGTGAGGGAGTCGGAGGCTGCTGCAGTCATCTCGAGGTGTACTGTTTGTGATGTAAGTCTACCTCTTGTGATATTATTTCTGAATATTTTTTTCTCTGATGAATTCTTTCACAACAATAATATTTCTCGTATAATAAAGTAAAATGTTCAATCATTCTAATGCGAATATTCTTACTTTAATAAATTCGTACATTATCAAAACGTTATTAAGAAAAATATATATATACACGTGTTATTTATTTCTTCACAAACGAGGACTACCAGACACGCTATACCAAAATAAATGGAATAAAAAATACAATAAATAATAAAATAAATAAATCAAACTTAATCTCTTCGTTCTTGTTTACAGGTAACGTAGTCTTGTATACAGTAAACCTGCATAAGAGACCACTAACACCACAACATTAACCCCATTATGTGCTGTTCTGCGCCATAACACACACAGCGCACCATTGTACCCCCAAAGAAGCAAGACGTAGCCACGCTTTTCACGACATATTTCTCAAGTCTTAAAAAAAAAGGTGATATATTTTTTTCCCCCCAGATAATTCTTTTTATTACTCGTGGCTGCTCAGGTTAAGTTCAACTGTACATGGTGGGTTATTTCCCTATTTTTTTGTTCATTACATTGGTGACTGGTTAAATGGGATCCCAATTTTTATGTCCTATTACGCGTCAAGCTAACCAAACTGTATTTAACCTAACCTAACTAAGCAAAACGTAGCCTCAAGTAGCATAATTTAACCAAACCTAACTTAACCTGACCTAATCAAATTTAGCCTAAAGTTGCCTAATTTAAACAAACCTAACCTAACCAGTAAGATTTTGGCTTCTAACAAAACTCAAGGGACAAAAAAATACGTAAAAATAACTATAATCACACTTTGACATCTTTAAACACAAAATCTGTAGACATACATACATCTCCAGCCCACCAAAGCACATATGTAAACACATTATACTCTACAGATTTCAGTGAATACAACGCGAATACCTTATATTACAAGAAAATTATCCTCACTTGTAGGAGACCATGCAGGGACATCAACCAACATTCACATAATCGACACGAAAAACCTGGTAGGGTGTTCTGAATAAATTTTTCTGAGACACCTATACGGGATAACACTGTGGACAGACTAGAACAGAAGACAAACATATGTAGTATCAGCCAGGTTATGTATGTATGTAATGGTTGTGTGTATATCTGTTAGTTCAGTGTGTAAAGAGATGAAGACAATATGATCCGTAGATTTGATCATTATTTAATATTTCGTCCAAATTTTTAAAAGTTGAGGAAATAAGGAACTTAATTTTTAAAAGTTTAGGAAATAAGGAACTTAATTTTTAAAAGTTTTGGAAATAAGGAACGTAATGATTAAAAATTTTGGAAATAAGGAAAGTAATTTTTAAAAGTTTATTAAATAAGGAACGTAATTTTTAAAAGTTTAGTAAATAAGGAACGTAATTTTTAAAAGTTTAGGAAATAAGGAACGTAATTTTTAAAAGTTTAGTAAATAAGGAACGTAATTTTTAAAAGTTTAGTAAATAAGGAACGTAATTTTTAAAAGTTTTGGAAATAAGAAAAGTAATTTTTAAAAGTTTAGTAAATAAGGAACGTAATTTTTATAAGTTTAGGAAATAAGGAACGTAGTTTTTAAAAGTTTAGGAAATAAGGAACATAATTATACTTTAAAACTAATTATATCATTGTAAAAAGTTGTCTAAACTATAACCCTGAGATATAAATAACTCTTTTGTTTACTGTAGACAACATAAACAGTAAATAGTTATTATTGAGGTTTATTTTCGAGGTCTACTTGTAACTTTTGGGGGACTATTTACCAGTAGATAAGCATGGGTGCACAATAAACTAGCAGACATGGGTTGCACAATAAACTAGAAGTGCCATGGTGGTGCACAATAAACTAGCAGTGCCATGGGGTGCACAATAAACTAGCAGTGACAAGACCAGAATAGAAACAGCATGGCAAGGGAATATGAAAATCAGTATAGTGAGAACAGCATAAATAGGGTAAGAACAGCATGGAGAAGGGGATGGGGGGGGGGGGGGACAGGATAGGTAAGTCAATACACCAGATAAAATTGGGTTGTAGTTTGGGATCCATTCTCGTCAGGGGTATTGTGTAATGTGATCCCTATTCCAAAATACTCCCAGAGGGTAATGCAGGCGGGGTCCTTACCACCACACAGAACCCATTTCCACCCTTAAGTTTCCTTCCCCATTATCCCCTCCCCCATCTCCTACCCTACCCCTCCCCCCCCCCCTTGCCACCGGCACATCAAGCACTGGTCTCTACACATATACACAGATCTCCTCCCTGTCTCCTAGTTGATCTATCCGATATCAGCCATCTTTATCCGGTATTGAGGTCACCTGGTAAGGGAATGTGGGATTGTTGGAGGGAGGGAAGGTAGAAGGGAAGGTTTGGGGGGGGGGGGGGGGGGAGAAGGGGGGGAGGGAGGAGGTGGTAGGTCCCGTGTGCACTTGTCCCAGAGCGGTGAGAGACGCACACCACATGACCCACACCACAACACACAGCGGGAGGGACGGTGTGGTGTGGCCAGCTCCCACGCCCACCTACCACACCATACCACCTGCTCGCCTCAAAATTTTTTCTCATTCGACCACCTCACACTTCGTCTAACCTAACCTAACCTAACCTAACCTAACCCAACCCCTTGTGTATGGGGTTCCCTCTGAGCTGAATAAAATCGTCAGTAATGAAATTGGAGTGAGACAGTAGCAGTAGAGTGAGACAGTGGCAGTAGGTTGAGACAGTAGCAGTAGAGTGAGACAGTGACAGTAGAGTGAGACAGTGACAGTAGAGTGAGACAGTGGCAGTAGAGTGAGACAGTGACAGTAGAGTGAGACAGTGACAGTAGAGTGAGACAGTGGCAGTAGAAGATGCTAGCTGACACTGAAGTAGAGTGAGACAGTGACAGTGTAAGATACTAGCTGACAGTGACAGTTAAATGAGAGAGTGACAGTCTGGTTAATGCAAGACACTATCACTCTTTAACCAAGCCGAGACACTGATACCCTGAGTGGTGTAATATAAATAAGCTGACAGTGGGTGCAGTGACAACCTGGGAAGCTGACAGTGGCAGCAGTGACAGCGTGGGTGGCGTAAGACCCTCTCTCTCACTCACCCCTGCAGCTGTGTGTTTACATATGCGCCAGTTGTACTTGACACAGGGTTCACCACGCAGTAAGGGAACACGTGGGCATTTATGTGAAGCCCCTGTTCATAGTAACGCCGTCTGCTGTTTAATCAAGTATGTTTTAATAATTAACTCAGGCGAAAGGAATTTTAAGTGGCTGGAAATAAAATCGGTCTTGTGGTAAAAATCTGGCATTAATTTCTTATAGTGGTAAAAATCTGGTATGAATTTCTTATAGTAGTAAAAATCTGGCATTAATTTCTTGATAATGAGAAAAATCTGGCAAATAATTTCTTGAGCAGTGATAAAAATCTGGCATTAATTTCTTTAGTGATAAAAATCTGGCAATAATTTCATGATAATGATAAAAATCTGGCAAATAATTTCTTGAGGGTAGTGATAAAAATCGGGCAATAATTTCTTTAGTGATAAAAATCTGACATTAATTTCTTTAGTGATAAAAATCTGGCAATAATTTCTTGAAGTTAGTGATAAACATCTGGCAATAATTTCTTTAGTTAGTGACAAAATCTGGTATTAATTTCTTTAGTGATAAAAATCTGTCATTAATTTACTTAGAGTTAGCGACAAAATCTGGCAATATTTTTTAAGAGTACCGATGGAAATTTCAGCATATACCTGTAAATATATTTTTTAAATGAGTGGCAGTAATGTTTTTTTCGATATTTTTTTTTTCTCGAGGTAGTGATTTTGGCAGTGATAAAAATCTGGGTAGTGTTTCTATAGATTAATTTCTCATATAAACAACACCATTAATATGGCCGAGTTAAGTATAGGAGCCTTGGGTCGTGTAAGTGGCCAGTTATATACAGTATACATTTATTCCCACATTAATGAAATAACCACTTATAGCACACACAGAAACACACACACACACACACACCTCTGAAATAGATTATCACTAGGTACTCCTTCACGGTTATAAAATTCCTCACTTATCCTACAGCCTCGTCATTAATACCATCACCATCGGGTTTTATTTTGATGGGGGATTAGACCACCTGGACACAAGTCACTACCCACACCGGGGCCTGGGAGGGAGGGGGAGGTAGGGGGGGGAAGCAAAAAGGTAAACCCCACCATAAATAAATACAAAAAAAAAAGGAAATACAAAAGATCAATAGTGAGAAACAATATATGTATGTTGTGTTGTCAATAGTAAGAGAAACAATTGAGACCCTGCAATTGTGGGTAAATGAGGCAGAAAGTCAGATCAGCAACCTGGGACTTGTCACATATGGCAGCAGGGTCTACCATTAGATAATACATTATGCTTCCAATATCTTCCCAGGCGGTAGTACCTCCCTGTTTGATAGCTGCCTACTACCTACTACCTAACATTATCATCTTCGTCATCATCAGCAATACTATCATCATCACCGTCATCATCATCATCACCATCACCATCACCACCCACCATCATCATCATCATCATCATCATCATCACCACCACCACCCACCACCACCATCATCATCATCATCATCATCATCACCACCACCACCACCCATCATCATCATCCTTATCACATATTGGTAAACAAAACATTTTCATTAAACTTTGGAATATAATGACTTAATCCCCTGAGTCCAATACCATGATACTCACAGGAGAAGATCATTGTACTCAAGAGAATAATTCATCATACTCAAGGGAATAATTCATAGTACTCAAGGGATAAACTCAGTACTCAAGGGGTAAACTCATAGTACTCAAGGGATAAACTCAGTACTCAAGGGGTAAAGAAGCCAGATCATTTTGAGTACTTTTCTGAAGGTGGAGCCATCTTGCCCCACTAGCCAAAAAAACATAAATAACTAAAATATTCAAAAACCTTATCTTTTAAAACTGTCTAATATTTTTTTTTTTTTACACTTATGACAACAAACAAAATTTATCTAATTGTGAAACACTAAAAGAAAAACAAAATATTCAGGAGAGATAAACAACAGAGAACAGAAAGTAATGTTGTACAGTGACCGCCACACACACACACACACACACCTTACTTGGTCTTCAGGGAGCAGTTCTTCTAGGAGATAACAGACATGATATATTCGATTACTGAACACACACACACACACTTTCTCTTCATTCACTTGTCGTTCCCACACAAGCCAGCACCATCAGTCAGCAGAGTGTGTGTGTGTGTAAATTTATCCAACCCAAAAATTAATTCTAGGCTTCATAAATTTAGTCCCATTAAAATTGATATTAATATATAAGTGTTAATATTTCCAGAGCATAGGTTAGGTTTACCCCTGACGGTAAATGTCATAATTAGGATACATATAATTAAGGCACTGTAATTATTAAATTATTCCGAATATTTTTTTTTTAGACTAATACACAATTTAGTTTAATGGTAATGTATAATATACACCCGTCTCTACATACGTTATACACACACATTATGATACACCACTTACACCAGGTCTCTAACACCACGAGTCATCACACCACCACCACTCAACACACCATCACCATCAGTCATCACACCATCACCACGAGTCATCACACCATCACCATCAGTCATCACACCATCACCACGAGTATTCACACCATCACCATCAGTCATCACACCATCACCACCAGTCATCACACCACCACCACTCAACATACCATCACCATCAGTCATCACACCATCACCACCAGTCATCATACCATCACCATATTCCCTTGCCCTTATACTTTCACAGCAAGATTTAAATATAAAATTCATTAAATTATTGGAGATAAATTTTCATTTTTAATTTGTCTGACTTCAATTAAAAATTTTATAGAATTTTTTTCGAGTTTGATTAATTATATATATTAATTAATATTATTTCTGTATTCTGATTCATTAAAAAAGATTTACCTGATTAAAAAATGTATTATTTTATTTTATGCCGAAGTGACGTAATGTAAAAATTGCAACTTAAAAATTCTTAATGTTGGGATTATTTACAAACAAACTCATAATAAAAAATAATTTATTTTGTACACTCTTTAAATCAAAATAAAAAACCTGTGGGGCAGTTGGAACCCATTTCAGATATGTCGGTCATAAAGCTATAAATATATATATACATATAAAATTAATACATCGTGTTGAGGTTTACCGAAGGGGAGAGAGAGAGAGAGAGAGAGAGAGAGAGAGAGAGAGAGAGAGAGAGAGAGAGAGAGAGAGAGAGGTGGATTATTTCATGGACTGCTGCCGGTGGGTCGCGAGAAGACTTATTCCCTCAGGTAGAGAAAGATGGTGAGGAGGAAGGGTACAGACGGTAGGTAGAGTACAGTAAGTTCAGTCATGGGAGGTGGGTTAGTGTGGTGAGGTAGGGCTGACTATTTCATAATATCATCGATGGAGAAGCCTCGTCTCTTCTTACCGCTGTTCTCTTCTGCTTCCGTCAACAGGAAAGGTTTCTTGGCCGCTGGGTAGACCAGGGCCTCGAGGGCGTGCTTCCGGGAGTCCGTCTCCGCCTCCTTCTTCACAGGGTAGTTGTACAAGGGTATGAGGGTAATGTCCTTAGGTAGCGTGGGTGTTAACACAGACGGGTTTCTGAGGATGGGTATATCAGTGTCCCTCGTGTGGTCCCCTGGCGACGTTCTCGGTGGCAGTATCGTCGAGGGCGAGATTTGTGGAGGTGACGGAGACGTTTGTGTTGAGGTTGGGTGAGTGTCGTGGGCGTGCTGGGCCTTGTGGACGGCCAGGGTGCGCGCCTGACAGAACCCCTTGCCACACACCTCACACTTGAAGGGCTTCTCCTTGCTGTGGATGTACTTGTGGTCGCGGAGGTGGTCTTGTCTCCTAAAGGCCTTGCCGCAGATGTCGCAGGGGAAGGGCCGCTCGTCCGTGTGTGTTCTCTCGTGGATCAGCAGGTTGTAGCTCTTGGTAAACTCCCGTTGACAATACTTGCAGATGTAGCGCTTCTTGGGTCGGCTGAGGCGGCCTCCAGGAGTCAACAGGAGACGGTTGAGGGCCAGGTCGCCAGCACCCAGAGCCGCCCACGGCAGCTGACCCAGAGAATGGTAACTGTGCAGCATCCCCATCACCCTGGGGTCTAACCCTGGAGACGTCTGCTTGGCACTGGCAGCGGCGGCGACGGAGGCGATGGTGGGGAGTATGGGGAATGGCGGTAGGAGTGGCAGGAGTGACGGACCTCGCGGGATCCAGGGCGTAAAGGCTGACCCTCGGTCTAGACCTGCACCCAGACCCGGGAACTGGAATCCACAGGGACTGGTGGGCGTAGGCGGCGGCGTCAACAGACCTGTAGGGAACACACCTGGTCAATATATACCTGGCTAACACGTCATGCAAATTAAGATCAACTCACTCACGTCTTGCAATATATCTTCTAATGTAGCTAATACCACCCATAGTTGTTATTGCAGTAAGTTCTACCACTGATCTGATACTTCTCTTACTATACCACTTCCCTTGAAATCAGAAACACAAGTTAAAAAAAAATATATAAATAAAGTACAAGAAACATTATAAACAGTGAACGTACCGGACTGGCTGCACTCCTTGTCTGTCGCCCGCTCTCCTTCTCGACTGGTGGCCATTTTCACTGACCACAATATCTCTTAATCTCTATATCGAAAGGGTAAGTTAAATCCTTTGATATGTAGTGGTTATAAAACTCGGTATGATTGTGAAGATGCTATTACAATATGATCACAAACTTCACCGTCCGGGGGTCTGAGGGAAACTGAGGTTAGTTAAGGTTGCTAAGTCTGTGAACGATATTGGCCTTCTGGACTATGAGTTGCCAGCTGCCCAAAGAAATTATACTTAACAAATATCATAGTTATTAAAAATGGATATAATTTTATTCCCAGATGAGGAAACTAAAGTTAACTATATCAAAGTCTAAAGGTTCTTATGATATACAACACAATAACAAGGGTATATAAATAAATACAAACAACCTAGTTAGTCACTCGGCGCATGCGTGAGAGAAGCACTGTGAGGTAGGACGGTACTGTTCTCATGTACACACCGGAATTTTTCATACCTGTTAATTTTCACCATTTATTTTATCACGACATAGAGAGAGTAAGTGTTTGAAATAATAAAAATTATACACTTTATTTAACAAACAAACTGGTTTTCTTAATAATATGGAACCTAAGAGATGAAGCTGTGGGTGCTCACTGAAGTCGTGACGGTGGGCGTGGCCAAGCTAGCTGCTATTGGCTGTAAGAAAGTAAGCCCCGCCCAGAAGGATTCCATTTGGTGATATATGCTCACCGGGGAAGCTTTATTAATCTCTATGTTCCTTTTTCGTTGGTGCTTGTAGATCCTATACGCTTTAAGTACTTAACAGAGAGAAATATATATACTGTATAATGGTGTGGTAGATAAGAGAGCAGTGTGTTGGGGGGGGAACTCGGGGAGATGAGAAGGAAGAGGTCCTCGCTCGCTGGCCTGGCATCATCAGCGTTGTTGCTTGTTTTTATTACATTAATTAAGCTTATCTAACTCAGATTCAGGTAAATTAACGGGTTACCTTCATCATTTCCCTTGTTCACGTCCCTTGGTCTACAATTACCAAAACAATTTTCCCCAAGAAATGCTCCGGTGCGTAGACACATACCTGCTCGCGCGTGATCATGTAAGTTTGGTCACGTACAGATAACAGGTGTGTACGTGTGTGTACCTGTGTGTACACGCGACTTGTTCTGGGAAGGCTGACTGACGATGTGGAAAGTCTTAATTATTGTAGGAGATTACCCAGGGCGGCTGACTGGGTAGAGGGGCTCACTCTCCCTCCTACTCTCTATAGTACACACAGCTGCTATCTACTATATTATTTAATAACCTTTCATAATCTAAACAACACAAAAGCTTATTACTCATTGACAGTAATATTATGAATGTTTCCACGTAAGACAACAACAATATTACAGGTCAGTTACCCAATTTGAAGGATCACTGGAAAGGGCTTCCAAATAACTACCGATTTAATAACAATAAAAAAATGATAACGTGTTGTGATATTGGAAGGTGTGTGTGTGTGTTTATCTTTACTACCAACATGTTATCTGTTATCACCTTGGAGGAGGTGTCACTGGGAGTAAAGAGAGGCACATCCTCAGTACACTTTATGAATGGGAGTTAACCTTAAGAGGGCTGCCCCACGATTAGGTATTTTATTCTGGTTAACGCCAGACGATTTTATTCAGCTGAGAGAAACCTCTGCCAGCTAAAGGGTTAAAGAAAGTGTCAGACTGAACCAACATTAACTTTTTGCATCGTATAATTCAGGTTCTCGGGAACTTAACAGAAGAGTAGTGTGGTTGTTCTTCAGCCGCTCTCCAGTACTTGCCTCGCCTCAGCTCCAATTCACCACTGAATATGATAATGAACACTGGAGAACATGAGCAGGACCCGTGCGAGGTGTGGGGTGGCCTCAGTGCACGTTACCCCGCGGGCCAGAGGAGGAGAATGTAGCTAAACATGGTGGTAAGGTTTGGCCACTAAGTTAATGTCCACCTCTCTCTTGGAAGAGGGCGCCCCGGAGATACCCCTTATCTGTGTGGCTGCCTGCAAGTACACTTACTTCGCCTGTAGGTACGCCATCGTCATTTCCTCCCTAATGGAGGAGGAAGATGAGCCTGGCTCTAGCTAAGCGTAAGTTTTTACATAATAAAGTCTCCATAAACAGCAGTAAATCAGCCAGTGGTGGTCATGAATTAACGGTTGCCAGTTTCAGTGATGTACAAAAGCATAATAATTATAGATGCAAACTCCATGCATCTTATTTATCCCTGGTATAATTGCTGTTATTATTTTCAATACGGCAGATTTTTTAAGATGCAAGAAGGTTATCGGGAGGATCGTAGCGGGGGAGGCGCGACTTATGGCTGCGCCTCCCGCCTGAGCGCCAGCACCAGCCTCCACGCTCGGGGCGGTAGAGCTGGTATTCCTCCGCCACACTGTACTCTCCCTCACCGTGTGGCCAGGCTCATACGGCTGGTACTCGGGTATCACGTGACACACTGGTTTATTGGAGCTGTTTCTCTAATGCAACGTGTTATTAGTTATTATAAACATTTCAGAATTTCCTATATTTCACTGATTTTGACCATCAAGCAATCTAAGTACTAAATATGGGATGGCCAAGGACACGACTTTTGTTAGTGAGGAATGTATCGTGGATTACACATAAAAATACTCGTTTCACAGATGACTAATTTGATTACGTGAAAAATCTATGATACTGAACCAATCAATTGACTCTCGCTATACACACACAAAAAAACCTCTTCATTATAAGGAACAGAATGAAAAACAGTTCTAATAAAAAAAAAGATGAAAAAGGTTTAAAAATGATGGTCTCTTAGGTGGACCATCAACCGGGCGCGTGGACCAGTCTGGACAGCGGCCGAGACACACACACACACGAACAATCATTCCTCTCAACTGGGTCAAAGTCGTGAAGTGTTGGCGGACCTGTACGAGCAGTAGTACCGTGGCTTATGTCAGCTACGGGAGAGGAGGAGGGGGTAGGATGGTGTTGGGAAGATAGGAATAGGGGTAAGAGGAGGAAGAGGGGGGGGGGGGTGTCGGGGGATTTAGTATGCATTTGAGGGATCTTTCACGAAGGAAAACCACTAGCAATTTATTGAACAGTATTATATGATAGCGTGCACAAAAACAAGATTCTCTCCCACACTCATAAGAAAACATCTGAATTTTCATCTTTCTCGTGTGTGGATGGAAGAGTGGAATTCCTTGACCACAAATCTCTCTCTTAGGTGGACGATGGTGCAGGATGTCCGAAAACCACAGGTCATTCAGCTTAAAATTCAACCTTTTAATTCTCATATAGACACAATTGCGGAGTAGTTTAGTTACAGACAAGTGGATAGAGAGGGAAACTGACGGGTGATGGTGGGTGAGGTGTGTTGTGGTAGTGGTAGAATATAGTGGTTGTGGTAGAGATGTGGTGGAGGTTCCATGTGGTTTATTTCGTTATCTCGCACAAGAACATTATGGTTGGGGCGTTTATCTCAAGACAAAGGTTATTATATTAATCTCTCTCTCTCTCTCTCTCTCTCTTCTGCTCACTAACACTCATTTTCTTTATTTTCCTCCACTTCACATTTCCACCTTTCGTTATCTCCGTGTAAAGTCATTCCTTCTCTTTTCTCACTCACAATCTCACCACACAGGATTCAGTAAGACAGTGGTGGATTATATTTCATCTCTATATATCAATAAACATAACTTACGGTACATCACAACCATTCTATAATCTGTTGGTCAATATATCATAAAATCCTTCACCTCTACCGTGTTGTATTCCCCCTATCATTCATTAATAATTATAGCCGTCATATCATAAACAATAACAATGGGTAAACATAAGAGGAACAGTAAACAAAACACACAACTTGAGGTACAAACACACCATGAAGGGCAAAACAAACAAACAAACACACACACACACACACACTTGACCACCGCCACTTATGGACACTCGCCAACAACTGAATCAATAAACAACACAAGATCTTTTCTTTGGTTGTAGTAAACGACTCACGTGACGTCTCCTGGTGGCTCTCTTACCCGTGTACCTGATGGCTCACTTGCCTGTGTACCTGATGGCTCACTTGCCTGTGTACCTGGAAGCTTCCTTACCTCTGTACCTGGTGGCTCACTTGCCTGTGTACCTGGAAGCTTCCTTACCTCTGTACCTGGTGGCTCTTTTACCTGTGTACCTGATGGCTCTCTTACCTGTGTACTGTACCTGGTGACTCTCTTACATGTGTACCTGGTGGCTCTCTTACCTGTGTACTGCACCTGGTGGCTCTTTTACCTGTGTACCTGATGGCTCTCTTACCTGTGTACTGTACCTGGTGGCTCTCTTACCTGTGTACCTGGTGACTCTCTTACCTGTGTACCTGGTGGCTTTAAAAATTGAGGTTAAAATATAGAAAATTGACAGGTGTTTTCCCACACTCTTGTCACAGCAGTGTTAAACCAACGTCCTCAAAGTGTTAAACCAACGTCCTCAAAGTGTTAAACCATCACCCTCAAAGTGTTAAACCAACGTCCTCAAAGTGTTAAACCAACGTCCTCAAAATGTTAAACCAACGTCCTCAAAGTGCTGAACCATCACCCTCAAAGTGTTAAACCAACGTCCTCAAAGTGTTAAACCATCTCGTCAAAGTGTTAAACCATCACCCTCAAAGTGTTAAACCAACGTCCTCAAAGTGTTAAACCAACGTCCTCAAAGTGTTAAACCATCACCCTCAAAGTGTTAAACCAACGTCCTCAAAGTGTTAAACCATCTCGTCAAAGTGTTAAACCCTCGTCAAAGTGTTAAACCAACGTCCTCAGATATATTAATTTACAACAAAAAACGTTTTAACTTTCCATGAGCAACTGCAAAAGACTAAGATGAAAACTTGTAAAATTATGTAAATATTTCCAGCAATCTGAACCAACGATCTGCATGGTTCACATATTTATGATTACATTTCCTTAATAATAGCCAACGATAAGCATGCTCTCTCTCTCTCTCTCTCTCTCTCTCTCTCTCTGCAACAATATATACTACCTGTACCGATATAAAGTTAAGAATCTGTAGATAATATTTTACCTGCTGCTATAACCAAAAACGTAGCCATCAGGTTGGAAAAACTATAATGATTCCTGTAATAGAGGTGTTAGATTATTATTATTATTATTATTATTATTATTATTATTACTACTACTATCGGTGCTGTTTTGTTGAACGTTCCTCATAAACACCAAACAATATTCACGTGAAAATAAACACACCCATTTTTATATGTATATCTGACAGTGATTCCCTATGGTTGGCTTTACAGACTTTTATTATTTATGGATGTAATAATTATGAGAAAACGATACTGTGTTTATATGATGGAGTGATAACAATATTAAATTCACTCTTCAGCTATCACTCTGACCCCCCCCCCCCCCCACCATGACCCACCACGTCTGGCTCCTGTACATGTTTATTTGTTGAGGCTCCACCCAGACAGGGAACACATGATGGCCTTGTTATGTTTCTTTTTAGCCTGCCTGTCTGTCTGTATATATGTCTGTCTATCTGTATATATGTCTACCTGTCTGTCTGTCTGTCTGTCTCTTTCTATATTTAAGGGTTAACTAGACACCTTATTTTTTCTCCAGCTAGTCTAAACTGCGTCTATACCTTCGCTGGTAACACAACCTTATAGCTAAAAACACCGATCCAATGGTTACAGTTTTTGACCCCTTCAACACCTGTGCTCTGAACAGGTGTTGATCATATCTCAATTGGATGTGGGATGAGAATTAAGGTGTTTAAGTCATACACCTGAGCCTATTAAAGGAATATAGGCCTAACAGGTAGAGTAACATAATGATAACGTATAGTTGATGATGATGTGTAGAGATACCGGAAACGCCTTATTATACTTACTCCCGCCACGATGAACGTAACAAAAAAAACAAAAACAAAACAAAGAAGAAATGCAAATCAAGATATTCAAATTCAATCTATGTCAATTTAATACACAGGTAAATTTTCAGGTAATGTGGCATCTACAACAGGTAAGACATTAATTAACCTTATACAACAGGTACGATATTAATTAACCTTATTTGTGGCATCTACAGCAGGTAACACATTAATTAACCTTATATCTGACGTCACTTGATCCAAAGGTAAGATGAAGGAGTAGTCGGTGTGATGGTCTGTAAGGGTGAGAGGCACGAGAGCTCTACAGCAGTGGTTCTTAACCTTTTTAGGGTAGCGCCCCCCTACAGCAGTTGGCCCCCCTCCTTCCTTCAGATAAAATTCTAAATCTCAAAATTCTAAAACCATGATCAAAACACCACCACCACCACATGGCCATAAACATCACTCAAAGTCGACAACGCGTGATTACAATCCATTTTTGAGTAAGCAAATTTCATTCTCCTTATTAAAACGAAACAATTAGCATTCTTTTCAATTGATAAAGTAATTATCATTATTGTTTCGTTCATAAAAAGTCTACCCTACATCATAGCTCAATTGAAGAAAGAAATCCGTGAGTGTGAGAGGGAGAAAGTTGTCACGGGCGGACGTCGCGGGCGACTGGCACTTGAAATCGTCGCAGACTCGCAGTCAGTGTTGACAATTTTTCAAATGTGAATTATCGTACTGGAGCCTCAAAATTATAGTTTCTTCATCAAATTATCGTACATTTACCGACATTATTACGACCTTAATTCAGTCACTTTTAGTGGAATTTTGCATTTTGATTGACGTAGTTATCATTTACGACATTTTGAAGTATTTGTGGGGAACGAGACCCCCTCCTCCACCCCCTCTACGAAAATCCAAATAAGGTCATACACACACACCTGTTAAGGCCATTCCTTATTTTTTGCTCTGGGTTCGCCCCCCCCCCCCCGGAAATTACTCAGGCCCCCTTAGGGGGGCGTGCCCCCCCGGTTAAGAACCGCTGCGCTACAGTGAAGTCTTGAGCAAGCAGCTGTGACTGAACAAGAAGTGGGAGACAGTCTTATAGTGTGGAGTCTTGTGTTTACTGTGATCCGGTTCCTGGTTTAATGACTTGCTTTGTGTTCGAAGTAGTGAATCTAAGTGGAATGATAGAAATGTTTGTTGTATCAACACCCCTGCCACCCAGTAGCATCACCCCTGCCACACAGTACCATCACCCCTGATACTAGTATGACATCACCCCTGCCACCCAGTAGTATCACCCCTGCCACACAGTACCATCACCCCTGCCACCCAGTACCATCACCCCTGATACTAGTATGACATCACCCCTGCCACCCAGTAGTATCACCCCTGCCACACAGTACCATCACCCCTGCCACCCAGTACCATCACCCCTGATACTAGCATGACATCACCCCTGCCACCCAGTAGTATCACCCCTGCCACCCAGTACCATCACCCCTGATACTAGTATGACGTCACCCCTGCCACCCAGTAGTATCACCCCTGCCACACAGTACCATCACCCCGACCACCCAGTACCATCACCCCTGATACTAGTATGACATCACCCTTGCCACCCAGTAGCATCACCCCTCCCACCCAGTAGCATCACCCCTGCCACCCAGTACCATCACCCCTGATACTAGTATGACATCACCCCTGCCACACAGTAGCATCACCCCTGCCACCCAGTACCATCACCCCTGACACCCAGTACCATCACCCCTGCCACCCAGTACCATCACCCCTGATACTAGTATGACATCACCCCTGCCACCCAGTACCATCACCCCTGCCACCGAGTACCATCACCCCTGCCACCGAGTACCATCACCCCTGCCACCCAACACCATCACCCATGCCACCCAACACCATCACCCCTGCCACCCAACACCACCACCCTGCCACCCAACACCACCACCCCTGCCATCCAATAACATCACCCCTTGATACTTGTATGACATCACCCCTGATACTAGTTTGACATCACCCCTGCCACCCAATATCACCCCTGACACTAGTATGACATCACCGCTGCCACCCAATATCACCCCTGATACTTGTATGACATCACCCCTGCCACCCAGTACCATCACCCCTGTCATCCAGTAACATCACCCCTAATACTAGTTTGACATCACCTCTGCCACCCAACACCATCACCCCTGCCACCCAACACCATCACCTCTGCCACCCAGTACCATCACCCCTGCTACCCAACACCATCACCCCTGCCACCCAACACCATCACCCCTGCCACCCAACACCATCACCCCTGTCACCCAACACTATCACCCCTGCCACCCAACACCATCACCCCTGCCACCCAACACCATCACCCCTGTCACCCAACACTATCACCCCTGCCACCCAACACCATCACCCTTGATATCCAACACCATCACCCCTACCACCCAACACCATCACCCCTGCCACCCAACACCATCACCCCTGCCACCCAACACCATCACCCTTGATATCCAAAACCATCACCCCTTTCACCCGACACTATCACCCCTGCCACCCAACACCATCACCCCTGCCACCCAGTACCATCACCCTTGATATCCACCACCATCACCCGTCACCCAACACTATCACCCCTGCCACCTAACACCATCACTCCTGTCACCCAACACCATCACCCCTGTCACCCAATACCATCACCCCTGCCACCCAACACTACCATCCTTGCCACCCAACAATCACCACCACCATCACTTCTGGTCCCCACCGTCACCTCTAAACCCCCCTGGACCCCCCCCCCATGGTCCTCAGAGCGGGACCACCCTGGCGGTCGGCTGTGTTATCGGTGATTTGTACTAGGTGTGCCCAGGGCTCCGTGTTTGGTCCAGACACCGCCAGACTACACGGCCACACGCTCGCTTGCTGATAGTTGTGTGTATGTGTGTGCGTAAGAGCTTATTCTTATATATGTGTGTATAAAAGAATCCCCCCCAAAAAACGTACATAATCTAAACGTAAAAAAAAAAAAAACACTTTCCAAAATCAAAACAAAAGAGCCTCGAGTCGTAACTCTTTTGTTTTACCCACAATTCCAGATAATGATCGAGCGGTCCTGGACGACGCCACTATTTACGGGGGTCTATCTTAGTCCTGTTTACGATTGGTGGCACACATAGCGATCAACCCGATTTGTCTGTTTGTGTCTCTCTTGTGTTTTCTCCTTTCCTTTCTCTTTGTGAAGTTTGTCAAAGTTTGGGGATGAAATATGAGCGAAATACAAACCTGTGTGTGTGTGTGTGTGTGTGTGTGTTGCCGTTTCCATTGGTACAGTACTTTATAAAGGTATGCTGACAGTAATTTCTCTCTCTCTCTCTCTGTCTCTCTCTCTCTCTCTCTCTCTACCACCTTAATCACCATTCTTGTTACGTTGTATCGAGTCTAATTTACCATCACCATCTTCACTATATCCAGTACCGTCACTATATTCCCCACCAGCATCATCACACTCACCACAATCACTACCACCATCATTAACTATCCTCTTTCGAATCATCATCACTACCATCATCATCATCATCATCTTCTTCCAATCATCACTATCATCACCTGTGAAAGGCTGCATTACCTGCCTCATCACACACAGGTAAACCCACACGACACACCTGAGTTACTACTGGCCCAGATCTACGTCTTGTGTTCATTACGTCAGTCGCCACACAACGCCACTCAGGAGTCCGCCAAATTTGACTCCAAATCTTGTTATTAAATGTTTAACTAAATTAACAGAACGCTGAGGGAGGGGTGGGGGGGTATAACAATGACGTCAGCACCAGGAGGAGTTAAGGAGGCGGTAACTTAAAAGGAATTTGTAGTTGGATCAAGGGTCAGCCAGGCGATACAGCACACAGTAAGATAATAATTTTTTAAGATTTTTCCTCATATTTTTCTTATTTTTATAAATTTATTGTTATATATTTCCATGATATAGTTATTTTCCTGAGTCTTCTTTTTTTCGTGTTATTGTCATATTAACAGATGGAGAGTCTTACTGTTTCTAATTGTGTGAAGAGTGAATGTCTATTCTGGAAATTAGAACGAGATGAATTTACTCCTACTAACTGTCCGCAGACTCCGCACCGTGAACACAATGTCCCGAAAGGCGACCAATCGCCCGCCAGTTGCCTCCAGCAGCTTAGGTAAGACACAGTGGATTAGTGTCTACAGTAACTAACCTACACAGTTATCAGATACACCTGTAATCATATCTAGTTTAAAAGCGCCTCTTTTATGATACTAATAACGCATGGTAATTACTGTACCTGTCCTACATACCTAATTACTTATATGTACCTGTGACGCGCATTTTTTTTTTTTTGGTCAGAATAAGTTTACATATTCTGATTGGACGGGAAGCCTGACGACACTCGCTCGCTCCGTCCACAGAACAAAAGACAGACGCGATGCCCACCATCTTTGTCGTCCCCCGAAACTGTTGGGTTTTACGAGCTGTCGTTATCTGCTATCTACGAGGCCATTCTCGCCTTCCCCTTATCTCCCGACACCTCCACCCTGGCCACACGTGAGATGCTCATACCTCTCCCACCCTCTGCCATCCATCCACTCCCTCCCACCCACTCTCTTCCACCATCTACCTCCCACCCACTCCCTTCCACCCACTACCTCCAACCCATTCCCGCCCACCCAGTATCCCCAACCCATTCCCGCCCACCCAGTACCTTCTACCCATCCCCCACCCCTTCCATCCACCCACTACCTCCTTCCCTTCTTTCTACCCAATTCCTCCATTTATCCTTCTTGCTCATTCCTCTCATTTCTCTTCCCTCCTTCCTACCCCCCTCCCCTTCCTCTCTTCCCTTCTCCCAAAAGGATAATATAAGACAGACAGAGAGAACTGACAAAATAAGAGGAGCTAAAAATGGAGAGAAACAGAGATGAAACATAAAAGACTAAAAAATAAAAAAAAGGGAATGGAGATAGAGAGAGAATTGGAGAGAATGATAAACAAGAGAGAAAATGATCCCCTGAGAGATAGGAGGGAGAAGAAAATAGAGGAAATTAAAGAAGAACTAAAAGAGAGAGAGAGAGAGAGAGAGAGAGAGAGAGAGAGAGAGAGAGAGAGACATAATTGCTTTATAAATAGGTCGATCTTTCTATATCTTTGTGTATTTCCAACTATTTCCATCCAGTAATCTCTCAACCTACGTCTATCTCCCTATTTGCCAAGTTTAATTATCTCTCTCTCTCTCTCTCTCTCTCTCTCTCTCTCTCTCTCTCATCCCTGGACAACGCAGTTTACTCCCTCCTCCGGTCCACACAATGACCTCGGCACAACTCTTGCCACATCAGGCGTGAAAGGAGTCAAGAGTGTGCTGAAGACGTGGCTGGCGACGCCCCCATCACTACCTGTAGCTGCGGGTGGTCGCAGGAGGAGATACAGTATTGGCTGGGGTACAGTTACTCAGGGTTTATCGGGATACACGGATAAACTAACCACACCTAACCTAACCTAACCTAACCTAAACTAAACTAAGGTATCCTATCGCAGCCAAACATAACCTAACGCAATGAAAACTAATCTAAAGTAACCTAGCCTAAGCCAACCTAACGAAACCACACCTAACCTAACCTAACCTAACCTAGCCTAAGCCAACCTAACGAAACCACACCTAACCTAACCTAACCTAGCCTAAGCCAACCTAACGAAACCATACCTAACCTAACCTGACCAAACCTGGACTAACCTAACCTAACCTAACCTAATTAATCATGACACAGGACATTCGTAGGACAATCAATTCTAATACTTCCGGTTGTCAGCCTGAGCCGAGCAGGTGATAGTCACAGGCACTGGTCCCGTCTCCACCCTCCACCCCCCTAGAGCTGCGGTGGAGTGAGGTGGTGGAATGTGTGGTTGGGGGAACTAAAACTGTTGGAGATTGGGGGAGAGTGTGGGGGAGTGGAGGGGGGAGGGATTGGGTGGTGGAGTACTGTATATGGGTGGGCGAGAAATGCTGAAATTTGGGGAGGTGAAATACAGGGGGGGGGGGTGTAAGAACTGCTGGAGACTGGGGTGGCGAGTAGGGGGAGAGGGAAGGGCGAGTGGGGGGGGGGCACAACTGGGTGTCGCCGTCGGCGGGCGCCGTGAGACGCTCGCCACGGGGGTGGTCCGACAAATTGTTCAGGGGGTAGAACAGCCTTAAACCACATGCCATTACTGGGTGTGGGGAGACGACACCACCGTGGGAGGTGTGTGGGTCTATGCGGGGAGGGCGAGGGGGAGACGGAAGACGGGGGACAGGGGAGAAGAGAAGGGAGGAGAGGAGAAAGGAGGAGAGGAGAAAGGAGGAAAGGAGAGGGGAAGGAAGGGATGGAAGGAAGACTGCAGTGTGAGGGATGATCTGAGAAGGGAGAGAGAGGCAAAACATCAAACACGTCTTGAGAGCAACATACTAAAACAGTTTATTTAGCCAGAAGAACACAGATACAGAGTGGATAATAATAACAATATTAACATGGCTGAGCCAGTTGAGAACCTGAGCTCTCTTGTAGGCACCAGATATATACTGTACGTTTATCTCAAGGAAGTATTCTGTAACATTCAGTATCATCTGGAATAGTACTACAGTATAGCATGGTGGTGATAAGAACATCTCAGAATGTCACCACGGTTATCACATCGATATTTTTTTTTATTTACATTATATTGTAAGTATATATACATACTTTACAGTGGAATTGATATACAAAAATATGATAAGGGAGGGAAGCAGTACAACACGGGTTGTATTAAGATGCGCAAGAGGGCAGAGCTGCCAGGATTGTCTAGTTGGCAAATATATTTATCGCAATGGTAATTTCTATCTATCTACATGATACGTTCTGATAACACGGTGTTTGGTGGTACAATAAAAGCAGGTATATAAAGTAGGTATTACCAAAAAAAATATTAATACTTAGGCAATAGATATTTTTTAAGAGATGATTTAAACTTTTAAATGAAGGGAGCGTAGACTTTGCTCGGATGTGTGGGGGTAAGTTGTTCCACACCTTCACACTGCGATATTTTACGGAGGTCTGGGACTGAGAGGAACGCATGGGGGGGGGGGGGGTGGTCTTAGTAGCTCTGGGTGCTTTAAGTTGTATCTCTGATTATTCCGGAACTGGAAATAATTATTGTCCAGGAAGTGATTGACAGATTCTCAAAAAAAAAAATAGGGCACAGCAGTAGGTGTGTGGGAGAAGGAGTGTAGGAAGAGTGTGTGGGAGAAGGAGTGTAGGAAGAGTGTGTGGGAGAAGGAGAGTGTGTGGGAGGAGCAGAGTGTGGGGTGAGCAGAGTGGGGGGAGGAGAGTGTGGGGGGAGGAGAGTGTGGGGGGAGGAGAGTGTGGGAGGAGACTGTGAGAGGAGGAGAGTGTCGGATTAACAGGTACGGAGGCGAGAAGTGTGTGTGTGTGTGTGTGTCCATGGGGAGGGAGGGAGGGGGAGAGAGAGGGAGGGAGGGGGTTGGCACGCTAGGTATGTCATCCAGCAGGTGTGGGAATGTTGTCCCCGTGTCGACCACCACTTTACTGTCACACACACACACACCTCCACGCTCTTATGTATCTATCCCACACACACACACACACTCCCTCCGCCCACCTCCACATGGTTGTCACTTTACATCTTTATTCGAGAGAGAGAGAGAGAGAGAGAGAGAGAGAGAGAGAGAGAGAGAGAGAGAGAGAGAGATAGAGAGAGAGAGAGAGAGAGAGAGAGAGAGAGTATCGTGCCTTCATCCTCAAACTTATCAACACAACCAAAACACTTCAAGTTCTTCCAAGCATTATAGGCGCCTACATACATCCTCTTCTGTAATAATTTATAAGTTATCTGATAAAAGTTTGATGCACAGAGTATGGTAGGAACGTTAAGTTGTGAGCTAAGGGGTAGAGTCGTGTGTGTGTGTGTGTGTGTGTGTGTGTGTGTGTGTGTGTGCGTGTGTGTGTGTGTGTGTGTGTGTGTGCGTGTGTGTGTGTGTGTGTGATCCAGCTTATACTGAGCGTTGGAGATACAATAACACTCCTATTGGGCTGGAGAGGAGAGGCAGGCAGTCGTCTTACTCACTGCTTACTGACAGACATAAACAAACATTGGGTGTGTTGAATACTCCCTCTCTCTCCCACACAGATGTATATTATATATTATAGTCAGCAGGAATGTTTTTATATTACCGTTGTAGGAAGACTTAAAACACACCTGTCCCACACCTGTCACATCTGTATCGTGGATGAGGCTCTCTCTCTGTTAAGTCTCCCCCGCTTGACCTTGGTGGTGGCCAGTGACCCAGCCTGACCCTCAGTCACCACCCGCTGTGTACAACCTTTACTCCAACCGTTTTTAACAGACTTAACTAACTTTATGGTGTGTGTGTGTGTGTGTGGACAACTAACCACTGAAAACATAAAAACAAGTACACAATCCTCAAAAACACAAGACACACGGAAATATAATCATAAAAATCACTTTAAAAATGTCAACAGGTATATTTCTAAACAGGATAAGTTAAAACGAAAAATATTCAAATGTAAAAATCTCTCATATTTACATATTAAACTCGGCAACAGTAATAGCGTAATTTACATATAACACCAAAATAAAGAAGTAAGACAATATTCACCCTAAGAGTCAATTAAACGACCAACCTAAATGCTATAAAGGTACATGAGACCAAACACTGAACACCGACGATGATGTAGGATGTTGATGTTGTCATAGGTGATTCCTGACGGCCCAGAAGGATGTTTTGGCTATAAGGGCTTTGGTTTAGAGGTGTAGATCTTGAGTCTCTCTTAAGTGTTATCAATATACAATGCCTGACAACCACCACACGTTACTGTAGATCTGTAACACTTGTGTCTGTTGTTTAGAGCAGCTGTACATCATATCTCTGGTGTCCTAAATGAATCGAACTGACACCTGGAGGTAAAATTCCTCAAACAGCTTCAGTGGTTTATTTGGAAGTAAAAAACCTGAGTCCAGTACACAGGAGAAATACGATTGTTAGTTTTGTGTTCTGTTCTGTCCTGTACTGTTCTGTCCTGTACTGTTCTGTCCTGTCCTGTACTGTTCTGTCCTGTACTGTTCTGTCCTGTATTGTTCTGTCCTGTACTGTTCTGTCCTGTACTGTTCTGTCCGGCATTGTTCTGTCCTGTACTGTTCTGTCCTGTACTGTTCTGTCCTGTACTGTTCTGTCCTGTATTGTTCTGTCCTGTACTGTACTGTTAACTTCTCAATGGCATTAACCTGTGTCATAAAATTTTCGGGACAGCCAACACCAAAGAGCAACTTTCTCAAAATTTAAATTCACCAAAGTAAAAACAGAATAAATACAAGAATATTTATTAATCAACGCTCGACCAAGGTTTTGTTTAGGATTAAGAGAAATAAAGTTGTAAATCCAAAGGAAGATTAACACCAAAGCAACATTGTTTATAACACGTGTAGGCAACTGTGTTGTGAACAATGTTATGAAGATTTATCAAAATTACACAAAAATGTTTACAATACAAGTGGTGGGAACATTGTCACCTTTCTTTCCAAAAATGTTACCACTACACCTTTTCACATATCCGTTGAGACATTGTTACATAACTATTTGACAAATTTCATAACCGAATGACAGAACACATATCGAATGACATTCTAAAATAACTGTTCGTTCATGCTAATGGAAGTGATTGACATAAGTTATGAAGTTGACAGACGTGAACAATAAACCGACAGTCTACATATAGTGTGAGAATGGAACAATGGGAGAATGACATACCACCAACAGTTATTTTAGATTGTCATTCGATATGTGTTCTATCATTCGGTTATGAAATTTGTCAAAGTTCAGATACTGTACTGTAGTCTAAAAACGTGACCAGCAGCTTTGAACCCTAGAAAAGTCCCCCCCCCCCCCCCTCCTCTCCTCCCACCTTTTAAGTCCTCTCTCCCTCCCTTCACCTTTAAGTCTCCCCCTCTCTCTCCCCCCACCCTTCTCTCCCGTCACCTTAAGTCCCCTCTCTCACTGGCCACTGACAACAATTGTAACGTCTCCCCAGTGACCCAACTACATGACCCCACAGTGACCTCTAATGACCACAAGTGACCCTCGTCATTGGAAAAAAAAGTAAAGTCAGTTTTTTTTTCTCCTCTCAAGATTGTCATTAACACTCAAAAAGGTCACTCTCCCATGACACACACACACACACACACACACACACACACACACACACACACACACACACACACACACACACACACCATAATGACAGAAACAACACTATAATGACGAACGATGATGAGGTGGGCGTGCTATAATCGATAATGACAATGATTCAAAACCACGATAATGATTATAAGAAAAATCAACCAACTTATGGCATAAGGTGTAAAAAAAAAAAAGAGATGGGCGTGGCAGTTCACATTAGGAGGCGTGGCTGTTACCAGGAGGCGTGTCATGGTCAATACTGAATCCGGTTATAGCATGAACATTAAATACAGGTGAATGTGTCAATCTACAGGTGAATGCGTGTTGTAATGTGTAAATAAAGTTTTTTCCCTGCATCAGCAAAACAGGTGAGAGAGACATTAAAAACGTAAATGGGGTAAATAAGGTTAATGAAAGTGTAAGGTGATAATGACGTGTACAGTGAACTTAGGAGAAAGAAGGGGAAGAAGAAGAGGGGGACAAGGAAGAGGAGGAAGACGACGAAGAGAAGGACGAGGAAGAGGAAGAAGACGAGGAGGAAGACGACGAAGAGAAGGACGACGAAGAGGAGAAGGAAGACGAAGAGGAGAAGGAAGACGAAGAGGAGAAGGAAGACGAAGAGGAGAAGGAAGACGAAGGGGAGAACAATGCAGAGGAGAAAGATGACGAAGAGGAGAAGGAAGACGAAGAGGAGAAGGAAGACGAAGAGGAGAAGGAAGACGAAGAGGAGAACAATGCAGAGGAGAAAGATGACGAAGAGGAGAAGGAAGACGAAGAGGAGAAAGACGAAGAGGAGGAGGACGACAAAGAAGCAGGGGAGGAAGAGGATGAGAACGAAGAAAAGGAGAAGGACGAGGAAAAGCATGAGGAGAGAGGGGGAAGAAAGGGTAGGGAAGAAACGAAGAAAAAATGAGATAGAAAAGAATAATGGAAGGAGGAGAAAGAGGATGAAGAAGAAGAAGAAGAAGAAGTAGAAGAAAGAGAAGGATGAATGTGTGTGTGTGTGTGTGTGTGTGTGTGTGTGTGTGTGTGTGTGTGAAGCGCAAGAGGGTGATGGTAAAAGCAATAATAATGGATAGTGGGTGGCAGTAGTGGGTGGCAGCAGTGGGTGGGAATGGTCCAGGTGAGGGTAGGAGTCCTGTTTGTTATGTTAGGTCTGGTCGGCCTCACACCACCTGCCTCTCTCTCTCTCTCCCACCTCACTAAACACTCGTAAATCATCTGCCACCACACCACCAACTTCTTATTCGGCTTCTGGTTATCACGGTCACTAGAATTAGACTGGTGAATTTAACTTGGTTTGGTTAGGTTAGGTGAAAAGAGCTGGGGTGGGGATTCTTCAGGTGATTGCAATATATTTAGAAAGTTTTAACGAGTGTATTAATTACTGCACATTATAGTAATAAACGTACGTATAATATCACATAGAGTCTGTAGTAGTTAAGCAAATAATGACCTAAATGGCATTAATAAACAAACATATTCAACTAACACATCAAAAAAAATATTATTCCTGGATAAGCAACGTCAATGTGTGTGTGTTTTTTTTTATCTTACAGAAATAACAGAATTAAAACAACTTATAATCGAAGGAAGTGACATCAAAGGCTCTATAGCATAATATTTAGACACAAGTTACACCCTGAGCATCACCGTAAACCATTAGCCAAAGTTTATGTCAGGTTGGGCAGCCTAGAGTACGACCTAGCCTCAACACCAAGTACAAGAAGAACGAGCTCAACACCTGCGTACAACGGCCAGCCTGTGGTGAGCTAACCCCTTGAACCCCTTAGTAACGCGTGTGTTAGAGACGTGACAGCGGTAACAAGGTGTTGGATCAAGTGGTCCTCTTGATACTATCATCACAAAGGGGATCAAGAGGCTATCATCCGGTGCATTACACACACACACACACACACACACACACACACACACACACACACACACACACACACTCTTGAAGCCAAACCCAACCACAGTGTCGGGCGGTAACGTCACTATTTATATCTCGTCTATTTATAGTTGTCAGTGTACCTGCTGCCATGTTCCTTAAATAAATATTATGTAAGTGGACTTGAGTTTGAGTGAATGTCGTCGTTCTTGTGTTAATTAATGACGAGCTTCACTCTCTCACATGGGTTCAGAAACAATATTTTCTTTACTGTTCCACCGGTGGGAACGTGAGGCGTGAGACAGTCATTCTTCTCTGGTGGTGTGGAAGACTAACAAACTATTATGACAGCCCGAATGAGAGAGATACTTAGTTCTTCACCCAGACGGCGTTTTCGACACCCAGTTGTGGTTTTCTATTAATAATATCCAATTCTATCCCCAAAGACAACTCCATCTTGATAATCAGTCAGCCATATTAACCTAAAATGTAATAAATATAGAATTTCAATATTTTAAAAGACGAAAGTAAATTTTATTCCCAGGCTGGCACCCTAGCGACCAGTGCCTGGGACTCCTCCTCCCCTTCTCCGTGGCCCTAACAGGCACTCATGTAGTGGTGGTGGTGACAGACACTGGCCACTCGGCACCCACACCGCGCGGCCCAGTGCCACCTCTGACACACTGTGGTGGCCGCCAGACCCACACACTTGACCCTCCGACGTAACACAATAAGGCCAGAGTAAACTTGGCTATGGGAAAGCTGGGAAGAACCTCACTCAAGGTGACACTTGTGGTTCTTTGACGGACTTGTATCCTTGTGGTCAGATGGTTGGTACAGGTAGTGTTAATTAAAGGGGTGTGTGTGTTAGCAATATCTCACACAAGAGTGACGGGTGGCCGCTGTTAACATATGGTGCTGCTGTACATGTTAAGCTTGGATGTAATTAATGATGCCCAGGTTTAAAATAACAATATCTTCATAAGTGACAACAATAACAAATACTTTACTTCCGCGTTAATATGGTGTTCTAACTAATTTAAAAAATCGTTAATATGACACCATTATGTACTATATACTGTATACTCCACGTACAACACAAACATAATGCGGGGTATATTAAATAGTTCCTTGATAACGTCTCTTGCAGGACTCAGTAAGCAACCAATAAAAGCTCGCACATGCGCAGTTGAGGTGGTGTCCAGCACGTAAACAAACACGAGACAACGGGGCAGTTCTCCTCGCGGCTGATAGGAGTAGTAGTTTGCAGTTAGCGCTGGCTTAAGTGTTGCTGATGGATGGTTATGATAATGGCGTCGCAGAGGCTGTTTGGATAGTTAATGAACAATTCTCACTTAATGTCAGGAACTAGTACGAGGTGGTTACGACGTCACGCATCTGGCAAATGGGTCATCTTTATCTTAATGCTGTGTAGCGTTCAAGACGTCGTGCAGACACTCAGTACTCAATAGCCACAACATGTTGGTGACACACGATTACTACACTATGTAAGGTATATATAAAGAACACTTAAATCACGGTATTAAACAAGGCATGACACGGGAGCACATTATATGTCCTTAGCAACTACGAGGCAAAGAACAGCGGCCAGCTTAACAAGATAACAACTATGGACATGTTTACACCAAAGACATGTAGCTAACAGGTCAAGGAAGAAACGACTCGCTGGGTGGTCCGTGTGTACTACTTGTGTGTGTGTGTGTGTCAAGTTATTATTGTTGGTGATGGTGTTGGTCAGTTGTAGCATAGAGGAGGGACCTTTTAAGCCCCTGGTGTATGAGGTGACTGGTAGTGTGGTCGCGTATGAGTGTTCCAAGAAGTCATACACAACATTATTAACACTGAGTTGTAACTATGCAACATTCCCTCGGGACTTTCAAGTTTTGTTATCAATAAATCCCGTAAGGTGAGGACATTGAGTGGATTCTTGTACCTGTTCTCTCTACACACGGTGAGGTTAACGATATATAACCTGTGGTATATATCGACACTCTCTTCAGAAGCTTCCCCAGACTCTCCCTATCAGCATGGTGAGTGGCTGCCTGCAAGTGTACATTTGTTCCCCTCGATTGTATCTCGTGGTGTTTGTGTGCCTGGTCAAGTGTGTACCCTCGTGTCGGTGCAGGAGGGAGTGTGAGTGTTGTGCCTTCCTCCCCACTAGTCGACGGCCCTTCCTGGCACCCTTCCCCGTGAGGGTGACCCGCCTGACACTCACACCAAAACAGAGGCTCAAGTTCCCTGCTACATTCCAACGGTCATCGGTCCTTCTGTGTGAGTGACGCAATCACTCCTTCTGCGTACATGTACGTATTTGTGGGCGTGCTTATAAGTGTGTGTGTGTGTGTGTGTGTGTGTGTGTGTGTGTGTGTGAGTAATAATAATAGTAATAATAAACGATTTATTAATGGAGTTGCAGCCGGTGGCTGAAAATATACAGACTTACATTTGATTTAGACATAATGATATAATATGCATTGAATACATTTACAGGGCTGTACAGTACATAAATCAGGAGTTGTTTATTATTTTAACAATAGATGGGATGGTGCTGTTCTTATATCTATCGGTGCGGGCTCTTATGGGCTGAATATTGTGTGTGTGTGTGTGTGTGTGTGTGTGTATACGACCTCGTATTTCGAGTATATTAAAAAAGCTTATTTCTTCCACCTGGCCAGGAATTTTTTACTACTATTATGACAAACATCAAACACACGCACACAAAAACACCAATTAAAAGAGAAGCTATCTGAGTCCAACCGAGAGAGAGAGAGAGAGAGAGAGAGAGAGAGAGAGAGAGAGAGAGAGAGAGAGAGAGAGAGAGAGAGAGAGAGAGAAAATGAAATTTCTTGATTTTAGTAATTCTCACAAGTCCATCCATCTTGTCCTTATCCCAGACAATCTATTTCCTCCTGTGACTACATAATCCAGGCACCATTATTTTTGTGAGTGAGGAGCTACCCGACCTGGCACTGGGGGGTGGAGGGTGCCTCTCCGTCCGGCACCCCGGGGAAAGGGCCAACCCACACGATCACTGTGGGGAACAAGCTGTAAAACGGTCAAGGAAGACTTTGGTCTGTGAATTTACGATCACTAATGACATTTTCACAACGTTAACTACTGAAGAAAACACAAACAAGGAATTAAAAAAGAAATCCGTTCCATTAATGTTATCCTGATGCATCTTTTCTACCAAGAGACTCGCCACACACACACACACACACACCAATAGAGACCAGATATCACCCCCCCTCCCCTAAACTGTCCAGACAATTTGGACCGTAACTGTACACTACATTATATTAGGTAAATCCAACAACCCTTTAAAAAAAAATCAGACTACCGTATTATAAAGAATAAAAAAAAACAATAGCTAAAACTCAAACTTGGGGGAAGAAACAGAAAAAAAAAACAGACCGCGGAATTATCGATAAGGTGAACTCAACATAACACGACGTATCATCCATCACCCCAGCGGCCGTCGTTGCCACTAATGTTCCTTCACTGACCAGGTCTTGGCTGCCTCTCGCTACCCAACCATTTATTCTCCTATCTTCTCCTCCTCCTTATTATTATTCTTTCTATCTATTCACACATTCTCTTTATTCTTACCTCGGTTACTACTATAGGTTATTTGGGTCACCTGAAGATTAGGCACCCCGAGTTTATTTCGCCTGATGATTTAAATAAAGGATCCTAATGTTTCTGGAGATAGGATAGGATAGGATAGGATAGGATAGGATAGGATGTTTAATAATTATACGTCTATTACTCTCATCTTTCTCTTCTTATCCATATGTTCCTCTTTTATCCATATCTCCTCCATTGTATTCTCTCTTCCTTGTCCCTCCACATCCCTCATCCTCCCCCTTCCATCTTACCACCCCTTCTCCCCTATCTTACTCCCCTCCACCTATCTTACTCCCCCCCCCCCTTACTCCCTCTTCTCCCCTAGATGCGAATATCTTAAAGGATCTCTGGTAAAGGCGCTGGTCAGTCTTGGGGGCCTCAAGTGCTGTGCCAGAGCTCCGAGACCTTCTAGATTATGCCTTCACTGACTCCCTCTTTACTACTAAACTGTTAAGCGCTAATGGACGCCGCCGTCATGAGGACCTTGTAAGACCCGCGTCGTGTTATTGGTCCTGCCAGGCGGTCGGGAGAGCTTGTGAATCATCGTGAATATGAATGATAATTACGAAAGTTTGTAAATGAGGTGAACTTTTGTAAACTCTTAATGATTTTGGTTTAGAGCAGAGGTGAGTAGAGCTTTGTAATTATGTCATGAATGTTATTATGAACGGCAGTACAGGAGAGCCTATGATTGATTGGTATGTTAGTGGATTTGAACGGCAGTCTGAAGAACGTGTCAATCTGTGTTCTGAAAAATATTCTCAACAGTGGCCTGATTCAGAAGGGTATGTGAACGACTGTTATCAAAGAGGAACAGAACGGCAGTCAAAGGGAATTGTATCGTGGATTATTATAGCAACTTTGAACGGCAGGTAATGTTAGGAAAGTTGGTGAACGAGTTTTTTGAATTTGAACATTTATGAACGGCGATTTTAAGCGCTTGAGAACACCTCTTATTGATCACCAGAAGAATCTCCACCCCTACCTTATTTCACCTGCAGATTAACCTAACCTCACTTAACCTAACCTAAATTAACTTAACATAACCTAACCTAACCACGTTAATGGATACAACGAGGGATAATAAGGAGGATAAACGTGGATATATCATAGTTATGTCATGTAGAAGTGGCGCTGTGATGATGATGATGATGATGACGGTGTAGGTGGGTGGGTGTGTTAGCGAGTAGCAGCAGGTGCGGGCGTGAACATAATGAGGGTGTGGGCGGGTGGGCAGGCACCAGCAGCAGGTGCGGGCGTCGTCGGGGGCACCAGGAATGCGCGTCTGGACATCGTCACCACACACACACACACACATCAGCTAGCAGGGGTCACACGTACACCTTCACGACGCTATATTTCCCTAACGTAACCTAACTTAACCGAACGTAAACTAACCTAACCTAACCTTCAGCTGACACCTGACGACGAGTTTGTTCAGGAATACAGAAAGGAGAGCGCCGAGGTTGGCAACAGTGAGGTGACACCCCCGCAACCTGACCCGCTGCCCGCGTGCCTCCTCCCCCTGCTGGTTACTGGCACTCTCTCTCTCTCTCTCTCTCTCTCTCTTTTAAACAAACTAGTACAAAAAAATTCACTCTCCGTCTGTCTGTCTGTCTAACACACACACACACACACACACACACACACACACACACACACACACACACACACACACACACTAGCTTTATAATCTACCCCCCCAGTGAAGAAATTATCCATGTGTTATAGACAGCATTTCTTATCTATAGAACCAAATATATTTATGTTATATATCATTTATTTTATATCAATAATTAAAAAAAAAAAAGGGTAGAATCGTGGTACTGACGGTATCTATCGATCTATCTATCTATTTCTCTGTGTGTCTGTCCTACCTGTTTAATAAAACCTCAAAACAAAACAACAATTAAATAGTTTCTACCATGGCAATTTGATATTAAGGTTTAATTCAGAAAAAAAAAGTAATTAAAAAAAACTTGGATAATTAATGAAAAGAAAAGAAGGAAGAGAGTGTTACTTGGTGCTGGGGTAACGTAACGGAGGCATGGGCGTCAAGTTACGGGCGTGCGGGCGTCAGATTACGGGCGTGCGGGTCGTCACAGCTGAGTGGGCGTGATTAGAAGTGTCGTCTACACCAGTGTCCCCGTTTCTATGGTAACGCCCACTGCTGACGAAGGTGTTACCATACACAGCTGTAGGTGGTCTCGTGTGTGTGTGTGTGTGTGTGTGAATAAACTCATTCTACCGCATCCACCACATCTTCTCATTCTACCACATCCACCACACCCTCTCATTCTCCCATATCCACCACACCGTCTCATTGTACCACATCCACCACACTCATTCTACCACATCCACCACACCCTCACATTCTACCACATCCGCCACACCCTGTCATTCTACCACGCCCTGTTATTCTACCACATCCACCACACCCTCTCATTCTACCACATCCACCACACCCTCACATTCTACCACATCCACCACACCCTCACATTCTACCACATCCGCCACACCCTGTCATTCTACCACGCCCTGTTATTCTACCACATCCACCACGCCCTCTCATTCTACCACATCCACCACACCCTCTCATTCTACCACATCCACCACACCCTCTCATTCTACCACGCCCTGTCATTCTACCACATCCACCACACCCTCTCACCCCAACACATCCACCCTCTCATCCACATATCAGTCTCTCTACTATACATCCACACCATGCGTCTCGAGACACACCTGAAGCAAATATTTACACACAAGGTGACAGGTACAGCAGGTGGCTAGTGTCGCATTACTTGACTAAACCCCAAAAAATAAACCCCATCCCCCCCCCACCCCAACCTCCAGTAGCATCAAGGGGCTTACAATCGAGTCAGGTAGTCCATAGATGCATAGAAAGGATCCAATACCATGTCACTGCTCTATTATGGTTGATGATTTTTACTTATTGTTTCTTGAGGAATTGAATGGTTTTAATTTATTTCATCCATCTGAAATCTTATAAAACATCTTTACATGGATGGATGGATGGATGGATGGATGGTTGGATAGATGGATGGATGGATGGATGGATGGTTGGATGGTTGGATGGATAGATAGATGGATGGATGGATGGTTGGATGGATGGATGGATGGATGGGTGCAATTATTTTTCTTGAGTCAACTCCGCCTACTACCATTTACCCCCTACCTCCTAGCCCCTACCTCCTAGCATCTAGCCCCTACCTCCTAGCCCCTACCTCTTAGCATCTAGCCCCTACCTTTTAGCATCTAGCCCCTACCTCCTAGCATCTAGCCCCTACCTCTTAGCATCTAGCCCCTACCTCCTAGCATCTAGGCCCTACCTCTTAGCATCTAGCCCCTACCTCCTAGCATCTATCCCCTACCTCCTAGCATCTACCTCGTAAATCCTACCACCACTTGACAAACACCTAAATAGCCACCTGAGTCGCCACCTTCCCTGACAGCCACCTGAGCCAGGGCCACCTATCAGCCACCTGACTCCCAGCAGCCTCGGAGGTAAGCGTTTCCACTCCATTGAGTTTTGGTGGTAAAAACTGTAACCGTTCCGCTGTAAGTGGATGCCCCGCCAATGAGGACTGTCAGGCCAACCAAAACACGGATTCCTCAGCACGCCCGCAGGAATGTGTTTCTCAATGGTCCACCACACAGTTGTGAGAAACAGTAATGATGCGAATTTTTCACCAGGATGTAGCTACGGGCGATGTCCCCTCATTCATCACGCTGGAACTGGTCAGGTAAAGGTGCGAACACTCTTAAAGGTTCTGATTGACGTTTAATGAAGGTTAAACTTTTAATGTTGTTGAAGAAGACGTAAAGCTGTGGTTTATACCCCATGAGGAGGCTGTTAAGGTGATCCTCCGCTGACTTATGTGTCGGGGTTATCCTTATTGACATGTTTGCATACACGACTCTTTTACACCTGAAATATTATTTGACATTTTACTTAAAGAATATTTTTACCATAATTAATAAAAAAATATAGTCATTCTCAGCCAGAGTTTCAGCTCCCAGGCCACAGCTAAGTGCATACATATGTAAGTCAGTTTACTGCTTACTCTCCCAGTGTCCCGCGTGTAAGACAAATGTATAGATTTCCCGTTTCTTTAAGTGTCCCCTTCGAGGACGGTAAGACGACACCACAGCTCTCGCCCAGCGTCACCAACCCTGGACCCTCTCCTCCCCTCCATTATATCACATATTTTATCTTTATTTACATCATTATAATTATTCCATTAACGAAAAATGAAATACAAAATACATCTTATTCATCTTATGTTTATTAAAAATTTGTATTGGTCGCATATTTAAAGAGATTATTGACAGATACAAGAGACGGGTGTGAGACAGAGGCCGTTGGCACCACCACCACCATAACACACTTCGGTCGAGTCTTGAAAATTGCTCTGTCACTTCTGGCGAACCTCCTCTCTTTTTAGCCGTCAAAACAAACTGTCTGAAACTCTACCCACTCACCCCCCAATCCCCCTTTCCCACTCGGACCTCGCCCACGCACTGACCGAAACAGTAAGGTAACCAATCCAGTTTTTTTTGTTTTTTGAGAAGAATGACTGTGTTTGGGAGTTACTGGCACTTAAGACGGTGCTTCTTGCCGTGTGTGATGGGGAAGGTGGAGGTGGTGGGAGGGGACAGGGGCAGGAAGGGTTGTGGCAGAGGGAGGTGTTTTGGTTGGGGGCACCGCATGTTTGGTTTTACTGATGGATTTTATGGCACTGAGGAGACCTTGCTGGTAACTCCCGCCCGGTACGTTCCCATGACGACCACCCTGAGCACAGTACTGTTCACATATCTGTTGTTGTTATTGTTGCTATTATTATTGTTGTTTTTTAGTTTTGTTGTTATTATTTATTATTATTTTCTCTCCTTTACTATCTCTCGTTTCTCCTTTATTTTGACCCCCCTCTCTCTCTCTCAGTACATGGACGCTGGCAGCAGAGTAAGACAAGCATAAGGGTGGACAAAGGACGTGCTATGTAAAGTGAGATTGAAGTTATCACAGGAGGCATGCAGGAGGAGGAGAAGGAGGAGGGTCAGATGCCATCTTCACCAACATGCCTTGCAACTCTCTCTCTCTCTCTCTCTCTCTCTCTCTCTCGTACTGTTTGTGTTTCTCTCGTTCTATAAGATAAACATTAAACATTAGTTAAAAATAGAGGAACACTAAATTATACTTGGCTTATGATTGACATATACAAAGTACCTCATAATTTTGTGATTTTGAGAATTATAAAACAAAAAACATTATACAAAACTTGATTTAACAATGATAATGAGAAAACCATTTTACTTAAACCACCTTACTTTTCGAGTTTGATGATATTGATTTTGTTTAATACTTTAGTTTCTTAAGTGACAAAAAATAGCAAAGGTAGTTCAGTACAGTCATATTAATTTATGTATGGTTAGTGTATTTACTTATTTATTTATATATTCACGTCATTTGGTCGCTGATATCAAGTTATGAATTATCAAAGTAAAAATATAATGAGTTAGAGTCAATTTTCATTAATCGCCACTAAAAAGGGGACTTGCGTTTTGGCGTTAATGTGGGGGAAGGAGACAATTCCAATATTTTTCTGATTGTTTCGAAAATAATTTAATTTTGAGTACAGTCTCCAATAGAAACCACGAGATTCAGTCAGATTCATGAATCCGAAGCATTTATGGACAGAATAATGTATCAGTCTACTGCTTCGGGTTCACCAGTCTGACTGAATCTCGTGGTTTGTGGTTAAGGGGGAGAGTCGGCAAGGCTGTACGTAGGAATATTCACGTCTAAAACTTAATGCAAACTATGAGTGAACCTAACCTAACCCAACCCAACCCAACCCAACCCAACCCAACCCAACCTAACCTAACCTAAGCAACGAGGTATTTTGTTTATGTAATGTTATTTTCTTACTACACAAACAAACTTTTCTTTAATTAAGGCATTTTTCACCATATTGAATAACCAAATCTTTCGTAAATTAGGTTAGGTTAAGTTAGGTTGGGTTAGGTTAGGTTAGGTTAAGTTAAGTTAGGTTAGGTTAGGTTAATTGACTTTAAGGCAGTGTAAAAAAGGCTAAATGTGTTATTATGTTTGGGAGAGTCAATAACGGACAGGGTGGGATGGTGAGGGAGGGAGGGGTGGTGAGGGAGGGTGGGGTGGGTGAGGGAGGGGTGGGTGGGAGGGAGGGCAAGGGATGGTGAGGGGGATGGAGAGGTGATAAGGGAGTGAGGGAGACGAGAGATGGTGGAGGAGGGCAAGGGGTAGTGAGGGAGGGTGAGGGAGGGTAGTGAGGGAGGGTGGTGAGGGAGGGGAATATAGAGTGTGGCGTGACAATGGGACAGGCGAGGCGGTGTTAACACGCCCTTATCTCGCCCACCCTCTCTGTCCTTCACCAACACTACACTTTATTAGTCTTTACAGCGCCACGCCCTCCCCTCGGCTACCCTGCTAGTACTCAGTGGTCGTCTGTATACTCTCTCTGGGACCACCACCACCACCACCACCACCACCACCACGACCACCACCACCACCACGACCACCACCACCACGACCACCACCACCACGACCACCACCACCACCACCACCACCACCACGACCACCATTAGTACCATAGCTGATATATAACTCAATATTTATTTTTTTCCGTAGCGCTACAGTAACAAGTGGTGTGGTGAAGGTGTATCAAGTGGGAGTAAAACAGATCTCCGTAATTCCAGGTTGTGGTACGCGGCCATCAGTCACACTTGCACAAACAAACTCACAGGGGACGGTGACGTGGTAACCGCGACCCGTCTTGACCCACACTCTGCCCACCTGCTACAGGGAATGATGCTGTTAGGGGGAATATTATTTGCTTTACGCTTATTGAACCATCTTTTAACATTCATAATTAATTCTTCGCCAACATTACTGAGTTATTGTTTATTTTAATTTGATTGTTAGGAATTTTTTCTCTTAAAACCCATATGTGGATAAATTTTACCAGCAAAATTAACGAAATCGCCAGAGTGCCTCTATCGGGTAGACGATGAACTAGCGCCGCCGAGGGATCCAGTTTGTAAACACTTGATGACAGGGGCACAGTCGAGCCCTCTGAGAGTGAGAAAACCTACTGTGATTGGCACCCTCCCCGCACCTAAGTAAACACCAGGTCTAAAAACTCTGAAACACCGACCCCCGTAACTTTGTTGGTAGAGCCACGAGGGCGAGTGGCCTCCCGAACATGATTTACGAGCGACGTTCACCTCACACGGTCTTACTTTTTTCCTTTGTCACACACACACACACACACACACACACAACACACACACACACACACGAGACACTGTAACGCACTACACACACACCCGAAGGCATTCTACGCACACACTTACGCAAATACACACAAGCAAATACGCCTCAACACACACACACACACACATTCATTCTCTCTCTCTCTCTCTCTCTCTCTCTCTCTCTCTCTCTCTCTCTCTCTCGGGTAGTGTATAGTACAGGCTAAGTAACAGACAACACCTTATGTTACACCACCACACCAAGAGCCGTGTGTGTGGGGCGGTGATAAACACAGCTCCAGCCTCCATATTATCCTACCATATATATACATTAACTTTCCGCTCCTGATGGGGTTAAGAGATCCTATAACAAAAATAAAACAAAAGAGCATCAGAAAACACATAAACACCACAAATATAAACATCAAAAGACTAACGTATGTACAATATTGACTCTAATAATATTTTCATTCGACTCGGTATAATTATTTACCATTCGTCTAAAATATATGACTTTCGTTTAATAATTCTTGGCCGTAATTATTATAAACACGTCCACAATGTATCATAATCTGACTTCATATTTTTTGTTCACGGTATTACATTTAACAAGTCGAGTATCTGGTCAGTGCTGGTGAAGAACGTTTAAGACATGGTACCACAGTAGATATCATAGCCCAGTTAATGATACAAAACACTTCAGCCACATCTTGCCACACTAAGCTACAATTCTCTACACCCAGAGGCCACATCATACCACAACTCACCATATTCAGGGCCACACCATACCACAACTCACCATACTCGGCCACACCATACCACAACTCACCATACTCGGCCACACCATACCACAGCTCACCATACTCAGGGCCACACCATACCACAACTCACCATACTCAGGGACCATACCACAACTCACCACACCCAGAGGCCACACCATACCAAAACTCACCACACCCAGAGGCCACACCATACCAAAACTCACCACACCCAGAGGCCACACCATACCACAACTCACCACACTCAGGACCACACCATGACCCCCTGGCCGTGTGCTGATAATTAGTTAGGTATTTGTTGGTGGGGCGTCAGCGAGGCGTGGCGAGTCGGGTTACTTCACCCCAACACCACCCACCGTCGTGTTACCTCACCCCAACACCACCCCAGTCGTGTTACTTCACCCCAACACCACCCCACCATCATGTTACCTCACCCCAACACCACCCCACCATCGTGTTACCTCACCCCAACACCACCCCACCATCATGTTACCTCACCCCAACACCACCCCACCGTCGTGTTACCTCACCCCACCATCATGTTACCTCACCCCAACACCACCCCACTGTCGTGTTACCCCACCCCACCGTCATGTTACCTCACCCCAACACCACCCCACCATCGTGTTACCTCACCCCACCATCATGTTACCTCACCCCAACACCACCCCACTGTCGTGTTACCCCACCCCAACACCACCCCACCGTCGTGTTACCTCACCCCAAGACCCACTCACTACCACTGATATAATCAATAGTCGAAGAGCGAGTGACACTTTACAAGACAAGATTGTAAAATAATAGTAAGCATGACACCTGAGGCATACAAATCCAATGGGCATTAACACTGTGCATACTGCGTGGGGGATAATACCCATATGGGGAATAATATCCACGAGAAATGAGGAAAAAAAACGTTTATTACAATTGAAATTAAATATAAAACGATAAATAATTAAGGAAAAACAAAATCTGACAGAAACTCCACAATCAATCGATATAAACAACACTAAATACGGTTCGTTATCTTACCTGGAGCGATGGATCTCTCTCTCTCTCTCTCTCTCTCTCTCTCTCTCTCTCTCTCTCTCCTAATAATTCAGTGTTGATGAATGGTGAATATTGTGAACGTAGACGAAGCACTTAAGAGACTTTATAGTTATATAACGTTCAGTAATATATTATTCATACCGCCAGTAATATTATCTTTGCATTGTTTAGACTTTAGACGATAGAGTTATATCAAGTTTATCATAGTTACAATGTTGGCCTTTGCTTCCTTTATACGGGATGAGAGAGAGAGAGAGAGAGAGAGAGAGAGAGATAACAACAGGGTAAGTGAGGTGTGTGTGTGGGGGGGGGGACAATGAACCACCTGGCCTCCCCTGGGTGTGTATGTGTTGTGATCCTGGAGCTCGTGCCTGCCTCCTGTTACTCCCACACCACCCACTCGCCCACCACCCACCTTGCAGCCAACCATACCACCCACCAGTACACCAAGACTCAACCCCACCGCCTTCGCTTGCCTACCACACACCACAGTCTTCCACACTAACTACCACACCACCTTACATTAATTAACCAACACCACCCATCACGCCGCCCACAACACCGCCCATTAAACCACCCTACACTATCCACATCCCCCCCCCCCTACCCACTACCTCGGCCTATCAAACCTATTTCCAGAGGGTTGTGTTGTTAGGTTTAATGGGGTAAGGGTAGTGAGGGTGGGTGTGGGTGTGGGTGCAGAAGGGTGTGTGTGAAGGTTAAGGGGGCTGAGGTTTATGGTGGAGGTGGTAGAGAGGGAGGTAAGGGGTGGTAGTGTAGGGGCGTGGAGGCAACAATACACTGGCAGACTCTCGCAGTATCCTCCAGGGGATGCCAGAAGGGCTTACCTTGTTTACACTAAGACCGGGAGAACTTATGTCCATGGGTCCTGCCGCAGATCACCTTACTGGCGCCGGACACACTCTACCCAGGGGCGGAGCACGAGGAGTGGGGCGCCAGGGTGAGAAGGTGAGAGGTAGTACAAGGGAGAGAAGCTAAAGGGTGAGAGACAAAGACAAGGGATAATAATTGTGGGAGATGATAGAGAGAAAAGGAATAATGAAGAGTACAGGTTTTAGTCTAACACCTACTGCTGTGCTCTATTTGTTTACAACTCTGTTAATCACTAGCTTGACAATAATTATTTCTCGTTCCGGAATAATCAAAGCTAAAACTTAAAACACCAAGAGCTACTAAGACCACCCCCCATGCGTTCCTCTCTTTTCCAGACCTCCATAAAATATCACTGTGTGAAGGTGTGGAACAACTTACCCCCACCCATCCAAGCAAAGACTATGCTCCCTTCCTTTAAATCATCTCTTAAAAAATATCTATTGTCGAAGTATTAATATTTTTAGTAATACCTACTTTATATACCTACTTTTATTGTACCACCAAAACCGTTTTATCATAAATTATCACGTAGATAGATAGAAATTACCATTGCAATAATTATATTTGCCAACTAGACATAATCCTGACAGCTCTGTCCTCTTGTTCCACCTTAATACAACCCGTGTTGTACTGCTTCCCTCCCTTATCATATTTATGTATATCAACACCACTGTAAAGTATGTATATAATTATAATATAAATGTAAAAAAAAAAATTAAAAATAAATAATGAAGTTATAAACCGTGGTAACATTATGAGATGTTCTTATTACCACCATGCTATGTGTACTGTACTATTCCAGATGATACTAAATGTATATATAGTATATATCTGGTGCCTACAAGAGAGCTCATGTTCTCAACTGGCTCAGCCATGTTAATATTATTATTATTAGCCACTCGGTATCTGTGTTTTTCTGGCTAAATAAACTGTTTCAAAATCAATCTGAGTAGCTCAGTCAGGTCACAGGAGGGGAAGAGTGTCTGTGTGTCTGTCTGAAGGGGTTAACAGGGCACGAGGAATGAGAGGGAGCAGTGTGCTGTTGGAGGCGCAGGGGACAAGTTGAGGTACTGAGGGAGGCAGCGAGATAGTTAAGGTCACTGAGGGGAAGTTGTGGAAAGGGAGGTCAGTGGGAGGGTCAAAGAGGGGAGGGGAAGGGTGGAGGAGTGAGACGGATGGGTCCTGGGGTCGAGGTAGGAGAAGGGATGGGTTTGATGGGACTATTTAGGGAAAGCGAGAGAGAAGGAGGGAGCTTGGGGGAATGGGAGAGAGAGGGGAAGCAAGTGAGGGAGAGAGGGAGCGAATGAAGGAGAGAGGGAGCGAATGAGGGAGAGAGGGAGTGAATGAGGGACAGAGAGCGGGGAATAGGAAGGGGGTCGGGTTGATAGGTGGGTCTACAGGAAAGTGACATCAAGATGGTGAAGATATGGGTTGGGAGAGAAGGTGGTGTGGGAACGGCAGAGAGAGGAGGTCGTGGGCAGATGAGGAGGTCGTGTATAGGAGGAGGAGGAGGTGGATAGAGGAAGGAAGAGGAGGAGAGAGGTGAGGGAAGAGGTAGACTGAGGTAGAAGCGGTAGACAGGAGAAGAAGGAGGTGGACTAATGGAGGAGGAAGAGGTGGATAGAGAGAGAAAGTAATGGACAAAGGATCAGGAGGTGGAAGAGAAGGTATAGTAGAGAAAGAATTAAGACCTGACCCTCTCGTGTACCTGGTAATAATCTCCTATACACACTACGGTACACGCATTCATTCTCAAACTCGATTTTTTTCCTAATTATTAAAGAAAAAAAACTTTATCTACACAAACGTACAAACATCTCAACGGACAACCATAGCAATTTGATCAGCTGTTCTAAAGTGCACGTTTCTGCATAAACATTAGAGTATATAGGTATTTTCAGGTGTGCTAGGAAGGTGACTCGGTATTATAACACTGGGTGAAAAGATGACAGTTTGAGCAGGATTTTGGTGGCCGCCTGAAATTGTCATCATACATTTAGTCATCGTACTCAAGGGGATAAGTCATTGTACTAAAGGGGATAAGTCATTTTACTCAAGGGTTTTAAGTCATCGTATTGAATGAGTCAAGCCATCGTACTCAAATGGATAAGTCATCTTATTCATGGGGTTAATTCATCGTACTCAGGGGTTAAATCATCGTACTCAAGGGGTTAAAACATCGTATTCAAGGTGGTTAATCATCGTACTCAGGGATTTAGTCATCGTAATCAAAGGGATAAATCATCGTACTCAAAAGGTTTTCATAGCACTGAAGAGGTTAAATCATCGTGTTCAAGAGGTTAAGTCATCATATTCAAGGCATAAATCATCGTATTCATATGGTAAAATCGTTAAGTCATCGTATTAAAGGGGTTACATCATCGTACTCAAGAGGCTTATTTATCGTACTAAAGGAATTAAAATTAAGGGACTCGCTCTTTACACTCTCTAGTAGAAAATACAGTCACCAACATCCACCTACCCACCCCACCCACCCGCCCGCCCAGGTACACATAGCATCAAGGTTAATGACAGGTGAATATAAAGTGATATGTAAATAATAACAAAACGTTCATCATTATATCCAACTTCCTTTAAAACATCACAAACAATAACAAAAAAAAAATAAAACAGCAAATAAACAAACAGAGAGAATCCACTAGACATGAATGCTCTCCTCTGACATGTAAAAGCGATCATAAACACACACGTTAAATAGAACCTAACATGAGGCAACAGACACATACACACACACACGTACACACAACCTGAATATCTATGTACACACTGCTAAAAACAAACACACCTTGAATACTAAATACACACGACGAGAAGGGGCATAATAGGAAAACAAAACATATAAAATAGTCTTAAAAAAAATACCTGTGGAAATGATCAAAGAAACGCAGGTGTAATTAAGCCATTAGTGTTGACCCCCCCCCCCCCCCCCAAAGAGAGGAGAGCCATAACTGTCAGGTGAAGGCAGCAGCAATACAGACTATATAACCAGGGCGCTCCAATCACCCGCTAAACGACCGTTGGATCATTAGCACATGTAATGATGATTGGTACTCGAGTTTCACCCCTAGTTAATGCTGCTCCTTACTGTTTATCACCCACTTAACTACTCTACTTTACTGACTCACTACGTGGATCTTAAGTGAAGGGAATTGTAAGTGACGATAAAATGCTGCCTCAGTGTCTCTTACTTATATAAACAATGACACCAGCTGGCCGCCTCATCCACAACAACACCTTAATACTCTACTGTAGATCTTACTATTAATAATTATAACAACATACTGGTTTTAGTTTAATCGTGGTCTAACCTAAACTAACTTAACCCAACCCAACCTAACCTGACTGCTGACTATTATGACAAGACAGTCTGTTGACCATGAATGACTCTTTCGTACTGTCGGTAATAACTTAACCTTTTACTCACACACACACACGGGTCTACAACCAGGTGTTACTGATCACCCTCCCACACATCCTATCTTCATCAATTACCTGATATACGTTTACTGCAGTGAGTGATGAGATGTCTTAAGATGTGCACAAGACCTTCCTTCAACTCATAACATTCTGCTTCGCTTATCCGGATGATAGAGACTGTGTGAATGTGTATGATAGGCAGTGATGTATACAGCACACTGAACACTGTTTTGTTCTGTACACAAGGAGACAGTGCTTGCCGGTAGTGTATACGACTGTCTTCACTACACTAACTGTATAAAGATTTGTACCCAACCACAGCTGGGTGGAACAGGGGTGCCCAGGCGCGAACCAGTAACCTCTTGGACTAGAGGCGAGTATTGCCCACCGCAGCCCTTGTAACATACACAATCATTATCAGTATGCTTTTAAAATACTTTCATTTATGGTTACTATTACTATAACTACTATTTATTACTACAACAACAACTACTATTACTGTCATCACCTCGTCCTTAGTGCTACAATTGACGGTACTTCATCAACAGAAAATCAATAGCCCTCGCTTCATTATCTCAACTTTAACCATAACGTGACCAAGTTCCCCCAGCGACAATACTTTATGGGGGAACACAGGGACCACCATCACCCTCTACCCTACACAAGGCTTCATCGCGGCGGCCAGACACAGGGAGAGCCGAACACAGGTGTGCCGAACATACCAGGGTGTTCAATAACTTGGATTTTTCACTGTTATGAATAACATTTTAAATAAAGAAAATAGAAAACCAACTAATTTAAATGTTTAAGTGTAATGTTTATATATATAAGTTTGTGTATGCACGAGTGCATAGCTGTGTAATTGTGTGCGTGTGTATTAAAATACACATCCATGTAAGACACATGCGCCCACACACATTAAATACATGACGTTTACAAGAACGTCCCTCGGTGGGGAGGTCTGCCTTCATAAGTTTAAATGGAATACAACAAAAAGTAGCAGTAATAACCACCTTCCGGCGGCGTTTAGCATAAAGTGAGTGGCAGAACAAAGAGGTTAAGACAAGAGCAATAAGCTGGACACGAGCTGTGGCCTGGCCTGGCCTCGGTGTGTGGCACAATTATTGAGCACAACTGCTAGTGACGACATACACAGTTAAGTTTTACAGCAGTTACCCCCGGCACGACAACACCAGACACCTTCATTGTTCCTCTCCGCTCCCTTGTCCATCACCTATTAATACTCCCGCTAGTTTGTGTCACCCAAGACTGCCGGGAGATCATCTGGACTGCACTGGTCCTAATTCTACTTATGTATGACTGTGAGTTGGATGATTGGAACAGACTCAACATTCACCTGACGGACATAACATTATCTAACAGTCCACCACTACAGCATCATCCAATTATGAGCTTTTAGTGGTGCAGGTAAATGGAGTTTTTCTGTGTGTACGAGTGACTGGGCCATAACGGATGTCTTTTACAATACATAACACCAGTTGTCCTTCTCACGACACCGCCAGACCCCCTAATCGTCGCTCCGCCGCCCACCGTCCGACGCAACACCACCTACACTTGTCTTCTTGTCGTGAAAGTGCGTCTTGTGTTTGTCTTACTGGGAGGGTAATTATCCACGTGTTTAATCATCGCAGGTATTTCCTCCCTCAAACATTTGGTACATAGAGGCCTCAACTCTACCTGGATCTGTCTAGACGTTCGAAATTCAATGCACGAATTGATTTACGGAGAGTATGATTTGTTGAGAGGAATGGTGGTGATGTTCCGTCATCAGCCATGATTTATGAGTCGAGTTGTATTCTGGGCCCAGTGATGGACCTCATCCATCCGTCACGACCGGCCGCGATCTCTGTGATGTATAGACCCCCTCGACCCAACTACAGCTCATATTACGCTACGGATCTGCTATTAGACTAACATATATAAAACATGATGATTGCATTTAAAATTGTTGGAAGAGTGTTGTAATGCGTTAATGTTTCTCTCCATCGTTTTTGGTCGTGTAATTTGGCTCGTCAAAATAGTGAGCCTCGGGCGGCCATAACCAATCAAAAAATATGGTTGGGTTGAGGACTGTTTGTAGGGGCTCCCAAGGTTAGTTGATGCCCGGTGTAGAGGAGAAATCTTTGGATACATTTAGGTATTTAGCCTTAACTTTTTCTACAGAGTGTGATGGGCATTAAGGCGAGGGAAGCATGTCCTGGCGATGGTAAGACGCATATTTTACAATTTTACAGAGAAAATTATATAATCATATTAGGGGTGCAGGCGCATATTAAGTATATTATAAAGGTATTATATTATACATTACGTATTTAACCCTGTGGGCAAGGTGTGACAGTGAATGATATATCAGCACAAGGTTGACACGCTGGCAGAATGAATGATAGATAAATATAGCAGCGAGGGATGGGTGAGGCCCTTGATGAACTGGTAGGACGTCTCCGCGGTGGCAGATTGACTGATATATAAGTATATCGTGGAAGCCCTGACAGTGTGAATGATATGTCGGTACATCATCGGAGGCCTGTGACGCTGGCAGGACATCATTTCCAGCGTCGACCATCACCATGGGAACCAGACGTCAGGGAGCGCCCATCACCGCCAGTCGACCCACACTCGCCTTCATCCAATCCCTCATATATTATGGCGAGGAATCAATGTAAACACAGGTATTTCCTCCCGCTGTCCCAGTGGTGGACCGCCGCGGTTATTTATAAGACCCGAATCACGGCCGCGGTAAGCGCTGACCAAACCAGGTTTCACAAATCTCACGTTTTTTTACCTGGCGTTCCTGGTAGTCCCGCCGGGCTGCGACGCGGTCACCCGCTACCCTGTCAAGTTTACCCTCACTCACTTACTGTTACACACGCCATACTTCAATTACTGGTGTATTCCTCTCTCTCTCACAACTGATCAACCCAATAGAATATTCTGAAGGCATCCCATCAGTACAGGCCAAGTGAAGTGTTCCCTCTCCGGTCCACAGAGTAGTTCCCGTGTAAGCGGCGGCGAAGAACGTGAGGGGGAGGCGGTGGCTGGGGACGCAGCTCATACTTAGTATATTAGTGAAAGGGGGAAATTAGGAAGATGAAATCAGTACTCACTCAAGATAATATCTATTTTTCACCTGTGTATTAGATTGTTGAAAATATTAGCAATTTCATCATCATTCTCTCTAATCTGACTTGATGAGTTCTGTGTGTGTGTTGTGGTTAAAGTGGTGGGGTAGATTATTGACTCACTGCTACATTTATCCATTTTTCTCCTCTGAATTACTTGGACTCGGCCCTCGCCTCGGACTCAGGATCACGTATGGGAGATCGTGGGAAAACTTTAGGTAACATGTGTCTACTGCTGCCCTGTTTCGTCACCTGTTCAACACCTGTATAAACAACGTATAAATAAGCTCCACCAAATTTTACAAAAACTGAAACAAAACAAATATGTCAAATAAAAAGTTAATAATTGATGAAACATAAATAAAATAAGAAAAATTATCACAAGCTATAATTATAAAAGTCACATCAGAGAAAAATAAACAGGTAAGAAACTAATTTAATAGGTAGTAATTAATTAGGCCTTCACTAGATATTAACTCCCATACTTAATTTCTTCCTCGTATAACATCTGTCTTATATAATATCTCTTCGTACTGAACATCTGTCATTATCATTACTTTGGTCCATACAGCGCACCTGTCACTACCAACACACCTGTCCATACACTACATCTCTCCTCAATTAACACCTGTTTAAATACGAACCTAATGCTTTCTACACCCAGTACCTTACAGCAACATATGTGCTACTCAAAGGTCTGTATCTACCATAAGTGTTTACTCAGCATCTTGGGTCCGTATTAACCTCTGTCCTTCGTAAGTACCGTATCTGTCCTTACTGAACAGCTGTCTCAATTGCATACACCAGCCCTTATTGTAATTTATCCTTAATAAACACAACCTGTCCTCATTATATACCTGTCTCTCTTGTTTATCAATTCTTCCATTCATCTTTCCTTAATTATCCTCCGTTATTCATCAATTCTTCTTATTCTCCCATCTTTACTTCACCTCCGTCAGTGTTACCAAGTTTATCAGTGTTTTAATTCCATCCACAAATACACACCTGTGCCTCCCGTTCATTAATTCACATAACACCTTTGTACACACTGTTTCTCCTCTGTATGTATCATTTATGACCTTGAGAGAGAGAGAGAGAGACCATGCGTGTTCTTCTCCCCTAAACAATTCAACCACTGACCATTTCATCTCTACCTGTAAGTGTTAACGAGTCTAAGGTAACACATTAAACAGAAGCGAACGAATGAGTTATGGTTGCTAGTCTGGCTATATACCTACCACTGTACAGAGACGGTCGACTCACGGAGAAACATAGAAGAGAAACAGGAGATATAAAGACATAGGATAATAAAATAGAGGGAATAAGATAATACAGAATAACATAAGTAAAATAAATAATCAGATAATGAGGAATAGACAATAACATTTACTGAAAGGATAATGTTGAGTTTAGAGAATGTATGACAGACTAAAGAATGTAGTAGACACAGACAAGACTCGCAATTTACATAGTGGTGCCATGGGTGACCGAGGCCCACACGTCCGTCCACTACCTGATGTGTAAAGCCTCCCAAAGTCACAGTTACCTACTCAAGCGGGTCGTTTGTCTTACACTAACAACATAATATGTCACTAAGTAGATGTATATCACATGTCATAATAAGAATCATATATATATATATATATATATATATATATATATATATATATATATATATATATATATATATATATATATATATATATATATATATATATATCCTTAGTTCTTAATCAATTTGTTTTAATATTTTACTAAAGCCGTTCTTACCCACGCAAAGGGATATAACATTATGTGTCTGTCTAGATGTCAAAGTCATATTAACAGTACACGTCGGTAAGGTCATCCCTGCCAGAGGAACTACCCTAACCTAACCCAACCTAACCAGAAGCCTCGCATAGGTCTACAATTAGTCCATCAATGTCACATTCTATGGTCATATTGGCTGGTCAGTCTTCACCTCCCCTCCCCAATACTCCGACTCATCCATGTCACCCTTTGCTCCTGTAGGGACTGACACATCTAAGTGATCCCTCTCCTCCTTTCTGGTGGTGTTCCTCGACGGTAAACAAACCTTCGTCTCCTCCTCCTCCTCACCATCGACCCAAACATATCCCCCTTTTTTTAATGGATTTACAAGCACATGTCCATACTCATCTCGGCCACGTCATCCTGCGTGTCCCATTAGGCTGACATATCCTCCACCTCCCCTTCGGCTAGATCATATGTCCATTATTAACCCAACTATATCATTCTGTCATGCCGTGGACTGACACACATATTCATAATCATCAGCCCAGCCCCACGTCTCCTGACCCCTGACAACACATGTCCATAATCAACTCCGCTATATCATGTTGCAATGTGGGAGACTGACACATGTCCATAATCAAGCTGACCATGTCATCCTTCACGCCCCCTGACCCCTGACACATATGTCCATAATCAATACAACTATATCATCCTTCTTCCCTGTGGACTGACACATGTCCATAATCAAGCCCGCCATGTCATCCTTCACGTGTCCTGACCCCTGACACACGTCCATAATCAACCCGTCCATTCATCCTTCACCTCCCCCCTCAGCCCTGACACTTGTCCATAATCTTCCTCATCATGGCCAGTCCTGCACCCCGATCAAAACAGTCCAGGTAGCCTCGTGCAGACAACAACACAGCATCCACAGCACTTAAGGCGACATCCCCAGTGTATAGTCTATGAATATTAAACCATACTGCCTCAAGTGTATGATACTCCTTTAACCCCTGTCGGTAAGTCCCCACTTCCTGGGTACTTATCGCAGATAGTTATCGACCTTGTTATGCCCGTGTTATCACTACCTCCCTCCCGTATGATAACAGGCGTCTACTAATAACAATGTTAAGTGGACGCGTTATGGAAAATGAATATTATTATCTATACTTGGTCAAGGGACGACCCCGCTAATGACGGTGATCAGCCGTTCACGTCAAAATAATGTATTTTAATATGTTATGGATCGTAAAGTCAGGGTGTTTGAAGGATGGGTGATATATGTCCCACTTGACTCTAGGACTTATTCCCCCCCTCACCAGAACACTATCCTCCTCATACTTCACTATCCTCCTCATACTTCACTATCCTCCTCATACTTCACTATCCTCCTCATACTTCACTATCCTCCTCATACTTCACTATCCTCCTCATACTTCACTATCCTCCTCATACCTCACTATCCTCCTCATACATCACTATCCTCCTCATACTTCACTATCCTCCTCATACTTCACTATCCTCCTCATACATCACCCTAATATATCTACTTAACATTACACCAAAGCAACATATTCACTTACAGTAATATATTAATACGAAGTTTGTGGCCAATAGCTTAAACGTATACAGTCGAGGTTTATAGGAGCGTGTGCATAATAATGGCCTAAACCTGCGGGATTATCGGGTCATTTCTGGGGCTAAACTATAACATTGGTGCTGAATTTATGAACTGAATTTAGATCATCGAAAATTCACGGTGGAATATGTTCGATAAAGTTGAGGTAAAGGTGAATTAAGTATCATATATTTATTAAAAGAAATACAGGAAATGTTCAGGAAAAAAAGAAGGTATTTCTCATAGTGGGATATATATATATATATATATATATATATATATATATATATATATATATATATATATATATATATATATATATATTGTTTACCCTAACAAGCACTTGGAACTATACGAGTACTGTACAGGTTGGTAGGTAACATTCAAGGACAAATTCACCCCACTTATCTTCGTATTATTGAAGAAGAAGAAGAAGAAGAAGAAGGTGCTCAAGTTGGTTCAGTATATAATTAAGGATTAAAAAATTTCCTTCGAGAACTTTACACAAGGTTTATTTTAGGGAAATCAGACAATATTTTGCAACTGTGTACACCCGACCCGTGTACACAGCCGGGACACAATACACCCGACCCGTGTACACAGCCGGGAGACAATACACCCGACCCGTGTACACAGCCGGGAGACAATACACCCGGCCCGTGTACACAGCCGGGACACAATACACCCGGTCCGTGTACACAGCCGGGAGACAGTACACCCGACCCGTGTACACAGCCGGGACACAATACACCCGACCCGTGTACACAGCCGGGACACAATACACCCGGCCCGTGTACACAGTTGGTCTCCGGCTCAACTATAAACACCAGTCTTACAATAAAGTCCTGTATATGTCGTTTTTTTCCTTCAAATTAATTGACAATTGATAAAAACATTTCTATACAAGTAATACCTAACCTAACCCAACCTAACCTAACCACACCCAACCACACCCCACCCCACCCAACCCAACCACACCTCACCACGCCCAACCTAACCTAACCCCACCCAACCCAACCACACCCCACCCCACCCAACCAACCTAACCCAACCCAACCCAACCACACCCCACTAGGGTGTGTCATACGGACGCAATTTTTTTTTTTTTTGGAGTTTGAAAAATCGGCCCATGGTATTAATGATGTAGTTCTATGTGCAGAATCATGTGATATCTTCAGATTTGAAAAGTTTTCATTTTTTGCTAGGTAAATTTTAACTTGAAATCTTATGAAAATTCAGTATTCCCACCCTTTTACCAACACCACTAAATAGCTTATTTAAAGTAAAGTAAATGTATCAGGTTAATTTATTAGGATGAAAATGATCCAGAATAGTGAAACGAATGATCTTGACACATTTATTAAATTTAATATTCCTTTAGAAAACAAAATCATCAAATACAAAAACCGGTTTTACTACTACGACCCGGTGTTGCTGCACACCATAGAGAACATGTCTTTCTTGCTTCTGTTTCTACTCATCACCTCCCTGCTGACCACCTGAGCTCGGATGTAGCCTTCCTTCCTCTCCTGGCTGTACACGTGACTGCTGGCCTCGCTCACTTGCTGTACACAACGCTCTATACTCTGGGTGTGCGAGGGCCAGGCAGGGACATGCATGGGGTGGTCCAGGAAAGCTCTGACTTGAACATTGGTGAGGCTGCAGGTAAGAGGGGGCTCACTGCCAGCCTGGATGTTATCCAGATCTATGAGATCAGTGAGGGTCTTGGCACCTAGATTGACTTCAGGAGTCTTCCTGACCCTGAAGGAATCGTCACCAACTGATTCGTCATGCCCAGATCCTCTCATAAGTCTCATATCCAAGATCTTTTTGACTGCCACTCTTCTCTCCTCATCCTTACTGCAGAGCATTGTCTGCAGAACTGCCTCGGGATGAGCATACCAGGAAGATCTCCTCACAGTCTGCTCCACAATCTGAACAACCTTCCTTGGCTGACTCCTCAGGAGCTCAAGCTGGAAGAGAACATGCCTCGGACCTTCGGAGAACGATGACTTGACCTTGGTGTTGAACCAATTTGGCAAGTAGACACTCACGATGAATTGGACAATAAGTCTCAGGTTGTGAAGCTGGTTCCCTTTCAGTTTATGATGAGCGACCCAAATTCTGCAGAACCTGAGAGCCGTTGTGAGCCACCTAGAAAGTGAGACTGGACCTATCTGCAGGTAAGCAAGTCTATCAGGCATGACCCCAGTTTTGATGGCACTGCAAATCATGTAACCATAGTACTGGTCAGTACTCAGGTCGTCAATGACAGTATGTGCAAGCTCAACGAGTGGAGGGCCAACTGTGATTTTTTCAAAGCTCGGATTTATTTCTAACTCAGTGGCAGAGTCCAGCATCTTGCCAAGAGGACCAGACCATCTGTTGTTTGAAAGAGTCTTGCCATCCAGCTCCTGAATCAGATGTCTGAGTGGCAACTCGTTGGTGTGGAGGTCACAAACAATCCAGACCAGCTTCCTCCCAATCTTCCGCTCTATCCACTGTATGACCCCCCCTTGCCACCCTGTGTTCGTGTTGGTGCTGTCCCCTCCAATGGCCTGCAGGGTCTGGTCTACGTTCCTCTCTCTGAGCCAGTTCACAATGTTATCTGCCACTATCTCAGCTGGTTTCCTGATGTCATCTTTCTCTGGAGTGAAATGCCACAAATACTTCCCTCCTGGTTCACTGCAGCAGGAGTAGTGTTCCTCCTTCACCATGGCAGGGAACAACATGTCAGAATCTCCAACTTTCATGAACACTTTAGTGTCATCCCTTCTCCCATCAAAGAACAAACAATTGATTCCATTTTCTCTTATCCCCTTATCAAACTCCTCTTCTAGGTTACTGACAAGTTTCTCCTGAGCTCTCCTTACTTTGTTATGATCTATCGCCAGGTGAACATCATCAGGTGTTATCAAACCACCGTCAATCCAGGCAGCTGTTGCTATCTCTGCAGTTTCTCTGAGACCAGTGTGGTGTCGCATGCTGGCCAGAGCTATGCTCGGGATATCTTTCCTATTTCGAATCTTATGCCTGGAAGGTTTGGGATCATAATTTTCTGGGTTAGGGACAAAGTCACCATTCTCCTGGTCAGCACTCGGATCAGCCATGGGGAAGTCATTAAACTCTGAATCAGCTTGACTCCAATCATCGGCCTTTTTTACCTCACCCTGGGCCTTCTCAAGTCTCTTTTCCTCGGCAACTCTTCTCCTCTTCTGTCTCTCTGTGGCAGCCTCCTGTCTCTTGGACTCCGGAATATCTTGGCTAGAAATCATGAGAGCCCCTATACTGCCAGTCTTCTCTCTCTGTGCTTTGACAAATGCCAGTTCGATCACAGGAATCTTCAGTTCACGCTTGCAAATACAGGAGATGTGGGCCTCGGATTTACAGTCACGATCGCATCCAAACTCAGGACAGAGAACAATTGGGCACTTACAAGTAATTATGTCAAATAACTGGTCCAGTTGCTTGGCAAAGCTGTCCTTAACTGCAAGTTTTCCTCTCCCAAGAGAGATATCTCTTGCCTTTTCCCAACTGGCTAGCAGTCTCTCACTAATCTTCTTCTGACTTGTTATGACTGGAGGCTTGAACTGAGCGTTAGCCAGAGTGTACTGTGCCAAGACAGCTTTGGTCATATCACTGGCAATGTCTTTGTTTGTGTAAGTTCTTTGGTTCTTTTCACTGATTTGCCTGATTAAAACACCGTATCTCAAAGCATCTCTCAATGTAGGCAACTCCGACTTCAGGAGCTCTCTCCCAGACCCAAGATAGTGACTGAGATGACTGGATTTTTGGTTCCTCGTCCTGACACAAGCAGCCATCGCAAATATTATCAACTTATAAATGCATCAGAATCTGAAACAGAAAAAAATATTGTTAGTTGGGTTGTTAAAGAATGAAGTCAGAAAGCAATGTTCACTATTTAATTGTAATGCACTAATGCAGCTGTACGTTAGATTTTCGATAAATTTCACGCTAAAATTTACCTAGCAAAAGGTTGCAAAATATTGAAACTGAAATTATTTTCTGTTTATATACACTAAAATCTACCAAAAAAGTGATGGGCCATTAGTTTTAGCTGATCTTCCCTCCTATGACACACCCTAACACCCCACCCAACCTAACCCAACACAACCCAACCACACCCCACCACGCCCAACCCAACCTAACCCCACCAAGCCCAACCCAACCTAACCTAACCTAATTTTGTTATCTAAGACTTGAGACAATTATGGTTCAAGATATGATAATAAAACTATATGCTGCATAGATCGCTGTCAGTACTGAGGTCACCGGCGCGGCGTCTCGTATGTCAATAAAGAAAAAGTGAACTGGAAAGAGCTGTACAGAAGTAAACACAATAACCTCCACATAATAAAGAAATCTAATAATTTGCTCGTAATGTATGTATGTATGTATGTATGTATGTAACTTATGTGTAACTCCTTCTATCGAGATTATATGTGTTGATTTTGTCCATTAAACACATGAGGAGACAAAGGATCATTTAGACATATGATGGAAGATCCAGCCATGACTTGTGTCGTGTCCTATGAGACCAGTGGAACACGCGAGACTTTTAACACACGTTTTACAATAACTGCGACATGCCTGAGTGCAGACCACCATCCCATTATCACGGTACATCATGTTTCCAAGTGTCTTTTTCTTCTCACTTAACATCAAACGATCTTACTTAAAAACAGAAAAAAAAATACATTAATACTGTATGAGTTATATGCACCGGGACATACATATATATATATATATTGGCATGAAGTGTATAATACAAGCAATCTACCATCTTGATAGCTCCTCTGATTCACTGGTGACTCGGAACCCTGACCCTCGGTGTGCGATACTGGACGTGAACTTTCCACAATGTAAACTTCACCCTCAAAGAGACGTGGAACTGGCTGATCCTGCCAGTTATTTTGGTACTGGTCAGTTTCAATCGCCAATTACAATATTTAACTCTTGACAAACGAGGTCACATCATAACGACCCAACAAGATCTAGCAGCGGGATGAAAGCGGCCAGATCGTATCGGGAGTAAAATGGTCCGCCTAGAAGTTGTGTTACGGCCACAGTCACGACTCTGTCTGTAATCAGAAGTATCTTCCGCCCAGATGACTTAGGGCCAAAGATACTGCAGGTATTCCCTGGTGGTGGAGCTGGCCGGAAGGGTTGCGTGGCGAGGCTGGTGTGAGTGAGGCACTTGTGGTGATCCTATGTGGTGACTTAAGTTGGTCTCCAGGAGCGTTGGATTAAGTCCACCTGTAATAATGTACGGTGGTGATCGGCTGGTGATGTATATGGTGATATGAGAAGTAATACAACAATGATGTGGTGTACTCTCACGTTCAGACGACTTGTACTGTGGTATGGTGATTACCGTAGCCTGGGGACGGTAAAGCACACCTGAGAGTTTACGGTTCAAAAACTGTATGACGTAGTAATGAGACAGCAGTGCAACAGTGCAACACGACGTCAAGGTGGTGGTGGTGGAGGAGGGAAATCCTGATGCCTTTGCAGTATATTGTAGCCAGAGTCTTAAAGGTCCCAGGAACGACAGGTGCGGGTAAATACTCAAGTTAATGCACACGTTACCTGGTACAAGATAAGCATCAGTTGTTTGATGGATAAGGTTACTCTTTCCTTCACCTGTAATTAAGAAAACCACAACGAAGTGACCATCTTGATTTTGTTTCAGATAAGAATTCTGAATTATCTCCGTATGATTCAGATCGTCCTACGTGCGTAAATCTGCATAATCCGAGTTATATGAATTCACCTGAGATTACACAACTTAAAAGAGAAGAAATGATCTGAAAACATTTATGAATACGAGTTTCATAGTCCGTTAACCATAAGGTCTCCTGCATCACTGGGACTGTGGTGGTCAGACCCAACTAACACAAGTGGAGGCAGCCACTGGTAGGTACAGGTACACAACACAACAGTAGTTCACACCTACGCAATAATGACTCACTTTGGTTGTGTCTCATGTTGTATTTCTTGCCCAGAAGTGTACTGTATAATGTGTGCCAGTGTGCAACAACCGGAGTCCCTGCTGGTGAGTGACTCATTAGTTGTGCCCGTAAGGTTTATCTGCCTCGATACAGGTAAAACACGCTCTTGTAAATATAGTTTCAGCCCGTCACTCAGCTCTATGAATACCAATTTTGACTGAGTGGCAACTGAGCGAGAACTTTTTTGCCAGCCAGAGTTGACACAGCTTATGATTAACACTTGAATACTAATACTGTACACATTTAACCGTAAAGACTGGTAGTGGCAGTACCAATCAGCAACAGGTGTATAGGTGACTGTTAAAATACTCAATATGACTCCACAGTACACTGACCGGGAAGAACCGTACTCACACACGAGACATCCAGGTAACTCTAGAAGCAGATATCATAAATGTAATAAAATTTCAAGAAAGTTATTCATTAAAAGTAACAGCTGAAAATCTTCCTCCCTAAACCTTCTGTCGTTTATTTCTAATCAAATATTCTTCAGGCATATAAATAAGAATTGTAGTTCCTCAAATCACAAAATTACGAGAAAAACAAAAACAAAAATATACTTCAGTAATCAATGAAAAACAATATTAAAATTATCTGACGTTTCACTTAGGAAGACAAATATTTCTTCTCTCTGGTAGATACAGCAGAAAACAATAACAATACACCAGTTACCGCACCATAAATACTGTCCCCTGGAGGTGTAAGTCCTAGTGAGTCAAGAGACGAGTCACCCAATAGCTTCGGGTATAGTTCACAGTCCTGTCATTTAAACTCCTTCAAGACACATTCGCTAAACCTACTTTCCCTGTGTGCTTATTGTTTATTATAAATTACTTTACGTTTCATATCAAAAGTGACATTATTGTGTGTCTTACAAGCGGGTGAACTTCCATAAACTCAAATCGGAATATTCTACAACGCCATGAATAAACTACCGTGGGTCAAAAGGTCTTATAGATCTGACCGACATAAGCAGACAGGGACCTGGTCAAGTAAACTATGTGATGGGCAATAACTCAACACCACCACCACAACAACAACAACAATCACAACAACACCACCAACAACAATAACCACAGACAACCTCTCCTTCGTCATTAGGGGAGGATTCCTCTTACATCATCACTACTGCTGTAACCTCCCACACAACAGTCACTCAAGGTCCTCTGGGAATAAACTTAAGCTCAAGCACTGTCGATGTTGATCGCTTCGGTATGGTGAACTCCGCAGGTATCGAGAGCTGTGGGTACCGAGAGCTGTGGGTACCGAGAGCTGTGGGCATCGAGAGCGGCGGGTATCGAGAGCCGTGGGTATCAAGAGCTGTGGGCATCGAGAGCGGCGGGTATCAAGAGCTGTGGGCATCGAGAGCTGTGGTTCTCGAAGTCTGTGGATGCCAAGTACTATTAATCTATCACTGTGGTCTTCCGTTTTGATTGTGTCGCTCTGTGGTCGACGGTGAACTCAACACACGTTACCGCAAATCCTCTAAATATATCTCTCATACATAAGATCAATAACAAACGACAATCATCAATCACACCTAATCTGAGAACCAATACATATCAGATGTTGAACGAACCTAAATAAATCTGAATTATTAGTATCGTCAGGAGTCTTATTAGATCGATTACCATAAGAGGCCATTGTCAAACGCCTTCCATAAACCTAAGACTCATTAAATCACTTTAGTTTTTCTCTTGTAACATCTATATGGCAAGTGTGTGTGTGTGTGTGTGTGTGTGTCGCATCACCCCGAAACTGTCAGGAAAAAAAGTCCTTCGCGTCACGACACAGAAAAGGTCATGGCAAAATTCTCCTCAAGTTGACATGTTAAAGGCTGATATATCTTAGGCCGTGTTGTCCCCTTCCGCATACCGTCAATCCATTACTGCGGACCGATACCCCTGCTGACTGCCTGGCTGACCAAGACCCATGCTGACGAATAAGACCTACTGACTGACTAGTTTCCTGACAGAAAGACCCCCACTGACTGTCAGGCTGATCAAAACCATTGCTCACTACCTGGCTGACCAAGATTCCTGCTGACTGACTGATTGACTGACAGATAAAAACCCCTGCTGACTGAACTGACAAATTTTACCATTCTCACACGACTGACACCTACGAGGAAGAACAAGCTATTAATGTATGGTTATTTCTTATCTCAGCCTGGAATCATAACAACACAAAAAGCAACCAGGTGTTTTTGTTGTCATCCTCGTACCTGCAGGTGACACACAAAAACAAAGTACTATACATATTTCTAGTCAATGAAAGATAATGATTGGTGGGTGTAAAAAAGTTGGGGGGGGTGGGGTGGTGTTAGTATAAGTAAAAAGATAATACACTTTCTTTTTATCTATTGTAAAACACATTTAACCTCACTGGTGTAAAAGTAATATATGCAGTTGGGAAATTGAATCCGTTATACAGTGTCAAGAGCACCGGAGGGTTTATACACCACAACTCAAGTCACCAATAGTACTAACACGACCTCTGACCCAACTCCCATACAGTACACATGATCAAACTTGGTCTGGTAACTGAAGAAAACAAATACCACTAAAACCGTCTCGAGAACTACCATAAATAAATGCCTCTACACTAAATGTTCTCTGTCGTAATATGCAAATATCACTCTTACCCCAATCACGAGGAACAAAACGACACCAAACATATATGAGTTTACAATCTGTCTGAAACACCTGCAATGTTTTCCTTCTAATTTACAACTTCCAGAGCTATTCCATAAATACACGAAGGGGAGAGGAGATCTGGCCTGAATCTCACGCTCTCTGCCCCAAATAGCAAAGGTTGCGCCTCGACCCCCAACACTCGCGTCTGATCAATACTTTTAAACCAAGATATAGCACAGGGCGGTGCATGCATCAGCGGTCACGTGGGAGAGGAAGACAGGCCCGTGTGGTGTAGGTGTGGCTCTGTGGGAACCAACATCGTGCCTTCAAGTTTTTGGTCATTATTCGTTAATATTTGGCGAGAGACGTCATAAGCCTGTTTGTCTTAACCGATTATCTCAGGTGAACTATCGTAGCCTGTCTGGGGTTTTACCTGCATAAGTTCATGGATTTTCTTTATTATTTACAAGTGTTTATTAATTGTAGTTGTATAGACGAACAATACGTGTTTTGTTTAAGGTTACCTGTCTACCTTTGCGTTCTATATGTCATAAATCTACAAAATACGATAAATCTACCTTTAATATACCTGTATACTTCAATCAGGGTATACCGTATACTATTAAGACTAAGTCGGTTATTCATATATTTTACATCTTGTTTATCACATACACGTAGATCCATCTCCCCGTCATGGCCCGCATTGGTTTATTAAAGAATATTCCTACCCGCGAGTCGCAAATGACCCTCAACTTTTTTTTCCTTTGCCAGTTGGCCTTTAGTATACACGAGACAACTCCAGTTAAACTTTTCTCTCGCTAATGACAAAGTTTACTGGCCAGCTGTCATGACACACCAGCTGGCCGAGGACACGAGACTTATACACCAAACAACGATCAGATTCATTCGTTCACCTGGAGTCACAGATCAGTAATTAATGGCAGGTAATTCAACAAACTTCTATGCATTTAGTTTTATATTTTCTTATACATGGTCCAAAAGTCATTATCCATTTTATCTAAGCAATGGTTACTCAGGGCAAAAATTTAATAAAGTAATTAATATATATCAGTTATCGAGCAAAGGTCAGCTTTTCCATGTGTCTTTGAAAATCTCAAATATGGCCGCTATATTGTGAAACACATTCTCAAGCATCTCTGGGGTAATTTTATCAACTGTCGCCACAATACGGTTCTGTAAATCTTGTAAGTCTGTAACTTTTTTGTTCTGTAAACCTCCGACTAACACAGCGTGGAGTAAATTAATCTTATGGCGTGGAGCAAATTAATCTAATGGCGTGGAGCAAATTAATCTAATGGCGTGGAGCAAATTAATCTAATGGTGTTATATCCAGAGATCGAGGTGTTCGGTGCCTGTGTCCTACTAGTCCATGAGTTTAGCGATGTGTCTGGTTTGTGACGGCTGGTCCTCCTACAGCTGGTCTTCCTACAGCTGGTCTTCCTACACAGCTGGTCCTCTTACAGCTGGTCCTCCTACACAGCAGGTCCTCCTACACAGCAGGTCCTCCTACAGCTGGTCCTCCTACAGCTGGTCCTCCTACACAGCAGGTCCTCCTACACAGAAGGTCCTCCTACAGCTGGTCCTCCTACACAGCAGGTCCTCTTACAGCAGGTTCTCCAACACAGCAGGTCATCCTACACAGCAGGTCCTCTTACAGCAGGTTCTCCTACACAGCAGGTCCTCTGAGGCATTCGTGGGTAGCCGTGGGTACTTATGACTGACAACACGCACACCACTCCTGCTCTCCTCTTGTCCACCCCTCTCACTTCCTTCTCTTTTTACCTCCATTCCTTTTAAGTCATCCAGTCAACCGTTACATATACCTCCTACAGCTTTCTTTAGTCCTTATTCTGAAGTTCCTTTTTAATTTTGTTGCTCCAAGTCTCAGTATGACGGTGTGCGTTAAAGTGTGTTAAATTATATCATTGTGGGAGTAATGTTTTTTTTTTGTGCTTTACACAAGGTCATTGTCAATGGCTGCTGCTGGTGGTACATCTGCTACAGTATGCACTACCATCACCACTCCTGCTGGTGGTACATCTACTACAGTATGCACTACCATCGCCACTCCTGCTGGTGGTACATCTGCTACAGTATGCACTACCATCGCCACTCCTGCTGGTGGTACATCTACTACAGTATGCACTACCATCGCCACTCCTGCTGGTGGTACATCTGCTACAGTACCAACTACCATCACCTCTCCTGCTGGTGGTACATCTGCTACAGTATGCACTACCATCACCACTCCTGCTGGTGGTACATCTGCTACAGTATGCACTACCATCGCCACTCCTGCTGGTGGTACATCTGCTACAGTATGCACTACCATCACCACTCCTGCTGGTGGTACATCTGCTACAGTATGCACTACCATCACCACTCCTGCTGGTGGTACATCTGCTACAGTATGCACTACCATCACCACTCCTGCTGGTGGTACATCTGCTACAGTATGCACTACCATCACTACTCCTGCTGGTGGTACAGTCCATACCATTTACAAGCCACACACACAGAATGGCGACTTCAGTATTCCTAACCGGCAACTCGCTGGGTACACCCCCCCCCCCCTCCTCCAGAAACACACAAACCAAACAATTAATTGTGCATTTGTTTTAGTTACGAACCTGATACAATATATAACTCAAATTTCTTTAATATGGACAATACTTCAAGAGGAAATATTTGAATGAAACTGCAAAAGAATGGGTGGCAAATTTAACACACTTCTACAGTCACTATTTGCTCGATGAATACTGATAAAAATCATCAAGTACTTAATTTTGATGTTATGGCTCATGTTGTATACTTAAAAACTCTGCAACAACTTAAGTATACTCTATTTAGACTCATTTACTCATAATGCTACAACCGCTCACAAAATACAAGGCATGAGCCCAACGACTTCTCATGACCCTGCACTAGTGAGGTTATCCTAAAACTATATCTTGCGCCAGTGAGACCTCACTTGGATTATGCAGTTCAGTTCTAGTCACCGTACTACATTGTGAGGTACGCTACAATTACCTCTGTTGGCCGGTATGTTGCTGTTGTCGACACACACACACTCGTTCTTTACCAACCTGTGGAGTAGTGGTCAGTATACCCACCTCACAAATGGGTGGTACTGGGTTCGAGCCTCTGGTATAGGGTGAAACTATGAGGAAGTTCTTATTTGGAGCAGAGTGGCGCAGTGGAAGCGTGCTGGGCCCATAACCCAGAGGTCCGTAGATCGAAACTACGCTCTGCTACAGAAATCTTTTATGGATCGGACGGCGAGACTTTCATGCGCTGCTCTGTCATGGGTGGGTGTTGGTTCTCTGTCGCTCCTATATCTTTTACACATAGCAGAGTGGCGCAGTGGAAGCGTGCTGGGCCCATAACCCAGAGGTCCGTGGATCGAAACCACGCTCTGCTAACCTTCCTTTTCGTCATAAGAGGTGCGGTGGCCGAGTAGAAACAGTATTCGCTTCTGTGCTGAATGTCGCTGGTTCGATCCTAGGGGGGACTCTCAATCCACTCAGCTCACTACACAGTTAGAAACTTTAATACAGTGACGTGCCGTGTGGGTCACGCTGCCTCCCTCTGTACCACGTGGGTCCCTAACTTTCATTTATTATTTTCATGACAGACTTCAGGTCAACTAGGTGAGGGAAGGACCTGTGGTGGTGGTGTGGTGGATATGACTCGGCAGACGAAGGTGTTACGGGGTGGGCTCTGGTGTGTTGTGTTCTTATTATTAATAGATATGATTCTATGGGTAAGAAGATAGGACAACACCATCGCCTGTGTGAAGTACAGTATAAGCCAACAGAAATTTACCAGTGCGTCAGTTTTTTATAGAGATGTGCTGGCAGGCGTCTCATGGTCCTTAGGTGTATCGACTAATATGTGTATCTTTCTCTTTAATGGGGGTGTAGCTCAGTGGTAGAGCATTCGACTGCAGATCGAGAGGTCCCTGGTTCAATCCCGGGCGCCCCCTCACCTTTCATTTGCAGGAGTTGGCTGGTAGGGTGCCGATGGTCACCAGGTCACTCTAATGATTCTCTCTTTTTTGACGACGTGCTGGCCAAGCTCCGAAAGAGCAAACAAAGGGAAACTATAAACTGTATAATTAGGTTACACCTGTGGTGTAATGGTCGGCATGCTCGCCTCGCAAGCGAGTGAACCCGGGTTCGATCCCCGGGCAGGGTGAAACTGTGGTCAAGTGTTAGTGTCCAAGTGGCCCAGCGGTAGCGTTCCCTGGTCACAATTATAGATCGTGGGCTCGAATCCTGGCAGGGTGAGGTGTTGATTATATATTTCAGATTGCCAGTACAGTAATATCAACATCGAGGCTGCGGGCTGTGTTTCATATATCAGGTTCGATATTTAATGTCACTCACCGTGGCTCAGTGGTCAAGACTCCTGCCTGCCATTTCTAGAGACCTGAGTTCAATTCACTTAACTTCTTTTTTTTTTTTGTCGAGCCAGTGTTGGCCTGGCAGTCTGACGCTCTGTCTGGCTTCTCTGGTAAGACGGTCGAGTCATCCGCGGCGGCGTCCGCCTTGACTTGTACCTGGGTTGTGTTCTTCAGTAGACGCGTCGTGGCAGTCTGGTGGAGTGACCCGCCTTGGTTCTGAGGATCATAGGTCAATCCAGGCATATACTACTTACGTCTTTTCAAACCCCCTGGCGGTGGCATGACGAACTACGTACCACCGATTAGCGCCGCCGGGACCAGGTCGAGGCTAGAGTGGAGGGTGTGTATGTTTTTAAACGGCCGAAATAGCCCAACGGTGAAGTGACCAGTAATCCCCAATACAAACAAATCTGATATAACAAAGGTACTTAAATTATTCAACCAGGAACAAACTCGTAACAATGGTTTTAAAATACACAAATTTAAATTTAGGAGCGAGATAGGTAAACATTGGTTTGGAAATAGAGTAGTGGATGAGTGGAACAAGTTACCAAACATCATCATTAACTCGAACACGCCGGGTAGCTTCAAACATAGGTTGGGTGGATATATGAGTGATAGGGGTTGGGTGTAAATGGGACTGCCCAGTATGGGCCAATAGGCCAGCTGCAGTTTCCTTCATTCTTAAGTTATGTTCCCTAACCCACCTCAGGGGGCCAACCCGCTCCACACACGCCCAAAAAAAAAAAAAAAACGCTCCCACACATTGGTCTCTCTGCTGAGCTGTGACGGTCAACACTGAAAATTTCAAGATCAAAAGGTTTTCTGCCCCAAAAAGACCTTAACACTAATCGCCCTCGAGGCATTACGGTCCTGAGCATTACGGTTAGAGACCATTAAATTTGGGATCCATTGGTATTGAGACTCGTTATTACTGAGGTTATTACCACTTAGGGCTGGGACCTGTCTGACGAATCAACGGCTGATAGAGAGGACATGACGCCTCCAAAACACGTTTTAGTTTAGTTTAACAAATTTATTGACAAAGCTTGTAGTACAGTTTGCCTATTCTGAGTAATTCAGTCAGGCCTTGACACTGAGGGTGGTATCACTTCTCACTGCCACGCAGGACAGAGGTTCATATACAAAGAAATATATCATATTCATTAACAGCTACATATGTTACCTGATGGCTTTGGTAACACGTCCGCTCGCAGCTCATACCGAACATGGATGTTATACAGCGAAAATTGACTGTTTGCTCTTTACTGTAAATTGTTGATAGTGAATACTTTCATCATTGTGAGTTTTGATCCATTTACAGACCAGACCATTCTTTACATTAGTGAGCAGGCCACTTCCTGCTCCACTATTGTATGCTGTAAACCCAACTATCCTGGGTGGCACTTTCTTCTGGGTGCTGGACGTGTAAGGTTCTTGTAAACCAATTACATCAATGCTAAAAACTTTAACAAACCATTGTAGGTCATTAATTCTGCGGTTAACACTCCGGATGTTCCATGAAATGAACCTAAGCCTTCGTGTAACAACTTCCACCTTGAATATAGTAGAGAGAATCGCGCGTTGACTTCATAGATCAACCTGACCAATAAGTTAACCGCTTCAAATTCTTCACCCCCGGAGTTCTTCATAATGCGCCTCACGGTCCTTATTCCAGTAGGATTTTTATACAGATTCCTTCATTAGTCCCGCGAGTTCCTCCTCCGAAAATATTGGAAGAAGTTCAGGGTTATGGACAGTTTTCACACCTGGGGTTATTAAAGAGACCACGCTGGCACTCTGGGGCTCATTCTCCCCATTCATGCTACCATCACTATCGGTCTCGCTCTGGCTACTCACCCTCAAGTTGGCATCATTATGAGAGGAGGCACCAGCTCCTTCAGAAGCTCCACTATCACTGCCATTGTTCACTGGTACACTTACTTGGCGTAAAAAGAAAAGAAAAAAACATAGTTTCACCCTGCTCGGGAATCGAACCCGGGTCCACCCGCTTGCGAGGCGAGCAGGCTGACTATTACACCACAGGTCACCAAATTAACTAAAAAAAAATTTTTTTTTTTTTTTCGTGCTGGTCAAGCCCCGACCAGAGGTTAGCTAGACCCCCGGACAACTCTTTCGGAGCTTGGCCAGCACGTTATATTTGTATTATTATCTCGACCTAATAATATGTTACAAAGTCACATGTGAGTTTTCAAAGTTCTTTTTGATAATATTTACTTATTCTAAAGTAAATGTCAATAAATAAATGACTTAAATAATAAGAAAACAAACAAATAAAAATGGCTACACCTAATATATATTGTATGTTACACTAAATATGGATAATTGACGATTAGTGATAGCTTCTCTGTATTTCTCTTATTTGGGAAACTTTTTACTGGCCATGAAACCTTGACAGCATATTGAGGGTCATTTTATCTCAGTATAGCAAGAAATTTTCAGGAGCAATACGGATGCCTCTAAAACAGGTGAGTGTGATCACTGTACCCACTTGAATAGAAGAGGTGAGGCTCTGACGGGAAGAAGGTGGGAGGGAGAGGACTCCGATACCCTCACAGACGGCGTGAGGGAAGGGGAGGGGGACTCTTTCACATAGACAGCGACGGGACCACAGGCGACCACAAAGACGGTGTAAGGATAAGGAGTGGGTCCGACGTCCGCGTGAACGAGTGGGGGCATCACGTTGACTCACTGATAAGGGGGAGACACCAACGTCCTCAAAGAAGGAAGGGAAAAGCGTAACGTTCCTTTAAAACTGTTGTGGGAAGCGAAGGACTCCAGACTTAGCTGATAAATAAAACTATCAATGACTATGATAACTTGGACGTACCTGAGATATGGTGTGTTAATGTCCCCCGAAGAGCTGTTTTAACTCACACTTACCTGGAAAAGGAAAAAGCCAGTTGAGTTTACCTGCCGTCTATCTCTCTCACACACAAAAGCCTCTGTGATACACTACGGAAACAGAACACCACCAACACAGTGCAGTAGCTATGGAAAGACTACAATCGAATTGAAGACATTCAAATGTCAGTACCAGATGTGGAAAATCAACAGTCATCAGGAACTCATGTCCAAGCAGAGGAAAACAGTGATACTGAGAGCAGTGTTACTGAGACTCCTTTGGTCATACATAGTGAGATGAACAAATAATACCAGAAAATTTTGATGATGTAGATTTGGACAAAAGTATGTGCGAGTCCTCCAGTGAAATAGAACAACTGCTTGCTATTATATGCTTCAGATATGTTTCTGAAAAACTAGGGCATCTCCTGCCTAAGGTGGGGGCAGAAAATATAATATCTTAAATTCTCTGCGACTTCTTTACCAAAAAAAAGTACAAAATGGCCAGTGTTAATACCAGACATAAATATAAAGAGACGAAGCTGACGAGTTGGAACACCTCAACCCTCAGAAAACGATACCCTGACCTACACCACAAAGTTGTGACTGAGGACATCGATACGGTGTGTCTGCAGGAGTGTCTCACACCTAATGGTAAGCCCCCACCCAGCCTGCTCAATCATGTGTATTATGATCCTAGTTCTACTCACACATGTTTGATGTATGTTAAGAAGTCAAAAGAAGTCACTCCCGCATGTACCTCTTGTATCCAAAAAGACTCCCAACTTTCAGTACCATGGGATCACTATCCACCTGGGCGACTCCACACTCAACGTGCTAAACGCCTATGCTCCCTCAGATCAGCTTCAATACACAGCTATCCCAGACTTTTTACACAGTGAGCCCACTGTCCTGATGGGTGACGTGGATAATACTCACTTCTCAGCGCATATGAAGATGCTCAAATTATAGGTAATAATGAACCAACACATATCTATGGCGGGGGTCTAGACAAGTGCATTGGTTTTAATCTATCATACACAATTCATAGTTCTGATGTTGTCACTGATCTTATGTCTGACCACGGGCACAATCCAAGCTGGAATACATGTAGCCAATGACACCCCCACTGGTAGTAAACTCAACAAGCGTAAACTCTGTCAAGCACGAACATGAAACCCAGTTCATAGATTCCATCCATGACTGGTACAAGGACTACAAGCCTGACAACTACCAAAGTCTCCATGATGCTCTAATAGATGGGACTTATACATACTTCACCAACAATGACTCCACCAAAAAAAAAAAGGAGAAAACATGGGCAGCATCATGGGAGCAGGCAACAGTAGTACTATGATGACCCTAAACTGAAAGAACTCAGGGCTATAAACTCAGGAGGGTGGGCAAGGCTGCGTTTAAACCAAACGAGTCGAGTCAAGACGAATCATGACTTCATGACACGCCATTCTAGTTCACATTTATATGTATTTTTACAGTCAAATTGAGTCACGGCGAATCTAGTCGAATCGAGTCGAGTCATGTGTAGGACAGGACCCAATTTTTCATCAGTCATTGCGAGTCAGTTGTAGTGTAAACGCAGCCTAAGACTATATAAGTAAATAGTATTCTAGAAATTTTGTAGTAAATTAAGAATATCCAAATAATTCACATGCAGAAAGTTTACAGTTAATGTTGACGACTGACCGGCCGACACGTTAATTGTTTGATGTTTATTTTCTTACTATATTTTCATCAGTGAGTACTGATATGACATTATGACAACCATTTCTTGTGCAAATGCTTCGTCTGGTAGATAATTAGGCGCCTAGGTGCGCACTACTTGTCTCTGAAGCCAGACAAGATATATGCGTACCTTGTAGACCAGGGTGTCAAGATCAAACTGTTGTGGATCCCCTCTCACATAGGCCTCAAGGAACATGACAGTTGATGCCCTCGCCAAACTCGCGTCTAACAAAGACACTGTTGAATACAATCTGGGTCAGTCAAAAAGAACCCTTAAAACTGTAATTGGGAAAAAACTTATTGGTGAATTTGACTCAAGCAGACAAGTGCAACCTGGCATTATCCAATCCATTGTTTACCATGATGAGATGTATCAAGTGAAACATGTATATGGAACAAGTAACAAGATCACTAGATTACAAGATGTTGTAACCGCTAGACTATGGTTAGGATATAAGTACTTCTGGCAGTATATCCCTCAAGCAGATGTAAACAAGACTAAATGTAAAGTGTGTGGCCAGACATATGGCCACACACTTGAACACTATGTCCTCGACTGTGTGAAGATAGAACCTTTTAGGGACAGGCCCAAGCACACTGTGTGTGAAATGGCACAACACTTCATCTCTAATGGCAAGATAGCCACTTTTCTGCAGTAGCTAAGTCATTTACCATGTATAGAACCAAACACACAATGTGATTGAATACCTCTCACGCAAATGTGAATAACAAAGTGTGCGGCCAGACATACTGCCTCACACTCCTGTACTCACGCAGTTGCAAATAAGTTACCCTTTATGTATAGAACTAAACACAGAATTTATGAAATTATTTGAAATACTCTAACATTCAATGCCGTAATATACTGACCACTGGGGTTAGTTATACAATCCCTCTGCTCTACCGTTCACTGGTGAGTATGGGGTGCACAATAAACTGGCAGCTGCAAGTGGTCTATTTTATTAAACTTAATGATCTTAAGCAATAGTTTATGCCAAATGGATGACAATGAGAACTTGTTCAATATGACAACAACACAACAGTAGTATTATTAGTAGTTACCTTGTGCTGATGGTCGCGGGAACCCTGGTGCCATGCAGGGTCACCTCCTGTACTCCAAGACACTTTTATGACACTTATGGCACTTGACGACACTTTGCTGTACTCCATGACACACTTTACACCTTGCAAGGGTTCAAGACACTTTGCAACACTTTACGACCTCAATGCCACTTTACGACACAACACTACACTTATGACACGTGTCAGTGTTTTTGGCGCCCACTATTACTTAATAACACTTATAAGTCTTCATGACACAAACAATTCACATTACTTTTAAAACATTTTAACACAAACACTTTACAACACCTATAAACACTTTACTTACGAACACGTCATCATACACGTGATCACTTCATGAAAATTTTTAAAACCTTTCAGCACTTAATATCACGTTTAGAAACTTAAAACCACTTTGAGATATTTAACATATAATTACTTTTCGACACTTATAAACACTTTATGACACTTCATACGCTTCATGGCACTTACAATCACTTTACTACACTGCCGAACACTTGACGATACCTTACAGTGCTCGTCAAATTCAGTCTCTTCACGGGCTATTTGTTTACCTGTAAGCCAGGGTGTACCTGGACGTCCTTACCGGCACTAGTCAAAACAACACTGTGTAGTCTGGTCTTGTTAGAGGCCTCTGTTGACATTCTCATAAATCCGAAACCGCGAAACGAAGCAAATTCAAGACGTGAGCGAACCGACCAAACCTCGTCCCAGTGTTATAATGGAATGAGTTTGGTCGTGTTTTACTCATTCGTTTACCCACACAAGTAGCTTTAGATATCTTTGTCTTTATCTGCTCTAATTATAAAGTATAAGACAATGTAATACACAAGATTATGTACCAATATTTTAGTTCGCGTTTTGGCTCGGTTTTGGATGATTGAGTCTGATGTATCGAAATGCTGTTCCTGAACCCTCGAAACACTAACGTCATCGATGTATCAAAGTGGCGTCAGTTACCTGGTGATAAAAACATTCAGAATTGTTTATCCTGCTTTATTTGCTTATAAAACAAACAAACGGGGAACAAGCATATATAAGATACGTCTGTATAAAGCATAACAAATAACGATAAAACACATTTTAAATTTTCTTACTCAGAAAGTCAACGGTTTCGAAGACGTGAAGACGTGTGTGTGTGTTGTCTCAGGACGAACAATCCAGACCACGACTAAACCAAAGCTGCCAACAGACTCCACACATCTGTCTGGTATATTGTGTGGTTTAATATTTTAGACAGACTACAGACAAACCCAAGAAAATCAATCAACTTAAACTTAATTCATGAAAGGTGTTCAAAGACATTGTGTTTGCCGATCCTTAGTCTACCTGTGTAATTGATCAAACTATTAACTAATGTATGGCAGCATAGGTAGTCGGCATCTATCAAACAGGGAGGAACTACCGCCTGGGAAGATATTGGAAGCATATTGTGTTGTCTAATGGTAGACCCTGCTGCCATATGGCATCACAAAAATTGTGACCAAGTCCCAGGTTGCTGATCTGACTTTCTGCCTCATTTACACACTATTACAGGGTCTCAATTGTTTCTCTTACCATTGACACAACATACATATTGTATATCGTTTCTCACTCTTGATTCGTTTTTTTTATTATTATTACTTATGGTTAGTATTATTATTATTTTTTTAAACTTTTATTAATTATTATTATACCCCCCCCCCCCCCCCAAAGACCCTGATGTGGGTCAGTGACCTGTACTCGGGTGGGCTAATCCCCGTAAAAAAGAAATTAAAAATATCACCACTCCTGCTGGTGGTACATCTGCTACAGTACCCACTACCATCACCACTCCTGCTGGTGGTACATCTGCTACAGTACCCACTACCATCACCACTCCTGCTGGTGGTACATCCGCTGGGGCTACTGCCGCCCTAGCCGTCATGAAAGGCCGGGGGTGGTCGTGCACCGCCGCAGGGACCCACCAATAAAAACACTGGCCAGGAATTCATATCGCACCAGTCCTTTCTTTCCTTATTTTTTGTCCCATCACCCCGAGGCGTCCACCAATGTCTCTCTCCAGCTTTATTACTCACACACACTCATCCAAACTCACTCACACACTAAATCACCTGTGGCACACTATACATACACACGCACACACCCAGATACACACACACACGAACACAAACACATAATATGGAACAACAACCACAGAGGCGACTGGCAGACGTAGTAGTCAGCCTTGGCTACATGTGGTACTGCAGTGTGTATAATAACATAAACAACATGAAATGTAAAGTATGTGATCAAACATTCATTAATATTCATTAGATTGCCTAAAATCGTAAGAATTCAGGAAAAGTGAAGATAATATTCCTCAAAGCATATCTACCAAATTTACTATTAATGATGTCTAGAAGCCTAGAACCCTGACTAAACTATCCTTGTTTTGAATTCTGTACATCACTTCCAGTCCCTATAATTATTATATACTGTACTTACATATCACTAGTAAATTTTAAGTACTCTCTTCCACTGTATGTATATAGGGTACACAATAAACTAGCTGCTGTGACTAAAACTAAACACTAGTATCGGGTCTCACTATTCCGAGGGGTAAACAGTGCATTATTCTCCTCAGTATCCTAGCAACCATCTGGCCTGAAGCATTAACCCATACCTACTCTAACAACACCCTCATCCCGGTCACTCCCTTCCTTCTCCTCTCTATATCCCTTAACCACTTCCTTTACCACCCCCTCCCCCTCAGTCTTCCTTCATCTCCATACTGACCACACCTTCAGCCACGACCACACCCCCACAACTTTGCCATACCTTCCACATCCCCTTACATCTTCTCTGCGCCTACGATTTCCCACACTCTTTCATGCTCACCTTTCTCCACGCCCACATCCCACCACCCTTCCCCACACCCCCCGACCCTTCACCACATTCCCCTACAACTCAGCGTCTCCGCCGTCGCCTGCAGGTACTCGTGAGCAGCCTGAAGGAGTTTCGGGAAAAAGGTTGGTCGTCCATATTGCACAAGTAGCGTGTGTGGGGGTGTGGGCGTAGGCGTGGTGTTGGGTGTGCCGAGACACTGCCGCGCCCTCATCACGCTCTACCCACGCCCTCGGCAACCACGCCGTCGACAGTATGCAGTAATTGGTTCTATACTGGTTAGTCAGGGATTACATACAAAGAACAGTGAGATTATTTTCAGTCAGCAGGTGGAGAAAGATAGAGGGAAGTTCCATGGATTAACTTACTCCAAACCTGATCTACCTACAACCTACATCATCCCCACCACCACCACTTACATCAACACCACGTACATCACCACCATCTACAACACCACCACCTACATCAGCCCCACCACCACTCACATCAACACCACCTACATCACCACCACCTACAACATCACCACCACCTACAACACCACTTACATCAGCCCCACCACCACCTACAACACCAACACGACTTACAACACCATAAGGCTCGGAGTGTTAATATTATGTCATAACCACACAGAAGAGAAGGTGATTCAATACTGGCAGAAGAAACATCCAGAGACCCAACCGTCCTGACACACGAGGCTGGCTACCACACGATTTACCTTCCCTGTGCTGGTGATTAGTGGAGGTAGTCTATTAGTGGAGGTAGTCTATTAGTGGAGGTAGTCTATTAGTGGAGGTAGTCTATTAGTGGAGATGGTCTATTAGTGGAGATGGTCTATTAGTGGAGGTAGTCTATTAGTGGAGGTAGTCTATTAGTGGAGGTAGTCTATTAGTGGAGATGGTCTATTAGTGGAGATGGTCTATTAGTGGAGATAGTCTATTAGTGGAGGCAGTCTATTAGTGGAGGTAGTCTATTAGTGGAGATGGTCTATTAGTGGAGATGGTCTATTAGTGGAGATAGTCTATTAGTGGAGGCAGTCTATTAGTGGAGGTAGTCTATTAGTGGAGGTAGTCTATTAGTGGAGATGGTCTATTAGTGGAGATGGTCTATTAGTGGAGATAGTCTATTAGTGGAGATAGTCTATTAGTGGAGATAGTCTATTAGTAGAGATAGTCTATTAGTGGAGATGGTCTATTAGTGGAGATAGTCTATTAGTAGAGATAGTCTATTAGTGGAGATGGTCTATTAGTGGAGATGGTCTATTAGTGGAGGCAGTCTATTAGTGGAGGTAGTCTATTAGTGGAGGTAGTCTATTAGTGGAGATGGTCTATTAGTGGAGATGGTCTATTAGTGGAGATAGTCTATTAGTGGAGATAGTCTATTAGTGGAGATAGTCTATTAGTAGAGATAGTCTATTAGTGGAGATATACATTTTTTGTCTTCAAGTAATGTACAATTTGTCAACCATTTTAGTGCAGTCCTCGTCAGAGAGTTTTTTGTTTTGTTTTGAATTATTTTTGTTTCCTTCACGGAACTATTATTTAAAAATCGTGGCCCATAAATTTGACAAGTTTCGTCTGCAGCAGCAGCAGTAATAGTAATGGCAGTGGTAGTTTTAGTAGTAGTAGTAGTAGTAGTAGTAGTAGTAGTAGTAGTAGTAGTAGTAGAGAAGAAAAAAAAAGTAGCTATAGTGCAAGAGGTGGGCGCCTCGAACCGGTTAACTACGTTACCGATAAGGACAAATGGTTTCAGTCTCAATAAACAGGAATTTACAGATGCCATTGCTCTAAGGTACGGTAGGCCAGTAGAAGGTTTGCCCTCCCAATGCGTGTGTGGCTCTTCCTATGACGTCGATCACGCCATGGTGTTCAAGAAAGGGGGCTTCATATGCATGAGGCATGACGAAGTCAGGGATCTCACAGCAAATATGTTGAAGGAAATCTGCCGTAATGTCAGGGTAGAACCGACCCTCCTTCCACTGGACGGTGAGAATTTCCAACATAAGACTTCAAACACATCCAACGAAGCCTGTGTTGACGTCAGTGCTCGAGGATTCTGGAAGCGGGAACAGCGAGCCTTCTTCGACATTAGGATTTTTTATCCCATGGCCGCATGTCACAGTAACTTAGCTCTCGATGCTGCACACAGGAGGAACGAGAATGACAAGATAAGGGCATACGGGGAGAGAATTCAGAACGTTGATCAAGGCAGCTTCACTCCTCTAGTGTTCACAACCTCTGGTGGGATGGGACCAAGTGCAAGATGCTTCTACGCCAGACTCGCGAAGGTGCTATCCGAACAGAAGCAGCAGCCCAGAAGTTATGTTACAGCCTGGATGAGATGTCGACTGTCCTTCTCTCTCCTTAGGTCAGCTTTGCTCTACCTCAGGGGAACGAGAGCATCGGCCCCAAAGTCGACAACAGTTGCAGATATTGACTATGAGGCAACAGTCACTGAATGCCGCATAGATCTGCGGCTCAACTAACTCAACACAGCTAGGATAGCTACTTATGTATTAGGATATTTAAATTTATGGTAATAAAATGGTGGTGAAGGTATGGCTATTAAGGGAGAATGGAGGCCATTAAAAAAATAGTAGAAGTACTAGTAGCAGTAGAGGTTTTAATTTTAGTAGTAGAAGTCGAAAACCTGGTAACAGCAGCTGCCTCAGGTTTATCGTCCATATTTCTTCATTTCGGTGTTTTCCTCTTGAGGATTTCCTCCAGAGAAAATCCTACGTGTTAATATTTAAGTCCCCTTGTGAAGTCATCTTTTAGGTAGGACACCATGTCATGTCAGACCCGGATGTGTCGGGTCCTTGTCTCATTCCAGCGGCAAACTCCGCAATTACCCGACACAAGTTGGCAAAGCTGCAGATGGTTTTTACAAGTGAACTTAATGAATTCCGTGACCACTCTATCTAGCCTCTGGTGTTCTACTGACAAACCTGGAATTTGTTTATCTCCACTGTATCTGCCTAAATTAGTGGGTAATACCGACTGGCAGCAAAGTGGTGGAGGCTGGCGAGTATTGCCTGTAGACTGTAAGGTTCATACACTATGTAATGCTAACAACTATGACTGATGCTCTTTGAAATCATTTGCTTCTTTACGTAAACTTTACATTTTCAGCATAGTGGCCAGCACATGCGGGGCTCCCTGTTACGCTACACCAAACGACCTTGAATACCGCTCATCCTAAAGTGTCCTTTACCGAAGGAACGCCACAAAAAAAGAGACACGTTGCAACCAGGAACCGGCAGAAGGCCCAAGATGTTTTCTAACAACTTGTACCGTCGACAGATGCCTGTTGGCCTGACTGAATTACCAGTTGCTATTGTGTTTTACTCTAATTATTTCACAAATGTTTATCCTTTAGCTTAAAACTCTAATTTTAACCAAAGTACTGTATGTCTCATGTTTCTGTATTGTTCCACGGTGTCGCCCGAGACAGTCTGCTTCACAATAAGTTTTCAGTTTTGTTCTTGAAGTTGATGAATGAACCTTCACACACTCTTCCTCCCAATATTCAACATATTAAACCTAAATTTGTTAGCATTGACTACAAACAGATTTCATATTCATAAGTAGAAGAAGTTTAAATGATAATAAACTAAAAAAGCTAAAGCAAAACATTTAGATTTCAGCACAGGAACGTGTGGCCACTGGGCTAGTTGAGGCGTTCTTCCCACAGTGGTCTCCGGGCAGAGTCCTGACAGCCACTGAGAACCCGCACGAACAACCCCCCAATCGCTTCTTCATCTTTCCCACATTCTTCTTGTCTGCTTTATCATTTTGCATCACGGTGCACTTCACATCTGCCTCTTATCACCTAAGTATCGCAACTTCTTTTTATGTTCCATTCTTAAAACTTCTCTCTATCCTGGCTTCTGTCCGCCTCTTATACCACAACCTACTGTATACACTCTACACCTCCACCATCTTGTTTTAAACGAAGACGACAGATGTGTATCACCGTCAGCTGCAGTACATACACACACAGTAACCCCCCCCCCCTCTCTCCCGGTGCCCCCATCACCAGCAACACGCAGCTACCGCGCCGCCGCCTCACCAACCAGTCATTACCCGGCTGTGCGATATGGTGTCGTGATAGGCTTCCGTTTGGCTAGTCACGTTGGTCTCCCGGGCACCACAGCCTGCCATTTGCTCCTCCCGGGAACGTTTTTGCCACTCCTCCCGACTGCCGACCTCCCAGTATGGCGCATACTTTTTCTTCTGTGCTCTATTATGTTGTAGAACTTGTACAGTGCTCTGGTAAATTCTCTGTCTGCATACTTATGTCTGGTGTATTTTTTAACATACTCGGAATATCTCTGTGACACGTTATTATCATCATCATCATCATCATTATTATTATTAATCCCCGTAGGTCCTTCAGTCATGAGGGGATACACAGAAATACTTATAATCCAAGCACTAGCGTTTTTCAGACGTGGTTTAATGTAATACAGGATTTGGAATTATTCAAAATTACAAATAGCAAAAAAAAAAAAAAAAGATCAATTTCCATGTTCTTCGGCTGGTGACTTTTTTGATAATATTTGTAATGATCGTTCAGTTATATGGATTTAGTATGTCATGATACTCTAGCTGGTAAGGGAGAGTGTACATCTAGCCTCCTGTCTCCTTCACATTTAAAGAGTAGATCTCTCTTCCTCTCAGCATCTTTCCACTCACAAGCCTGTCGACCTCGATGTCTTCATTCTGGTCCTAGCGAATGGATACAATGGCATCACCTTTCACCGCCTCAGACTGCACCATGGATTCAAACACAGGAGAAAAATCCCCAGTCGTTGCCGTCTTCAACAACTGCCAGCTTTCGAGGTTCATGCTGTCAACCGGACCTTTAATGATTACTCAGTCGCCTGTCAGCTTCCTTAATAAACTGTAACCCCTGCTGAAGGAATGACCCCAAAACTCATGGGGGGCGGGAACATCTCACATCTCCCCTACAGGATCAACAAACATGACCCTGCCCACTGGCCATCTATAATAATAATAATAATAATAATAATAATGAATGCTTGGGATGTTATGCAAAGAAACACGTATTGTTCCCCTATACAGCACTGTTTAACATACACACACTGTCATGCTACGAAGATATTTACTCCCCGCTGACTTATTTCTGTAGCTGATGCACGAGACACAGTACACCACCACCAGTGATCATCAGACCCACGGTAGTAAAACCTCTCTAGGTTGTGACAGAACTTCAAACGATTCTTCGGGGATCTATGACGCTCTTGAAGCAATAGTAATCCTGAAGAATCTCAAGAAAATCCTTATGAACAGACCTATAGTGTGCAGTAAGTAGCTTCTTTTATTACAGCAAATACTTCTGAGGTTATTACACTCACCTGGCCTACACATCAGTACTGGGAAATACACTTTCTCCTTCGTCCTGTTTCCACTACGTAATGACACACGAGACGACCTCAGATTCATAATGATCAACGAGATAATTTACTAATTAAAGTAACTTTCTCCCGTGTGTGCGTGTGTTAATTATCCTATAATCTATTTATCTAATCTTCATCTCTCAGGAAATTTCTTTTCTTTTCGGACAAGACAACATGTGTGGTCTGCGTTATGAGAATGAGAGACGGGAAAATGAGACATAAATGAATGAATAAATATCTAATAAATTAATAAATTAATTAAATAAATGTATAAATATGTAAGATTACAGTATAGACCTGATTATCTGCTTATATAGAGGGACATGTGGTACAGTACATAGACTTTTATTTGTAATTTTTTTGTAATTTATATATTTCTTGTATAGATGCCTCACAATGTGTTATGCTCAGCTCACAAACAACATTCATCACCTCTCACACACACAACTAAAGATAAAACATAACCCACCTCTCACAAGTCATGGAGGAAAGTAGATGACAGAGACAAGCGGGGCGACGGGGCGGGACGGGGCGGGGGAGGGGAAGAGGGCGGACGATACCACAGTGACGTACACCTCGTGAAAGTTGTTGGCCAAATAATGAGGAATTATGACCACAGATCACAGTGACAGCCCCGGCGTAGGTCATCTGGGTAAAGGAGTCTACCGGTGGATGACGACCACCTCAGCCATCTGTTGGTAAGACTCTTCTCTTCTCTTTTGTTTATCTTATGGGTTTTTTTTAGTTTACGGTCATCATTTATTCATGAAACCAAACACAGAACAACAACAATAATAATAGTAATAATAATAATAATATAAAACTTTCAGAACAGCGAACATAGATATGGAAAAAATTTAAGTCAATATGAAATCGACACATTCCTGGGCCGTTCATATCCACATAAGTGTAAGTACATCGTCATCCATTATCACACAACGCTCCATATTCCAGGAACATAATGGGCTGTGTAGGGCGGTGGGCGGTGGGTGTTGCGGTGGTGGTGAGAGTGGGGGTAGTGCTGGGTGTGATGGCTGGTGGTGGGTGTGGGTGTGCTCGTTGGCCTGTCAGTAACTGCGCAATAAAGTTTTTAGACGTTCCATATTTTAGTATTTTAAAAGGCGAGGAAAAGGTTTATGTGTGTGATGGCTGTGTTCTCGACCCCATATCAGTTCTCAGTATCAGATGATAGTGAATTTATTCTCTACTTGTGTGTTGGGAAATGTTGGCTTGATGTATCTAACGGTACGTAGTGTATGTTTATATACAAGAAGAATGACGATGAATCACAAAACCAACAAGTACAGTAGTGAAGAAACAAGTAAAGTATATTTCCTCTTGGCCATCGTTCACCAGCGCCATCCATCATCAATAATATGACCTGGTAGACTATCTCAATACGTAAATAATGAAGGGAAAGATTGGTGTAATATTATATCTTGTGATGATGAACTATGGTCTGGCACGAAGGGAGTATTGTATGGTGTAAAATAATGGAACGCCTTATGACATGACACGCACCGCTATATAGTACATACCCTTTGTCATAATACTCCGACGAGGGCAGAGATACCATCCCGATAACGCCTGGCACGGTGGTAATCTTACGGTACCTCACCAGTGCGTCATGATATCGTGTCGATGTATATTGGCCATTAGTAATATGCGGTAGTGTGACGCTGGCCGCGGGAGATGATAGTGATTGAGGTGGGGGTGATGTGTGACAGTACCGGGGCCTTCCGAGTGCTTCAAGTTCCCATGAGAAAGTGAGATTGTTAGGATGCCACCGACCATATTGACCAGGGAGGGATCAATGCCTTCAACCCCCCGGAGGATCTACAGGACAGGACAGGAGAGGAAGTTCTACATAAATTCTTGCTTTAACATTTCAGTCAGTGCTCCTAACCACAAACTATACACAGTGCTACCACCCACGACACACAAACAGTATCACCAACCACAACATATGGACAAGCCACCAACATACCAATAATTACAAACCATATATTTCCATACCTGACGGTCATCTAATACCAAGCAGAAACAGACTGACGTATATTCAACCTAACCTCAAAATACAAGTAGCCTTACCTGAGACAGCCATTATCTTGTACCGGAAATATGAGAGCTACTGTCCGTGAGATAAGCGCTACCAATCCCTCTCACACCTCAGGGTTACCAATGCTCTAGGTAAAATGTGACGATGATTTAACCAACACAGAAGAACTTAATATAAAGAGTCTGAGCTGCGAAAACTTTTACCTGAGGAGATATTAACCAGACAAAAAAGATGGTTAATGTTACTTAGCCAGTGGGAGGAAGAGAGGTCACGAAGATGAGAATTAACGATGGTTTATCACGGAGGAGGACCACTGCCAGCTACTGAGTGGGACAGGATGTTGACCATTAAGAGCCAGCAGTGACGAGACATTAGCCACTGTAGTGAGATATTAGCCACTGTAGTGAGACATTAGCCACTGTAGTGAGACATTAACCACTGTAGTGAGACATTAACCACTGTAGTGAGACATTAGCCACTGTAGTGAGACATTAGCCACTGCAGTGAGACATTAACCACAGCTGTGAAATATTAACCACTGTAGTCAATGAGATATGCCAGGCTGTTAACCATTAAAGACCAGGAGAGACGGGACAGTGATCAGGCACATCATCAAACACGATCATCACTACACAGAGTCGGGATCAACGAGAGAATATTCTTCAACTCATATTTCAGTCATATTTGGTACGACTCATCACACAATCAAATAACACTACAGGTTAAACTGAACCTCAGGAACACAGGGTAATACAAGAAACAGTTTAGTGTATGAAGGAATAATGATCGAGAAGAGAAACTTAATTGAGAGTTTTCATTGATATTACGAAATATTACAAAAAGGTGGAACAGCAATTACATCTGAGGAGTAGAGGGAGTTTACATTTGTGGAGTTGAGGGAGTTAACATCTGTGGAGAAGAGGGAGTTTACATCTGTGGAGTTGAGGGAGTTTACATCTGAGGAGTAGAGGCTCTTAATCCTCCCTCAAAACGGTGATGAGGGTGAAAATTACTACACTCCTATGAAGCAAATAAAAATACAGTTGCTTTCTTGGTTTGCATGTGGCGACGGACGTGTGCAATATCATGGTTGGGGTGTACAGCGTCACGTTCTGGGGTACAGCGCGAGACATCCTACAATCTCATTTATATATGTTGGTGATGACGTTTGGAAAGTACTTCTTCCGTGAACTTCGTGTTGTAAAGGACATGCAATGTTTAGTATTCCCACAGTATTTAGATCTACGGAATATAGTACGATAAGTCCAATAGGTGTTCAAACTCTCCGTGTAACCAAAGAAAACACACACACACACACACACTCACACCTACAATTAATGCATTCACATATACGACCGATACTTTCAACAGGAGGGTCAAGGTAATCAGCACTGTGTTGCGGCTGAGCCTATTAGCACCAGGACCGAATCCAGTACGGCGAAGACGTCGGAGTTATCCTGGACGACGGTGCGGCGGCCCAGCAGCAAGGTGTGTGGGACTTGTGATCCACCGTGAGCCAACCCCTTTTGTTTTCCATCCCCCAAAGGGATCGTGAGGAGCTGAGGTCTTCTTATGCAGCAACAAGACACGATAGAGATGGAACATTACTTGATTTTGAAGATTCCGTTCGTTTTTTCCACAGCCGTGAGGAGGTGTGGTCGACAGTTTTCGTAGAATGTCAGTGTTAAAGTGATTGACTATCAACATGAGAGGTGGCAGTAGTTCCCAGGGTGACGGTACACTCGGCCAGGGTTTTAGAAAGGTTCAGAAGTGACGGTTTCCTTGTGGGATGGAACACTTGCAGGAGGTGTCTCGATGACGTCAAACTGTCACCTTTCTTCCCTCTCTCTTGGCTTCAGGCTATGAAACTATCACGTGTATCTATAAATAAGTCTCGTTGCTTTTGATTCAGTGACACATAAACTTCAGCGCTGGGCCATAAAGCACCGTACCATAGGCGCCTTAGGAACTGACCTTCTCATTCACTGAGTTACAAAAAAGTAGGTTGGGAGGCGCCGGTGAGAGCAAAGGTTATCCCAGTGATCTGACTTGTCCACACTGAAAACAAATACTGACACGTAGAGAGCCTTGAGAGTCACAGGTTGTATCCAATGTTAATGTGTCGTAGTGGACCAAATATTGACTGGAAAAGATTGTGTTATAACTGGGATTCATTTCCAAATCGTGACGCCAGCGACATGTGGCAGCTGGAGTGGAGGTGCGTGTGCCGGTATTCAAATGAGGCTGAGGATGCGCTGCCTCCCACGAGAAAGTGAAAACTATACTCGCACCGCCACCAACCTACAAATGATCAACAAATTAAATGGGGTTGAAGACTGGCAGAGCAACTGCTGACGAGGGGGCAGAGCAGGTGTTGTAGCTCCTGCTGCCGCGTGAGCACCTGCTGATGAGTAGGTGTGACAAACGTGGCTTTTGCACTACCTATTGTTAATGGAAGGATAGTACAGGTGTTGTTTACGGCTCTTGCATCGGCGAGGATACCTGTTGATGAGGAAGGAGGACAGGTGATGTATCTTTACAGTATCTTATGCATTTCTGTTGATGAAGAGGCGGTGTAGGGGTTGTAGCTTTTGTACCTGTGTGGACACCTATTAATGAGGCAGCAGGGCAGGTGGTGTGTCTCCCACTGCAGCCTGGGTACCTGCTGATGATGGGGCAGGACAGATATTATGCCCCCTGATGAAGTGTAGCTTCACTCGTACCTCCACACGTCTATCAAACTCTTAAAGCATGAACTTCAAAATGAAAAGAACAAAATATTTTCCCGTGAGACTGGACTCAAAATAAGTTGCTAACCGATGCTAGTTAGTAACTTCCAAGATATTGCGTCACAAGTACCGACGACTGTAAAAAACTGAAAGGAAATTATGTTATATCTCATCCTCAAAATCACAGCTACAGACACACAACACCAACAGTACCTCTAAACCACATAGAAGCCATCATTGTCAAGATCAGTCAAGACATTTGGCTCAAGATGACAATACTGAGGCGTTTTTTTGTCACTATACAGGACGCCCGAAGATTAACGAGTTGTCACCATCGTTGTCTGGTTGACGCCCACGGTACCTGCGATACAGTAAGAGGTGGTTTGTGATGTTCATGATCAAGGTACCTGTATTTGGGTGGCTACAGGGCCGTAAATACAGTCATGAGTGTGTGTAGACTGTTAAATACGGCAGGTGTTGAGGACCTTACCTTCCACACACTCATTCACTCTCGCTCCATAACACATTCTACCACACACTTTCACTGCACCCACGCACTCTATCATACGCTCTTACTTCATCACACATCAACACACTCTACCACACACTTTCATTCCACCACACACCCACACACTCTACCATACATTCTCACTCCACCACACCCACACACTCTACCACACACACACTCACTTCCACACACTCACTCTCTCACCCCAGACACTAATAACAAACCCTCACTCACCACACACTCCCCAGCACTAAACAAACAATACACAGTCACTGTCACTCTTTCACTGTCACTATCACTCTGTCACTGTCACTCTTTCACTGTCACTATCACTGTCACTATCACTCTGTCACTGTCACTCTCCCCAAGATGTAGTCCGGAATTCCTATGGCGTCAAGACCTCTGTAATGCTGTTGTTGTTTATTTACATATTTTTCGTGACTGTGATTTATATACACTGCAAGAACCCCGTTTAAGTTAGCCACTCACAAGGAGAACTATCTACCAGCAGGACCATCTACCAGCAGGACCATCTACCAGCAAGACCATCTACCAGCAGGACCATTTACCAGCAGGACCATCTACCAGCAGGACCATCTACCAGGCAGGACCATCTACCAGCAGGACCATCTACCAGTAGGACCATTTACCAGTAGGACCATCTACCAGCAGGACCATCTACCAGTAGGACCATCTACCAGTAGGACCATCTACCAGTAGGACCATCTACCAGTCGGACCATCTACCAGTAGGACCATCTACCAGTAGGACCATCTACCAGCAGGACCATCTACCAGTAAGACCATCTACCAGTAGGACCATCTACCAGCAGGACCATCTACCAGCAGGACCATCTACCAGTAGGACCATCTACCAGTAGGACCGTCTACCAGTAGGACCATCTACCAGTAGGACCATTTACCAGCAGGACCATCTACCAGTAGGACCATCTACCAGGCAGGACCATCTACCAGTAGGACCATCTACCAGCAGGACCGTCTACCAGTAGGACCATTTACCAGCAGGACCGTCTACCAGCAGGACCGTCTACCAGGACCATTTACCAGCAGGACCATCTACCAGTAGGACCATCTACCAGCAAGACCATCTACCAGTAGGACCATCTACCAGCAGGACCGTCTACCAGTAGGACCATTTACCAGCAGGACCATCTACCAGTAGGACCATCTACCAGTAGGACCATCTACCAGCAGGACCATCTACCAGTAGGACCATCTACCAGCAGGACCGTCTACCAGTAGGACCATCTACCAGCAGGACCATCTACCAGCAGGACCATCTACCAGTAGGACCATTTACCAGCAGGACCATTTACCAGCAGGACCATCTACCAGCAGGACCATCTACCAGTAGGACCATCTACCAGCAGGACCATCTACCAGCAGGACCATCTACCAGTAGGACCATCTACCAGCAGGACCATCTACCAGCAGGACCATTTACCAGCAGGACCATTTACCAGCAGGACCATCTACCAGTAGGACCATCTACCAGCAGGACCATCTACCAGTAGGACCATCTACCAGCAGGACCATCTACCAGCAGGACCATTTACCAGGCAGGACCGTCTACCAGGCAGGACCATCTACCAGTAGGACCATCTACCAGTAGGACCGTCTACCAGCAGGACCATCTACCAGTAGGACCATTTACCAGTAGGACCGTCTACCAGCAGGACCATCTACCAGTAGGACCGTCTACCAGCATAACCATCTACCAGTAGGACCATCTACCAGGCAGAACCATCTACTGTGGTTAAGTTAGGTTAAGCCGAGACCCTCCTGGACCAGTTCACAGTCTTACAAGTTTGCAGTGATGGCCACAAAGTCAGTCAGGTTTGAGAGGCCAGTTAAACTCTCTTACATCTTCATGCATCTTGCTGCAAAACATGACTGTAGCCGCTCACTTCTCTATGGAATACTTCACATGCAAGTTGCAAATTCCCACCAATTTACGCCAGCCAACCACGCCCTCTTCCAACACGCACTCCTGATTGGTCCATTTCATTACGTCACGACCTGCCGGGGCCCTTATGGGAATGTTGCCACTGTGTGAAACCCAGGACTCCCGCAGCTCGCCAAATAACACGGTAAGGTTCCTCCCTGAATATCTAATGAGGTTAGGTTAGGTTTGGTGATCGTCAGCCACATAGTGACCTGTGTGGTATGCCGGCCTAACACAAATGGGGCATCAAGAGGCATCGCTCGCTCATACATTCTTTGTTGTCAGGATAATGTGAATACAATGTAGAGCAACACACAGAAGATAATGTCAGTCCAGAGACGTCACTACTAGGTGAGGGGAGTACACTTACTGTTTAAATTATATTAACATCTTTCTATGTAAAATAATTGAGGTGCCAAGATGTGACACTAGAACACAACACATTCATACATTACTACCTTATATATCTTCTCTTATGGTATAGTAACGGTTAAATCAATATCAATAAAAACTAGTCCATAATATAGAGAAATGATGATATGTGACCAGGATGACGTTTTACAGTACCTCCAACACCTGTGGTCGTGAAGGCATGAAGGACACGACCACATCAACAGGGTTAACGTCAACATTTTACTTCAAATAACAATAAAAATGTTTTCCTTGGACAAATTTCACTATTTAGAAAGTAAGGTTTACTTTCCATAAACTTCCATTAGGCTGTTCGCTTTGGGAAACTGAATACATACAGTAAGTACTATTACGAGTAACAGAGACTCAGTGCAATATTTGTCGCTGTCATTCTGAACCTCTTAAGCTTTTGTCCCCCCGTGTGACTCATTCTTCCACACATGACCCCCCCCCCCCTCCCCGCTTGACGTGACCCCACCTGTGAACCACTTGACACCTACCACGTCCTCATCAGCCCCCATTTGGCCCCTTTAGTCCCCAACTAACCCCATGACCTCTCCCCTCTCCTCATATTAACACAGCTTCATTCCGATGTCTGCCATCTCTGTCTGGGCTCTCCTGGCCTCCGTCTCAGCTGGGCAGCGTAACACGGGAGCAGCGGGACCCCCGGTACAGCGGCCAACCGCCACCTCACAACACAGCTACCAGGCTTTAGCGGGGCTACGCCACCATCCTGTGGGTTGTGGTGGGAGCTCCACCTGCCTGGCGCGGCGCGGGCAGGAAGTAATGGAGCAAAATGGGAGCGTGTATGGTATCCTGTAATTGTCAAGGAGGGAGATAACTACGTTTCTTGTGGGTGTATTTTCAGTGTCTGTTGAAGGTAAAAACACTGTATGAGCTGGGAAGACCCGAACAGCGGACTCGAGGCTTCCTGGAGCTAAGGCCTTGGTGTGTGGCATTGGGTTGGTCACGTTGCAGCTCCTGAAGCAGGGCTGTAACTCTTGGAGAAGTCAGAAGCACGAACTGATTTATTTATAGGTGTGTGTGTGTGTGTGTGTGTGTGTGTGTGTGTGTGTGTGTGTAATGTCATCAGTATAACTTATGTGACTCTGACCACTTATTATTTATTTTTCAGCAACCTCACAGGGTTCCAAATTTGTAAATCAATACACCATTCCCCCGCAACTCCCTTATAGTCCATAGTTCTCGTACAACCAGCCTGACAGACAGCACTTGGACTTCTGTAGCCCATCATAAACCTTACCATTACTATTACAAATTATTTCTTACCACATAAGACGCACTAAAACGATGTTATCTAAGGTATATATAGTGATTCTTGGTAACCGATGAAAATGATTTGCTCTATTCTATGACCTATAGATATATGACATTTTATAACATGTAGGCCTACAGTACATGGGACATTAATATTGAAAACAAAAACATTATCATACACTCAAAAGACTCCACAGAGAATGAGATCAACTTATCTTTAACAGAGTCATTGCAAAGGTGTTGTGGGGCTGAATACTAAACATGTTTGAGAGGGATGATCTTAGGCCAGTCACCCCTCAAGTTGTGGCGTTAAGATACACTGAACTCCCGGTAAGACGGTTCATCCAAGATTATGATTTGTTGTGAGTGGAGTTACCTAGACTGGCTAACAAGCTGTAGATTAAGAGATTAAAAGATAAATATTTTTGTCTCTAACGTAAACACACACGCACTTAAAAAGAATATCAACACCACCAACAGATAAACAAGAAGAGGTGACCAAGATCGATGACAAGAAATACGAAGATCAACAGAACAGGACTGGGGGACAGACGCAGGTGAGTTAAGGCGGAGATAATCACAAGTGTTGGCAAGCACACACGTTGGCACAGCGCCCAGCGGCCACCACGGGCGACAGTAGTGGTAAACAAAGACGCTTCATACGCTACGTTAACACTAATGAAACTTACCCAACTAAACACACTCTTTATTTCGTTTTTTTTATACACACATCTATAACCTTTACAAATGTAGACGTACACTTGTAGATAAATATTAAGTACTGTGTCTAGAGGGAATGTTTTGTCTCACGTTAATGAGTTATATGCATTACCAGCGATGATGATGTATTGAACCAGTTATATTCAACACTGTCTCAGCTTTATAGACTGACAGGAGGTTGAGGCATCGTACACATCATGAACAACCACGTGAACGACGCAGCTGCTGCAGGCGAACCAAATTTAAACTTGCCAAGGAACTGAGAACCAAACCACAGCGCTAGCACACCGGGCAGCACCTCGCCGGGCTAAGACGCTCCACCGCCGCCCTGCCACTCCCGCTCATTAACATACGAGCTAATTAACTATGCATGCACGTGCCCTGTTTACTCGGGCCGTGACTAATTGATAAATATAGCGTTTAGTCTACCGCATCTGGAGTGTTAATGTCCCAACCTTCTTAATGCCTTAGTCACTTCTTGAACTGAAAAACTCAAGAAATATACGAGAACATGACTCATCCTGAGGCGAGCAGACAATGGCAGGACAGGAACCTAATACACACAGAGTTGTAGTGTTAACATAAATCAATGTTCCCGAGAGAGTAATAATTACAATCTCGCTCAATAATATATATACATTGCTCACACAAAAATTATAACCTAACTTGAAATCTTAATCTATTGTATCTAGTCATTTACGACTCGACCGTGTGATGTAACACTGTTGCTGGACGCCTCTAGTACAGCGGTGTTGTCCGAGGGTTGTTCCTTAGCCTAACACTCGACTTTGCTGTAATATAAAAACAAAACTGCCACACAAGAAAGGGAACATTATCATAACCTAAATAGCTTGTAGTGACCCGCCCACAGTTAACCTACACCATCCTCTGGAGAACACCCAGCCCAGCTCTCCCTCTCCTGCAGGTGTAGCGGGAGGCGGTGGCCACATGTGTACACCGCTCCTACATACCTGCTGCAGGTATGTGCGGGCAAGCAGGCGGAGGAAGTCGTGCCGAGTCGTCCTGCCAGGTCATAGAATCAGGTTTGTTGATGGTGCTGGTCCGAGGAAGGGAGAGGGAGAGCGAGGGGGATTAGGAGAAGGTGCAGGAGGGCGAGGAGAGGGAGGAGTCCACAGGTTCATCAGATCTTTGCTGCTGCTGCTGCCTCCATTGTCAGTAAAACCCTTTTTATCCCTTAACTCTCAAGTTTGTTTACCAAATGTTCACTTCTTCCTCCGCTAAGATAAAAAATAATAATACAATACGCCATGTTCGTTAAGTCCCTCATTATTTGCATTATCGGACAACAAAAGAATATCTGCGGCCAATTCATTTGTTTTCGTTTAGTATTAGAAACAAGTGGAGGTGGTGTGCGTGTCGGTGACTTACTCGCCTGACCTTGTGTTGGGCGCTCCGTGCTCGCCCCCGGTGAACGATCCCTTCTGCAGCCTCCCACCCTCCACCGTTCATTATCGTCTCTCCTGGGGTGGCCAACCTTCACTGCTCATCAGATTAGCTCTTTTGGTGTTTTCTTTTTATCTCTTGTTTATTTTGATGTCTCGGATGTGTGTTTAAAAGGCGGCCGGGAGATAAGAGAGAGGCGGCTGTTGTCGTGGTTGAAAATGCGGAAACGAGTGTTGGGTGTATGGCAGTGTGGTGTGTGGCGGCGTGTTAAACGATGCAGTATTGTCCAGCGCGCGCATACCTCCTGCATCCTAACTACGCCTCTATAGATAGCGCATGTTGACGCGTGTGACAAGTACTGAGCACAGCTTGTACACGGCCTGGCAACACTCACGCTAACAACTTTCATCCCATTAGTCATACATAACTACCTCGTATGTCACACCATACAACAATACTTGACAGCATACCAAGTGGTGTTCAGGTTCACAGCACATACTGTGGGAGGTGTGTGTGTGTGTGTGTGTGTGTGTGTGTGTGTGTGTGTGTGTGTGTGTGTGTGTGTGCTCTTATACACACCTGAGTACATGTTATCTCCAGCATAAGGAGGAAGACTCTGAATAAGAAACGCAGGTGGATGGAATAATTTTAGGGACAATTCTATATTTAGATTAATTAAGGAGTCATGTATCGAGTTTCAAAGATGGTACACACACACACACACACACACACACAGAGTTTGGTGTATAAAATGGCTATTATTCGACAAATTTCTACGTCCTACTTCATTTGTCAGACAGTTAAGTGGCTGCTCCTCTTGTCAGACAGTTAAGTGGCTGCTACTCTTGTCATACAGTTAAGTGGCTGCTACTCTTGTCACACAGTTAAGTGGCTGCTACTCTTGTCACACAGTTATGTGGCTATTACTCTTGTCATACAGTTAAGTGGCTGCAACTCTTGTTACACAGTTAAGTGGCTGCTCCTCTTGTCACACAGTTAAGTGGCTGCTACTCTTGTCACACAGTTAAGTGGCTGCTACTCTTGTCACATAGTTAAGTGGCTGCTACTCTTGTCAGACAGTTAATTGGCTGCTCCTCTTGTCACACAGTTAAGTGGCTGCTACTCTTGTCACATAGTTAAGTGGCTGCTACTCTTGTCACACAGTTAAGTGGCTGCTACTCTTGTCACATAGTTAAGTGGCTGCTACTCTTGTCAGACAGTTAATTGGCTGCTCCTCTTGTCACACAGTTAAGTGGCTACTCTCTTGTCACACAGTTAAGTGGCTATAAGTCGTATAGTTCGCACCTTTTGTCCATGTATGCCAGAGAGGTCACAGGCCACGACAAAAGCTCCTCACTAGAATGAGACAATATCACCACCATCAGTAAAGGCGACAGACGCAGGCCCACCCTAGCATCCGCCTAACCCCCATCCCTTGTAAAGACTCTCCTAGTTCCCCCAGCCCTTCTTAGCACTCTCCTAGCCCTCAGCCCCCTTTTAGCAGCCCTCCTTTGTATTCTCCTAGCCCCCAGCCTTCTTTTAGCAGCCCTCCTTAGTATTTTCCTAGCCCCCAGCCCTCTTTTAGATGACTATGCGACAACCCTCTCAAGTCCAGCATCAGATTGAGAAGAGAAAGACCACTCACTAGCAGGGAAGGTTCACCACTCACTGCCCACTCTCTCCCTGTGCCACAATCTGCACCACATATACTGACTCTGACCTCTACAGTCTACCTACCGCCGCACCTCCCGCCAACACCGTCTCCCTAGCATCTCACTTTTCTAGCCAAATGTGGCGTTTTTCCCACCCAGTGTCGAGCCTGTGGCGAGATCCTACCCTGTTCTGCGGATTTATGCCCGACTAACATCGTAAATAGTCAAGGCTAGTGGAATGTCGCCCTAAAGAGAGAGAGAGAGAGAGAGAGAGAGAGAGAGAGAGAGAGAGAGAGAGAGAGAGAGAGAGAGAGAGAGAGAGAGAGAGAGAGAGAGAGAGAGAGAGAGAGAGAGACCACCGCTTGTGTTTACACCAGGACGGAGGAGGGTGAGGGAGGGAGGAGGGGGGGTCGTCTTGTTCTAACTTAAATTACTAAGAAAACAAAATGAGTGGCAAATTTATATAAGCCCGCACATAATATACTCACTGTCTGTTAAGCTGAAAGGATTACGATTTCTTTGTACAGATAACTAAAACGCCGAACTCGTTTAGCCATTAAGGATAACAAAAGCATACCCACCACCAAGCGGGACAATCCTTACCATTCATAAACAAAACAGCCATACAAGGTAACAAGAACGGAGGGGAAAAGGATTGTCCAAACACTCGAGCAAGGAACCTTTCAATTGTGTGGCGAGCGATGTATGCTGTGGGGGGTCAGGGGGCGAGGGAGGAGTTGGCCAGGGTGAGCCGCCTTACTCACTTCATTTCCATTTACAGGAGGTGAACAGTAAAATATTAGGGGGGGGGAGGGACGTAGTGTTGAGCCCGGGCAACAGGTAGGTGTTTGTGAGAGCTGGGTGCTAAGAAGAGGCTGGGGGCTAAGAGAATACTAAAGAGGTGGGGGGGGGGGGGGGGGTTAGGAGAGTGGTAAGGAGGGATGGGGGCTAAGAGAGTGCTAAGGAAGGATGGGGGCTAGGAAAGTGCTAAGGAGGGATGGGGGCTCGGAGAATGGTAAGGAGGGATGGGGGCTAGGAGAGTGGTAAGGAGGGATGGGAGCTAAGAGAGTGCTAAGGAGGGATGGGGGCTAGGAGAGTGGTAAGGAGGGATGGGGGCTAGGAGAGTGGTACGGAGGGATGGGGGCTAGGAGTGCTAAGGAGGGATGGGGGCTAGGAGAGTGGTAAGGAGGGATGGGGGCTAGGAGAGTGGTAAGGAGGGATGGGGGCTAGGAGAGTGGTAAGGAGGGATGGGGAGCTAGGAGAGTGGTAAGGAGGGATGGGGGTTAGGAGAGTGGTAAGGAAGGATGGGGGCTAGGAGAGTGGTAAGGAGGGATGGGGGCTAGGAGTGGTAAGGAAGGATGGGGGCTAGGAGAGTGGTAAGGAGGGATGGGAGGCTAGGGGAGTGGTAAGGAGGGATGGGGGCTAGGAGAGTGGTAAGGAGGGATGGGGGCTAAGAGTGCTAAGGAAGGATGGGGGCTAGGAGAGTGGTAAGGAGGGATGGGGGTTAGGAGTGGTAAGGAGGGATGGGGAGCTAGGGGAGTGGTAAGGAAGGATGGGGAGCTAGGAGAGTGGTAAGGAGGGATGGGGAGCTAGGAGAGTGGTAAGGAAGGATGGGGGCTAAGAGAGTGGTAAGGAGGGATGGGGAGCTAGGAGAGTGGTAAGGAGGGATGGGGGTTAGGAGTGGTAAGGAGGGATGGGGAGCTAGGGGAGTGGCAAGGAAGGATGGGGGCTAGGAGAGGGGTAAGGAGGGCTGGGGAGCTAGGGGAGTGGTAAGGAGGGATGGGGAGCTAGGGGAGTGGCAAGGAGGGATGGGGAGCTAGGAGAGTGCTAAGGAAGGATGGGGGCTAAGAGAGTGCTAAGGAAGGATGGGGGCTAGGAGAGGGGTAAGGAGGGATGGGGAGCTAGGGGAGTGGCAAGGAGGGATGGGGAGCTAGAAGAGTGCTAAGGAAGGATGGGGGCTAAGAGAGTGCTAAGGAAGGATGGGGGCTAGGAGAGGGGTAAGGAGGGATGGGGAGCTAGGAGAGTGCTAGGCGGGTGTTGGGGAGGGTCAAAAGTTAGGAAGGGGCGAGGAAGATAGGTTCAAATAGGGAGGCAGAGAGGGAGGGAGGGTCCTCATGAAGTGAAATGGTAGTTATGTAGAAAGACACACACATTACTTTGCTGTCACTCGGAATCGAGTATGACGATCATCCAGCTATGATACAATGATATGAGTTATTAAGGATGTCACCTAGGTTGGTGAGCTCTAAAGTTGACTAGAGAGGCTGATACGGGACCGGCAGGATCTTCCATAGATGTTACACGTGTAAAGGCCTTCATCTAGTGCGGGAGGGGCGGTGGCAGCGTCTTTCCGGCGTTGGCGCTTTGTCTGCCTCGGTATGCAGTCGGGCTAACTTGAAAGTATTGACACCTTCTCGTGTGGTGATCCTCCAAGCTTTACGGTGTGGAGTGATCGTCTCCCAGGTGAAGGGATCGATTTGGCACTTTTTCAGGTTTGTCTTAAGATTATCCTTATACCTTTTCAGTTGCCCGTCAGCGTTACGTTTATCATTCGTAAGGTGACTGTAAAGTAGTTGCTTTGGCAGTCTACTGTCGTCCATGCGGGTCACATGGCCAGTCCAGCGTAGTTCAAGTATAATGGTAGCCTCGATGCCCCTACAGTTGGTGCGCGCGCACACACACACACACACACACACACACACACACACACACACACACGTCCCAGAAGCTGTACAGACATGACCAATCAAACTTAACCGCCGTTTTATCGTAAAGTTATCCTATAAAGTATTCCGCAACATAGACGGGATATAAATGATTCAGATGAAAAATGTCTTCTGCGAGTCCACCACAGTGAGGTTGTTGTGACTGAAGCATGATGGCGAGGTTAAAGGAGCCACACCTATACCTCATATCCCTCTCGTCGCTACACCTGGGCTATGACTTGTGTCCCGGTGCCATACCCTCAATCGGCCTACGAGGGTATGTGGAAGGACTTTCTGTTGATATTCCATTTTACAGATCCTCAGCATACCACACCTCGTTTATACTACGGATTAACACTGTGTAGAACTCCCTCTCACGGTGTTTTTCCTGTCATGTCACCTCCACCAGGTCAAGAAATCCTGCTTCAAATATCTTCGGTCGTCGGGCCAAGAGACGATCTGGTGAATAGAACTAAACAAACGACACTTGTCTCATCTCTCCCTGCACTTTTTATTAGTTAGAAAAATATAATCCTTTCCCTACCACTGTTCACAATGACGTGCCTCCAGCAGCACATCTATACACTATAAACTAACCAAATGTTCATAACCTATTAAATCCAGACTTGTGAAAATAACAATAGAAAAAAATCATCTTTACCAGGAGTACAAGCTTACCTGTTGTCCACCGAGAGAGGGAGCACTATATACCCAACGTAAATGTGGTTGGAAAAGAACAGGATTACAAACACTCCTACAGCCTTAATGAGTGTGGCTGAAGGAGCAGGAGTGTGGACCTTCCTACAGCCAGCAGAAGCGTAAACCCAACCAGCAGGAGAGAGCGGCCGGAGCGTGGCTGGTGCCCTCTATACCGACGACGCAGGACCTGGGCGACCGCTGTGACACACCATAAATCACTCTTCCCTCCTCCACCTCCCGTTGTGTTGAGTCACTCGGGATTAACCCAAGATTCCTCATACATTAAGCCGTATTGGACACCTACAACGTGAATATCTGTATCAACACGTAATTTATCCTTCACATCAACTGTACCATTTCGCCAGGAGGTCTTAATGGTGCAGGTTTAAAGAGGGTTGACGTAAACGAAGTGACTGATGTAGCAGCCCTTTACTTTTTTTTACTGCCTCTTGTTAATGGGTAGCGGATGACGGGCACCTAGTGTATGCCTGGACTCTAATTATTTATTCGGGGTCATGATCCTAATGAGGTAAACGTTAATATAACCCTAGGACTACCCCTCCCCCCCTCCCTCTCTCTCTCTACTGCTGAGGCGAAAGGAATGAGGGCGACGGAGGGAACGAGCGAAGGTAATAAGTAGTACCTGGTGTAACTTGCCGTGTGTCTTGACTCTGGTATTGTCGGTCTGGCTGCCACAACCCTCAGTAAAAACGTAATACTATAAACGTTTGTAAACACTATCTTCCCCACACGTTCGCTTAAATTATGTCGTAACAATTCGAGTAGTATCCGCTCAACAACACATTGTAACTCACTCGATCAGAGGGGAAAATGTGACGTCCGCTCAGGAGAAACTACACTATTGTCTACCAAATTATCCTGAGACTTCAAACACTAAGTTAAATTTTATCGAATCATTGATAACTAAATATTCCACACAAGCTTAATTTTCTTAATCTTAAATATATATATATATAGTGTGTGTGTGTGTGTGTGTGTGTTAAGTTACCATTGTTCCATTAACCTAACCTCACAATTCCTGCTGATTTTATATCTTATTTACAATCACTTCCTCTTCCGTATCTAAGGAAAAAAATAAAAAAAATGTGAACAAATGAGAAAAAATACATTCCAATAAAAAGATGGCTGTCAAGACACTCCAGCGTTCCAGGGATGTTGTGCTTATCGTCAGGGTGCATGGGAACACAGTCGCCCACCCTAAGAGCGTAAACTGATAAATCGCAGAGACTCACGACAGCGCTCTTAGGAACCAACAAACCATATATTAATACTTATGGAATCTAATGTAAACTGTAACACCCATTGATGTTTGAAAGAATTGTGACCCAGACAAGCGAGGTGGAGCAGTAGGCTGACCACACACACACACACACAGTGCCTAGTGGGGGACACGCGCCATAAGCAGCAAAGAGCAACAGGGTTCCGACTCACCAAAAAAGGTTTCCGGGAGAGCATGGGGTGGCCAGGACGCCCTCAGCGCGGGGAGAGACAAAGGTGACTCATGTCCACCCCGGCCCAACCATGCTCAGAGGGGCGGCCCATATTTGCATAATAGGCCGTGGGAAAGGGGTGGGCCACACTCTATACGCGGGCCACAGTGTGATATGGGAGGCTGGTAATCTTTTGGGCTGGTTGTGGTAAGAGACGCCAGGCTTGTGGGAGGGACTGTAGCGAGTGACTGATTCAAAAAGTCTCATGAAATTTATATTCACTATTCACAATACAGTACAAGATGACATTACTCCCTCATTGACATAATTAACAATATAAAATACCACAATGAATTAAGAATGAATAAAAATGAACTATAAAATTAAGTAAACTGATGTAAAAGTCAAACAACTAGGAAATATAGCCAAGTAATGCATAATATTTCTCCACTATGGACAGCTCCACGTCAGCCTTGGAAGCGACGGAGGTACACACAGGTGAGAACAGGTGTTATATCAATATTTCTCAGCATAACACAGCGGTGACGTGAAAATTGTTGTAATTGATGTTTGTAGCCGTAAGGTGTGCGTGCGAGGCAAAGGGTGTGCAGGCAATGAGCTCGGAGGTCAACACAGAGTAGTTATTCCGATGAACAAGTTACATTCACCTGCACGCAACGCTCCCCAGGACTCCGGTCTACGGTATTATATGATCCTTCTCAAGTTCTTTATATATTGCTAATGTATGTATAAAATGGTCTTATATCCATTTATAAAGACTATAGTATCAAATTATTCTTGACGGCCTTTTAAGAGAGCCGCAAAACTCAAAAGGTTCAGCCATACACAACTTTGTATGTTACTGTTCAATTTGTGTTTATAAATGTTCCGCCTCAATAATAAATACAAAATATTGTCAGTTTCAAATGTTCATAAATTCCCCGTAATAAATCTCGATCACTGATATTATTATTTATTCTGTTACTCACACACACAGTAGAGGGACGTCCGCCATTTTCGTGCCCATCGTGGGGAGTGGGGGATATGAGATGCTCTCTCTCTCTCTCTCTCTCTCTCTCTCTCTCTCTCTCTGGTGTGACGTATGAACGGTGTTTCTTATTACTAATAGTAGTAATAGTAAACTGTAAGGTGACTCAACAACTAAGGATATAATTATGAAGAAGGATTCCAATATTAAATTTCTTCCAAAAGTCAAGCCATTAGCCTTTTCTTGGATATATTGTCAGTAATTGGTGTTTTCAGGTTTCTGACTTAGGTGATGTTGATTAGATTAAATTGTTGATAAAACTATATCTAGTTTTCAAGTGTTTAAAAATAATAATACTGAAAGCAAAACACTCACTGAGAACACTGCTAATCGATGAGGCCAGTTTTGGTATTACTGACTGTGCGCAGGTGGCCGGAGACATACGCTCAATTATATAAATTGATTGACAATTTAATCTCGGCGTTGCTGCAATCACCACTAGATGTCACTTCAGTAAACCCGATGAAGTGGATACGAACTTTGCATATTGTTGTTGATGACTCCTCACAGATGGAGTGACGTATTTTTTAGCTGATGAGATAAACAAAATGGAAGGGAGAGAAGGGTCATGAAACTCACTACTCTAGAACAAGAGCACCCCCCCCCCCCCCCACACACACACACACACTGGAGTCTGCCTGACCTCTGGTGAATTTCGTGTGTCGTGACTAGAGCGTGAGTGGGCGAGGCCACTCACTGCTCAGACACGGGCACCGCATGACCCTGCCACATGTTGCTCTACACACCGCTCTTAAATCATCCCCGGGGAGTGTGCCCAAGATAGACTACGAGGGCGGCGCAGAAGGAGTGTTGAGAGAGGGTTAGGATATCACCGCAGACTACCATGGATTGCCAACCCTTACTGGGACGGGGTATGACAGCTGGTTAGTACAGGTAGAAGTCATTAACCATTAATTTTGGATCAGAGGAATGTCACTTCGTTCTCTACACACACTTTTAACTTTTGAGACACAAAATTGTATTACAAAAATATCTTGTCATCCTGAGCATCATTCTTCAGGAACAGAATTCCTGGAAACATGATTTTTCCCAAAACAATTAAACATCTATCACAATGATGGGTCATGGGTGCAGCACTTACCCTCCCTGTCCTCATCCTCTCCTCCTTCAGCCACCCTGGTCTACCAGTCCCTCCCTCGGTGATTCTTATCTCTCTTTAAATCATCTTTATCGCAGAGGTTGATAACCCTAAACAAGCCGACGAGCCTCCCGACAAAGGCTCCAGAGAAGAACAGAGGTCGCGAGTTCGACAAAGGCGCGATTGTGTGTAGAAGGAGAGTTGAATCCCGCTCCGAATGCGATTGTGTGGCCGATTTTGACGCTGATTGTGGAGGCGATTACGATGCTCTTTTGTCGGTCATGGTGGCGGAGGAGGATCATAGAGGACGGAACGATGTAGGTTTGAGTTCTCACGGGGAGACGCCAGAGAGGTGCGCTGATACAAAGCACGACGTGTTTGTTTACATCCAGTCTTGTTCTCCGGTTGTCGACACGGTTGTCTGTCTTGGTTCAGGAACCTTGAAAAGCTTTCTTCCTGTGCTGCCTCAGGACATCAATAATGGACAGGTATATGTTGATTAGTGTATTTCTTGCTGAGATGTTTAAAAACAATTAACATTTGACTATTAAGAAAAATACAGCACATCGATATACAGTACATATTTAAAATTATAATTTTCACGTTAATAAAAATCTTATTTTGTTGATAGAGAAAATGGCAGACCTTGAGTGAGAGGAAAAAATATCCCTCCCAACTAGCCCTACAAACTCAGAACTAAGGCAGCAGTTTGTACATGAATCAAGACTTGTATATGGTTCGATTTATAGTTCTTGGGTTGGTATTTTGACACCTGTGATTCTCTTACTATGTGAAATTATTCTACAGATGACATACACCACATCACACACTTTCTCGCAGACAGATGTACTGTCGCCACCTTGCCTGGTTAAAAAGATATAATTTAACTAGTTGATGAAACTAAAGAATATCAGTTTATCAATAAAATCGGGAACATGCGAGTCAACATAATAAAACTATCCAAATTTGGTCGCCTTCAGTTCATTTGACCCTTTTAGGTTTACCCAGTGATGCTGTTGGATACACGCTGAGACCGTCACTATATCGCACAGCTGTCCACCGAGTCACAGTCACACCTGCTGATACACCATAGCTCAACCTGTACTGTACACAAAGACTCTCCGTGTTGTAAATATGAGTCATGAGATTGTATACAGTCTGAGATATTTTCACCAACTTACTGTTAAAAGTTTTATCTCCATTATCTACTCATCAGTTATTTCTATAGAATTTGTCGGTATGAAATATTTTGAAATGATTCATTTGTCTTCCTATGCCACTGTTATGTATGCATCTTGATCTGGCGCCTGGTAGTACTTGTGCCCAATTCTCGGTAAAAAAAAAAGGGGAAATTAATATTGTTATTATTTCTTACGGAGTGTCCACATCAGCCACATATACAAACAACCAAGAGATGGACACGAGTCACTGCTGTTAGCTAGTTAATACTCTCCCTCGCCCAAGAATACCATCAACACCAACACCACAAATTCTACACTGACACTTCATATATTTTGTTTAAGGTGTAGAAGTTGTTTTTTTTTTTTTTACGGGGATTAGCCCACCCGGGCACAGGTCATTGACCCACATCAGGGTCTAGGGGGGGGGGGGGGGGCGAAAATGTAATAATAATAATAATTCATAGTAAATAAAATTTATAATAAAAAGTATAATAAAATATTAATGGTAATGGTAATAATAATAATAACAACAACACTGTGATAATAATAAATACAAAGAAATGCAAGAATGAAAAAAATCAACAGTGAGAAACGCTATATATGTATGTTGTTTTGTCATGTAATAGAAACAATTGAGACCCTACAATTGTGTGTAAATGAGGCAGAAAGTCAGACCAGCAACCTGGGACTTGGTCACAATTTTCGTGATGCCATATGGCAGCAGGGTCTACCATTAGACAACACATTATGCTTCCAATACCTTCCCAGGCGGTAGTACCTCCCTGTTTGGTAGCTGCCTACTACCTACTACCTCAGTTGTCGCCAACACAACAACCACACCCTAAGTTAAAGAGTTGTAAGACCCATTGTCAAGGAATAATCAAAGAAGATCGGACAACTCGCCAACTGCACTGGCTAACCATTACCCCGATTAACATCCAGGTCCCCAATTACTGCTGGGTAGACAGAGGCAAATGGCGTAAAGAAATTTGCCTATAGTTTCACCCTGCCCACACACGTCAAAATACAAAATCAACTCTCCATATGTCTGACTGCTGGTTGAAAGAAAAAACTATCACTCACACACACACACACACACACACACACACACACACCAAAGATCATTTGTATCCCACCAACAGAAAAAAAAATACAGCGGCAGTCCTATAAAGTTCACATATGTCTTAAATATAACGTACCTTTAAAAAAATCATTTATAACTCACTTAATTTCGACTCTAGATGCTTTTTACAATTAACTTAAGACACTCCAGAACTAGTAACATAATCGTCAATAATCACAAAACACCCTATAATCTAGAACTACCGAGATATATAACTCTAGTAGACGTATAACGAAAATACCTTAGAACTGTGAGAATGTTAACAATAAACGAATCATATACAACGAAGAAAATTATGACCTTCAGTGATTTCCTTTGGCTGCAACTCTTACAACGTGAAAACTTTGATAACCGGACTCCAGAATTAGGGCCTCGATAACAATGTAACTTTTAACCCTCGGGATGTCGTAATCATAATAGAAATGGACTTAGGTATTCAAGAATTATCACTGTCCAGAACCCTGTTATTGTGTGAGAGAGAGAGAGAGAGAGAGAGAGAGAGAGAGAGAGAGAGAGAGAGAGAGAGAGATTCAGGTAAAGGACATGCATTAAGAATACTCCGTTATATACAGTGCATGCGTGTCCAAGGCATCATTTATGCTCTGGTGTTAAGCATCCATTGTAAACAACCAAAGAGTGTATGTCCTGAGCACGTAGCCATGGTAACATTTCCGCGGTATAATCTATGTTTTAGAAGTGTGTGTGTGTCCTAAGTATAGATGTCCAAGGTGCTCTACATAACTCCTCAGAAATTGTCCCGATTACATAACTAAGCTACAGTGATAAACAATATTAGTGTTGCCATCTGTCAGAAATGTCACGTCGTCTCAAAAGTGGTGACACAAAACCATGGAACACCATTCTGACGTTCACTCATAGGTACTCATTCTACTTTGACGTCACTCGAAAGTTCTCAATCTACTCTGACGTCACTCGTAGATCCTCATTCTATACTCTGACGTCACTCATAGATCCTCATTCTATACTCTGACGTCACTCGTAGATCCCCATTCGACTCTGACCTCACGCGTAGGTCCTCATTCTACTCTGACGTTAAGCGTAGGTCATCATTCTCCCAGCAGTCAAAAAATGAAATAAAATAAAATAAGAACAAGATCTGGCCACGAGGCTGTACTGTATTATAGTTAAGGGGACAGACGTAGCTCCATTCAGGTGTCAACTAAAGTGTCTGTCTGTGCCTGTGGAGGTCATATTATGTCGAAAGGTCATCTGTCTTGGAGGTCATGTGTCCTGGAGGTCATGTGTCCTGGTGGTCATGTGTCCTGGAGATCATGTGTGCTGGAGGTCATGTGTGCTGGAGGTCATGTGTGCTGGAGGTCATGTGTCCTGGAGGTCATGTGTGCTGGAGGTCATGTGTGCTGGAGGTCATGTGTGCTGGAGGTTCATGTGTCCTGGAGATCATGTGTGCTGGAGGTCATGTGTGCTGGAGGTCATGTATCCTGGAGGTCATGTATCCTGGAGGTCATGTGTACAGTATATAAGCCATGCTATACAAATAAATAAAACTTAAGCTGTAATTCGTGACTCGTAAAAAAAAAAATAATAATATTGACTACGTTTGTAAGATAAAAATCAACATAATTTCTCATTCAGTGAAAAAAAAAACTCAATTCATTTTTCCTGCTTCTGTCAGTCACACGATAACTAAGACAAGTAGTACTTATGTCCTTCCTTCAGTGACATAAAAAAATAACAAATTTATTACGCTAACGAGTAGAATTAAACATAAAATAACCAATTTATCTCTATTGGACAGGATATGTTAAAGAATGCTCTATATTACGACAGCTTTCGAGAGAATATAGCGAGGATAAAGTCAGCCAACAAAGAGGAAAACTGAGATAAGCAGGTGTGTGTGTGTGTGTGTGTGTGTGTGTGTGTGTGTGTGTGTGTGTGTGTGTGTGTGTGTGTGTGTGTGTGTGTGTCTGTGTGTGTGTGTGTGTGTGTCTGTGTGTGTGTGTGTGTCTGTCTGTCTGTCTGTGTGTGTGTCTGTGTGTGTGTGTGTGTGTGTGTGTGTGTCTGTCTGTGTGTGTGTCTGTGTGTGTGTGTGTGTGTCTGTCTGTCTGTGTGTGTGTGTGTCTGTGTGTGTGTGTGTGTGTCTGTGTGTGTGTGTCTGTGTGTGTGTGTCTGTCTGTGTGTGTGTGTCTGTTTGTGTGTGTGTGTCTGTGTGTGTGTATATGTGTGTGTGTGTGTGTGTCTGTGTGTGTGTGTCTGTCTGTTTGTGTGTCTGTGTGTGTGTGTGTGTCTGTCTGTCTGTGTGTGTGTGTGTGTCTGTGTGTGTGTGTGTGTGTCTGTGTGTGTGTGTCTGTGTGTGTGTGTCTGTGTGTGTGTGTCTGTCTGTGTGTGTGTGTGTGTCTGTCTGTGTGTGTGTCTGTCTGTGTGTGTGTCTGTTTGTGTGTGTGTGTCTGTTTGTGTGTGTGTGTGTGTGTGTCTGTGTCTGCGTGTGTGTGTGTGTCTGTGTCTGTGTGTCTGTGTGTGTGTGTGTGTGTGTGTGTGTGTGTGTGTCTGTGTGTGTGTGTGTGTGTCTGTCTGTGTGTGTGTGTGTGTGTGTGTGTGTCTGTGTGTGTGTGTGTGTGTGTGTGTGCTTGGTGAGGTGGGTGTCGTTGGATAATGTGATGGGATAAGTTATCGGGTTGAAGATAGCAAACGTCCCGCCGCACTGTTGAGTTGTCATTTGGCATCCTGGCTCACCGGCCTTGAATATTGTGTGTGTGTGTGTCTGTGTGTGTGTCTGTGTGTGTGAGTGTGTGTCTGTGTCTGTCTGTGTGTGTCTGTGTCTGTGTGTGTGTCTGTGTGTGTGTGTGTGTGTGTGTGTGTGTGTGTGTGTCTGTGTGTGTGTGTCTGTGTGTGTGTGTGTGTGTGACGGGTGTTCATCGACGGAGGAAAGTGACAGAGATGAAAAAGGAGTGTAACTTGAAGAGGGGAAAGGAGACAACTGTAGCAGGGAAAGGAAACAGTGCAACAGGAGAGAGAGAGAGAGAGAGAGAGAGAGAGAGAGAGAGAGAGAGAGAGAGAGAGAGGATCATGGTCTTATCTGACCATCTCTGAACTTCGTGCGCCGCCGTCACTGATATCAAGCTCAATCACAGTGTTGGGGAGGACTCAAGCGAAAAGGTTGTGACGCTGTGGGAGGCTCAGATATTAAATATGAAGAGCCAGGCTCATGCAATACACAATAATAAATACTACAAGGAGAACTGTGACAGCAGAGCTCAGTAAAGAGTGAGAAAATGAGCATTAGTCAGACCGCACACAGACCACAGGCTGGGCGTTGGTAACCATGGAGAGAGCGTCTCTGGCTCACCTGACACGCCCCTGGCCCACCGCTCGACTTCCACTCCGCCTCCTAAATCGCTCTCGACCAATCAGAACCTTCGGTTCATGAAGCTCCACCTTCCCTCACTCTACAACCAGTAGCGCAAGCTCCCCGCTGCTATTCAGCAGCCAATGGTCGGCCCCTCTGCCCCCGGCGCTTCTCCTTGGTATAAATTCTGGAGCGACCACTGTAGTATTACATTATCCATTTGGTGACGGTCGAGAGCTTAACCATGGTAGCGTCTCCTCCAAACGTGTCAGGCGTTGGTGCCAATTTCACACCAGGTGCTCTGGGTTCTGCCTTCACACCGTTGTCTCGAGTGCCTCCTGCCTTCCCTCTATTCCTGCCGTCAGTGAGCGGTGGCAGTGTTAAGCAGCCGATGCCCCCTCTAGGGGTGGACCCCAGGGTGATGGGGATGCTGCACAATTACCATTCTCTGGGTCAGCTGCCGTGGGCGGCTCTGGGTGCTGGCGACCTGGCCCTCAACCGTCTCCTGTTGACTCCTGGAGGCCGCCTCAGCCGACCCAAGAAGCGCTACATCTGCAAGTATTGTCAACGGGAGTTTACCAAGAGCTACAACCTGCTGATCCACGAGAGAACACACACGGACGAGCGGCCCTTCCCCTGCGACATCTGCGGCAAGGCCTTCAGGAGACAAGACCACCTCCGCGACCACAAGTACATCCACAGCAAGGAGAAGCCCTTCAAGTGTGAGGTGTGTGGCAAGGGGTTCTGTCAGGCGCGCACCCTGGCAGTCCACAAGGCCCAGCACGCCCACGACTCCACCCCGCCCACGCCCATCCTCACACCCCCTTCACCACGTATATCTCCCGCCCTACCCACCTGTGACTCCCATGATACTGACGAAGTGGTTGACGTGCTTCACTGTGACGATGACGACGTGGTAGAAGACGACGTGATGCAAACAGTGACAGAGGAGGACGAGGAGCTGCCTGTGGTAGTGCCACCTCCCAAGAGACTCGGCTTCTCCATCGCCGACATCATGAGAAGATAAACTCCGCCTCATCCTCGACACACCCGTGTACTCCAGTGCCTTATTATATTATTTCCAAGCTTTAATACCATACTGTATATATTGTACAAACTGAATATATTTATTATTAAAATGTTTTGCTTACTAATATGTTTAAGATAATATCCTTTACCTTCCTCTTTATGTTGTTCCCTCTGAATTGATTTACTTGTGATTTTAATAAATATTTTAAGTATACCAAACAAACTGCTGGATGAAGACAACTTATCGACAATGAGGTAAAAACATTCATACATGATAAAATAAGTTGGTGAAACTTGAGCAAATACATAATGATCAAGTACACGAGAATGATAACAATGAAAACAACTGACCAAACCTTTACAAAAACAAAAGTTGGTAATAATAACAACTGGTAACTCTTCTTATAAATAAATACCATAATAATTAATGAGAGACAAACACTGATAACACACTACAATGTATGACAAAATTAACCAAATAATGACCGGAAAATAAAGTAGTATTTTCCTGGTACAGTGTGTGTGAGGGGGTTCGTAAGAGTGACTAAAGCTCAGCACACAAAGATTAATCAGAATCTGGAGGACATTATGATTGTAGGAATAAATTAGACATAAGACAACGTGAAATAAACTTGTAACATCGTCTATGCTCACAAAAAGAAAATACTTTGAAACATAAAGAATAAAACAATAATAAATAAAAAAAGAAAAGTCATGAAACAGCAACAAACGTTTCAACTACAGTGGTGATGATGTAAACTTTTGACACCCTGACAGCAGGAGCCTGAGTTTCAGCTTCAGGGCATGACCTAAGAGTTTCAGAGCCTTACTTCAAGCTTCAACATTAATGAGGGTCAGAGCCTTTTTTCAAGCTCCACCACTAATGGGTTTCAGAGTCTCACCACTAATAGGTTTCAGAGCCTCGCCACTAATGGATTTCAGAGCCTCATTTCAAGATTCAGCATTAATGAGTTTCAGCTTCAGGGCGTGAATCGGAGTTTCCGAACCTAAGTGTCTCTCACAGATTTCAAGCTGAATTTCAGAATTAACACCTGTTTTAGAAATACATATGAGTATTTGAACATTGAATGTGGGTTTGTGAACATTGAGTGTGGGTGTATGAACATTGGGTGTGGGTGTATGAACATTGAGCATGGGTGTGTAAACATTGACTGTGGGTGTATGAACATTGATTGTGGGCGTATAAACATTGAGTGTGGGTGTATGAAAATTGAGTGTGGGTGTATGAACATTGAGTGTGGGTGTGAACATTGAGTGTGGGTGTATGAACAGTGAGTGTGGGTTTTTGAACAGTGGGTGTAGGTTTTTGAGCATTGACTGTGGGTATGTAAACATTGAGTGCAGGCGTGTAAACAAAAGATACAGGGAAGAGCAGAAAGAGAGAAGGGAAAACGGAGGAGGAGGAGGAGGAGAAAGAAGGAAAGGAAGGAGAAAGATGGAAAGAGAAGGAGGGAAGGAGGAGGTGGAAGAAGAGGAAATTAAACTTCAAAAAAGCCATCATAAACACCAGGCTCTACAAAGTGAACACAAGGTGACTGATGAAACATAAACACGAAGGAATAACGAACAGAGAAGACAATGAACACAGTGAAAAGGAGACAATGAACACAGTGAACAGGAGACAATGAACACAGTGAACCGGAGTCAGTGAACACAGGAGACAATGAACACAGAAGGCAAGGAACAGAGAAGACAAGGAACACAGTGAACACAGAAGGCAAGGAACAGAGAAGACAATGAACAAAGGACACAATAGGCAAGAAACACACAGAACACAAGACAACGAACACAGGAAGCAGAGAACACAAGACAAGGAAGCCAATGAAGACAGGAGGCAGAAAATAATAAAAACAGGACACACAAGACAAGATACAAAGATATCCGGAAATGCTGTACCAGGAGCCGGATGTGATACTGAGCGGAAGTGTGTGATGTTGACCCAGCAGGCTTCCTCCTCCCACTGATAAGCTGGGCGTCAGGGGGCCAAGTAGTTCTGTTATCGCGATAAGATTTGATCAGAGGGTTAGTTACTTATTTATTGGTGCTTGTCATCGCGCGCGTGTGTGTGTGTGTGTGTGGGGGGGGGGGGGGGGGAACAGCACCACCATCGCCACCACCGGCAGGAGCGCCAACACATGCGTAATCAGGGCTGGCAGGGGCCTCCAACACACACACACACAAGCCTGGCCTCCCACCACAAGATAGTTCGAGGCAGGATAGCAATATATCCCCCCCACCCCCCCTGTGGTGGTGTATATATTTGCGAGGCCAGTTTGGGTGTTTATAACAAGCTGGTGGTGATAGTGTTATACTACTGGTACTGACTCACACTACAAGCTGGTGGTGATAGAGTTATACTACTGGTACTGACTCACACTACAAGCTGGTGGTGATAGTGTTATACTACTGGTACTGACTCACACTACAAGCTGGTGGTGATAGTTATACTACTGGTACTGACTCACACTACAAGCTGGTGGTGATAGTGTTATACTACTGGTACTGACTCACACTACAAGCTGGTGGTGATAGTGTTATACTACTGGTACTGACTCACACTACAAGCTGGTGGTGATAGAGTTATACTACTGGTACTGACTCACACTACAAGCTGGTGGTGATAGTTATACTACTGGTACTGACTCACACTACAAGCTGGTGGTGATAGTTATACTACTGGTACTGACTCACTACAAGCTGGTGATAGTTATACTACTAGTACTGACTCACACCGGGATCGATAGACAACCAACCCAGTAACATAGTCAGCACTGCACACACACACCACACACACCACATTAAAAAATACAATAAAAAAAAACACATTTGAAAAAGAAATCTAATATTTTTTCCTCAAACCAAACTGTTCCATTAATGATATACAAGAGAAACGAAATGTGTAATATTGTTTCAACAGTAAAACAGAAAAAACAGAGCCACAATTACTATCCCATACAGGTTTTGACTATCCTGTGCTAATGGCCCCTGTAACTTAGGTTAATATTCACCAGTGTATTTTATCAGGCTAGGGATAACTTCAGACAATGTTAAACTACGAGCCTCGGCGGACACAACACGAGAAACAAGCACTCAACTTTACTATAGTCACTTAATTACTGCCTAAACACACACACACACACACACACACATACAGCATACTCGTAAAAAACAATCAGTAATTACATCTGGAATATACTGTTTATATATATATATATGCTGAACTATACTCGTATATTCTCAAGTGACACCATATACGATATCTAACTCACTTACAATACTATATAACTCACAACACTATATGACTCACTTACAATACTATATAACTCACTTACAACACTATATATCTCACTTACAATACTATATAACTCACTTACAATACTATATAACTCACTTACAATACTATATAACTCACTTACAATACTATATATCTCACTGACAATACTATATAACTCACTTACAACACTATATAACTCACTTACAACACTAAATGACTCACTTACAATACTATATAACTCACTTACAATACTATATAATTCTCTTGCAATACTGTATAACTCTTACAATACTATATAACTCACCTACAACACTATATAACTCACTTACAATACTATATAACTCACTTACAACACTAAGTGACTCACTTACAATACTATATAACTCACTTACAATACTATATAACTCACTTACAATACTATATAACTCTCTTACAATACTGTATAACTCTTACAATACTATATCTCACCTACAACACTATATAACTCACTTACAATAGTATATAACTCAATTACAATACTATATAACTCACTTACAACACTAAATGACTCACTTACAATCCCATATAACTCACTTACAATGCTATATAACTCTCTTACAATGCTATATAACTCTCTTACAATACTATATAACTCTTACAATACTATATAACTCACCTACAACACTATATAACTCACTTACAATACTATATAACTCACTTACAATACTATATAACTCACTTACAACACTAAATGACTCACTTACAATCCCATATAACTCACAATGCTATATAACTCTCTTACAATACTATATAACTCTTACAATATTATATAACTCACCTACAACACTATATAACTCACTTACAATACTATATAACTCACAACACTAAATGACTCACTTACAATCCCATATAACTCACTTACAATAGTGTATGACACTATACAACTCTCTTACAATAGTATATGACTCACTTACAATAGTATATGACTCACTTACAATACTATATGACTCACTTATAATACTATATGACTCACTTATAATACGATATAATATTTCTCATCCTGACCATCACGGGGCAAAGATTTTAACGATATATGGGACAGGTGTAGAAAATATTCCTCAATTATCCTCAGTCGTGTTAGGGAGTGAGGAGCCAGGCGAGGTGAGAGCCAAGAGTGGGCAGGAAACGATGATCTAGTCACAGGAAAGAAGATAAAATAAACCAAGTCTCAGTTTTACTTAAAAGGTCTTAATAATGGCAGTGTGATTTACGGTGTAATTTGCGGCCATATATAAACTTGAAAATATAAGTTAGGTATAAGGTATAAGGATAAACTTTTATATACCATATTTACTAGTCAAGATAAAGATATAAGTTAGGTATAAGGAATGATTTAAGCGGTGACTTCTAAAACCATGAAGGCATCTTTGGGGTAATTTAAGCGGCGACTTCTAAAATCATGAAGACATCTTGGAGGTGATTTAAGCGGCGACTTCTAAAACCATGAAGGCATCTTTGGGGTAATTTAAGCGGCGACTTCTAAAAACATGGAGGTGTCTTGGGGTAAAAAAAGGAGGTTCTGAATTTCATGGAGCTACTACCGATGTCTTGGCGTGCTTAAGACGCTTCCCCTTTGGTTCTCGAGGGAAGGACAGTACTCATCTAGGTTCTATATCCTTAAGCACTGATTCCACTAAGGTGACCAAGAACTGGGCTAGATATTATGTTGGGAAGAGTTGACCCCAAAAAAATTCTCGGTGAATCTGTCAGCTAACCTAACCTAACCTAACCAAACACCAATTTTAATCTTAATTCCGGAGTACCTGAGGCAAAGGACCACCGCCATAGTACTGTGAACAATTAGGCAGTTAGCCAATTAGGAGAAGAAGGTGTACACAAAAGAACACGATTCCCCTACAGAGTGAAGCACCCGGCCAGTGAGCACTTAACCTTGTATTAGTGAAGGTAACCCTCACCCACGGACAACCTGTGATTAAGCAATTAATAAAAGACACTGCCAGAGGGAAGGAATCGCTTATTTGTTCGATCTCACGGCAAGTGTGTAAACATATGAGAGAGAGAGAGAGAGAGAGAGAGAGAGAGAGAGAGAGAGAGAGCCTGCTGGGCACCACGTTCATCTAACACAGTATAGGATGTAACATTTGATTAATCTTTAACACGGGATACAGTGATTATCATAACTTGGTGTTTGCTGCGGATCACTTCTCTTGAGATAATATTTGTTCAGAAGTATAAAAGAGTAATCCAGGAGATCTTGGCTTTATGTTTCAAGTGAGGAAGTCAATCGTAAACACCGTCACTTGGGACACCCCCGTTGGCTCGCGTCTTCTTATAGAACTACATGTACAATTTTCTCTTGTTATTACAGGAAAGAACTATTGATAACTTATCTTATCTTTTAACTGAAAGTCAGACGAAAAATACACCAGCAATAGTCGGTTGTGTGAAAATGTCAAGTACCAGTGACGCACTACCTCGGGGTGTATAAGGCTATCACTTATTACCGCCTACACTCGCGTGGTTTTCTAATAAAAATATGTACCAAAACAAAACTAATACACGAGAAATGACTTATTTTTTGTCTAGTATTTCTTACTTTATCTTTTCATACTCTCATCCTATCCTTGTGTGTTCTCTATGTTTAAGACCTTGTTCTTCAGAGTGATGAGTATGTAAGATAACACACACACACACACACACACACACACACACACACACACACACACACACACCTCTCGTGGCGAAAAAAATAAATAAGTCTTTTCAAACCGGAGGAAATTATACAAAATACAATAAAAATAAATTATTGGATCACCTGAAGAATCACCATACCACCTTATACTTCACCCAATGATCAAACAGGTGTACAAATGTCATCATATAAATTAATAATACACATGAAGAATCCTAAAAAAAAAAATCACACTAAACTATTAACGGAGAACTAGGAGTAACAGGTCACCTCTCCTTAACAAGCAATAGAAGACAATAAAACAAAGTAACAAAAGTAAGAGTGACTTAGCAGGTGCCTGAGGGAGAGAGGGTACAAGAACACATCACTTGACGCACCACAACACAATGTATATCACCAGCAGGCAGGTAACCAGAGCTGGTCTGTTAACCTTCTTTTTGCACAATGGTAAAAACGACACGGTTCAAATTGACCCAGATTCGTGGGTTATTGAAGTCAGAGGCAAGATTAAATGTGGTGAATATCGGTAAATGAGTTGCGTGTCTTGGCGTTTCTTACTCGTGTGTGGATCAGTGTGTGTGTGTGTGTGTGTGTGTGTGTGTGTGTGTGTGTGTGTGTGTGTGTGTGTATTTTTGTAGTATTACGTCGTGTGATAATGTGGATGATGACAATTCGAAAATCTTATCACATAAAGGCACAACAGCCGACGACTAGAAATGTGGCTACAAAACCCATTTAATAATAATAATAAAGGTGGCAATTTATAACCGTGTGGTGATAAATGGCCAGAGAGCTTTTGTTAACGGGGTAAAATCTAACGATACATAATTTTATCAACAGTAGAAGGAGAATATCAAACAAACTTCTTCCCTTTCTAAGACCCCGACAGCACTTATAACTTCAGACCCACGAGAGGAAACACCTATATGCCTCTCTATATCACCAATTAGGCAAATCTCTCAGGCACGGGAAGGTCACATGATAAGAAAGACGGAAGAAATAGTAGTCACAGAATCCGAAGAGAGAAACAAAGCGTCTCTCTCTCTCTCTCTCTCTCTCTCTCTCTCTCTCTCTCTCTCTCTTAGGACTCGGGGAATTCAACGTACCTGTCCAACACTCACTTGACACACCCACCGCCCCTCAAGGACACCCAGTTACTCAGACAATGACTTTTTCATTCGGCCGCAAAACCTGAACTACATCTCTCGCCCAGGTAAAAATTTCTACAGGTTTTACACACCGCCTGAAACCCCACCTTACGGCGCTCCAGCTGCACTTATCAACACTATAAATAGAAATGAGATAAGAGACATCCCAAGTAATGTATTGTATGCTACCTGTATCTCTTCTTCCTCGTTACACAACCAACACTCGAGCATTAGTCCACACGATGATAAATTCTAAGGACTCATTACGGAATTTTAAAACGATAATTTATGGGGGAAAAATTACAATAAAATAAAAATAATAAAAACGAAAACGACAGGAAAAAGCATTTATTTTTTTAATATTATTTAGAGAATACAGTTTAAAGTTACCTTCAACTACACCACTTAAGAGACACCTGGTTCAGACACTGGCCTAGACCTCTTACGATATACTTTAGAGGAGTGTCTTTTTAAGTATAGGTCTAGAGCAGGGGTTCTCAACCGGGGGGGAATTTCCCCCCCTCGGGTTTTCAGGGGGGGGAAAACTGATACTAATATGGAAAAAATAAAGGATTTTCAGTATTATATGCATATTATTTGGAATGCACTTTTTGAGGCAGACAATCTTGGAAAGGAAGGGGAATGACATTCTGACATATGGTGAAAGGGGTGCATGGGGCAAAAAAGGTTGAGAACCACTGGTCTAGAGGATCTATCTATACACCCACTCAAAAGTATGAATTTGTGGGACTAAGAGGATCAAAAAGGGACACGACACACACACACACACGCACACACACACACACACACACACACACACACACACAGTGGGTCGGCTTCGCACCTGACTACAAAATAACACAACACTACCCAGCAGAGTGAGGTACTGTGACACCACCCCACACCACACGGTGTCCCCATGACCACGTGAGGTCCTTCATCTCAACACCTACGGACGAGTTACTGCACTATGTGAACACCACACCATCCGGTGCCTCCATGACCACGTGAGGTCCTTCATCTCAACATTTATGGACGAGTTACTGAACCACGTGTCCTATGTGACCTGACACAGTATGGCAAGAGACCAGCCCGGGCCATCAACTGTAAACTATAATAATTTGTATGTTCAATTCATGTTCCTTCTTTTTTCAGTAATGAAAGCTTTTGTTAAACGACCCACCCACCCCATGTCTTTGTATGTAAGAAGTCATTTTTGTCTAATGTATATTTTCAGACTTAGGGCTGCAGAACTTTCTCAATAAAGCGTTAATTAATTATTATTATTATCATTATTTACACACACACACACACACACATACACGCACACACACACACACACACACACACACAGTAAACACTGCTCCTTACACTGTCACTATGTTGAAATGAACTGTAGTTTGAGCTTTTCCCCATCTAGTTATTATATGTCTCATTTGTGTCACTTATGTTACTTGTATATTATTTGTAATTCGTAACCCATTCCCCAAATATGTAACTGTATATTTTCAGCCTTCTGGCTGCCAAGCTCTTTCAATAAACCGTTAATTATTATTATTATTATTACACACATACACGCACACACACACACACACTATTAAAAAAAATCAATAATCATTTAAATTTTCATATTATATTTCTATATTTAAATAGAATATGATTTTAACATAGCGTCGTACTGAAATAATTAGGACTAAGTCGTTACGAATGATCTTAATGTCTGTTCAGATCGATAGATGGTTATCAAAAGACTAAAACAAACGGGTGTTATCAAGACAGGTATACCGTAGTGTTGTACTGTACCCTGGTCACTGCTGCGCACAATACACGGCTACATATTACTACCCACCGTGTATAGCATAAGAGGTGTATGGTGATTAAACACCATAAATTAGTCACTGTAGGTTTAGTTCAGCTTAATAGCTTATTATCCCAAGACAAAAATTCATATGAGAAATTAAATTTATCTTATGACTCGTTTCCTACTGACGAATACACAGGTTACCATCATCTATAGAAACGTCTTCCTTCGTCAGATAAAACTATAAATAACTACATGACTAACCCAGAGACAACGCTAGTTACAGGTCTACACAACGCTACAGCTACAGGTCTACACAACGCTACAGCTACAAGTCTAAACAACGCTACAGCTACAAGTCTAAACAACGCTACAGCTACAAGTCTACACAACGCTACAGCTACAGGTCTACACAACGCTACAGCTACAAGTCTAAACAACGCTACAGCTACAAGTCTAAACAACGCTACAGCTACAAGTCTACACAACGCTACAGCTACAGGTCTACACAACGCTACAGCTACAAGTCTAAACAACCCTACAGCTACAAGTCTAAACAACGCTACAGCTACACGTCTACACAACGCTACAGCTACAGGTCTACACAACGCTACAGCTACAAGTCTAAACAACGCTACAGCTACAAGTCTAAACAACGCTACAGCTACAAGTCTAAACAACGCTACAGCTACAAGTCTACACAACGCTACAGCTACAGGTCTACACAACGCTACAGCTACAAGTCTAAACAACGCTACAGCTACAGGTCTACACAACGCTACAGCTACAAGTCTAAACAACGCTACAGCTACAAGTCTAAACAACGCTACAGCTACAAGTCTAAACAACGCTACAGCTACAAGTCTAAACAACGCTACAGCTACAGGTCTACACAACGCTACAGCTACAGGTCTAAACAACGCTACAGCTACAGGTCTACACAACGCTACAGCTACAAGTCTAAACAACGCTACAGCTACAGCTCTACACAACGCTACAGCTACAGGTCTACACAACGCTACAGCTACAAGTCTAAACAACGCTACAGCTACAGGTCTACACAACGCTACAGCTACAAGTCTAAACAACGCTACAGCTACAAGTCTAAACAACGCTACAGCTACAGGTCTACACAACGCTACAGCTACAGCTCTACACAACGCTACAGCTACAAGTCTAAACAACGCTACAGCTACAGGTCTACACAACGCTACAGCTACAAGTCTAAACAACGCTACAGCTACAGGTCTACACAACGCTACAGCTACAAGTCTAAACAACGCTACAGCTACAGCTCTACACAACGCTACAGCTACAAGTCTAAACAACGCTACAGCTACAGGTCTACACAACGCTACAGCTACAAGTCTAAACAACGCTACAGCTACAGCTCTACACAACGCTACAGCTACAAGTCTAAACAACGCTACAGCTACAGGTCTACACAACGCTACAGCTACAAGTCTAAACAACGCTACAGCTACAGGTCTACACAACGCTACAGCTACAAGTCTACACAACGCTACAGCTACAGGTCTACACAACGCTACAGCTACAAGTCTAAACAACGCTACAGGTCTACACAACACCGTCTGGCCACCTTAACTTTCCCAGGATGTCATCGGTCGCTGGAATCTTAAAAGTATACCTTCGCTTACGTCTCAATTACACCCATCCACGCCGCCCACGCCCACAATTTGACCTTAGGCCGCCCACATGCCACCCGCTATTGTTCATCTCCTCGCGCTGGTAAGAGTGTATAGGGAAGGTCTCACCATTCCAGAATAAAATAACAAAACACAAAAATAAATAACTCCGTAAACCACAGCATCAATTAACCATCATTACCATAAGAGTAAAACAAATAATTATTTCCCTTTAATAATGAACCATATACCACACCTGTATAAAAATGGTAATTATAAAAAAATGAGGTAACAGGTAGGTGGAATGAGTGGGGAAGGGAATGACAGATAACTCTACAGTGCCCTCAAACAGCTGATTATAGTGAAATCGTATCTCTGTCATCATGATCGTCTTCTAAGGTGAGTGAGTGGACAGCAGAACGGTGGGTAGTGTTGGGTGCTAGGATAGACGGTGGGTAGTGTTGGGTGCTAGGATAGAGGGTGGGTAGTACTGGGTGCTGGGGAAGAGGGTGGGTAGTACTGGGTGCTGGGGGAGAGGGTGGGTGGTACTGGGTGCTGGGGGAGAGGGTGGGTGGTACTGGGTGCTGGGGGAGAGGGTGGGTGGTACTGGGTGCTGGGGGAGAGGGTGGGGAGTACTGGGTGCTGGGGGAGAGGGTGGGTGGTACTGGGTGCTGGGGGAGAGGGTGGGGAGTACTGGGTGCTGGGGGAGAGGGTGGGTGGTACTGGGTGCTGGGGGAGAGGGTGGGTAGTACTGGGTGCTGGGGGAGAGGGTGGGGAGTACTGGGTGCTGGGGAAGAGTGTGCGGAGTACTGGGTGCTGGGGGAGAGGGTGGGTGGTACTGGGTGCTGGGGGAGAGGGTGGGTGGTACTGGGTGCTGGGGGAGAGGGTGGGTGGTACTGGGTGCTGGGGGAGAGGGTGGGGAGTACTGGGTGCTGGGGGAGAGGGTGGGTGGTACTGGGTGCTGGGGGAGAGGGTGGGGAGTACTGGGTGCTGGGGGAGAGGGTGGGTGGTACTGGGTGCTGGGGGAGAGGGTGGGGAGTACTGGGTGCTGGGGGAGAGGGTGGGTAGTACTGGGTGCTTGGAGAGAGGGTGGGTAGTACTGGGTGCTGGGGGAGAGAGTGGGGAGTACTGGGTGCTGGGGGAGAGGGTAGGTAGTACTGGGTGCTTGGAGAGAGGGTGGGTAGTACTGGGTGCTGGGGGAGAGGGTGGGTGGTACTGGGTGCTGGGGGAGAGGGTGGGTGGTAAAGGGCGGTGGAGAGGATGGTAAGCCTGGGTGGGGGAGAGGGAGGGTAGATCATGCATTGTGTTTGCGTAGAAATATATTTGTTCGAATATGTATCCATTAAACTCTACGGGTTTCTAATTTCCTGTTTTCTATTGATCAGTCAGGTGTGTGTGTGTGTGTGTGTGTGTGTGTGTGTGTGTGTGTGTCGTGATGATAATAATAATATTTAACAAACAGATTAAAAGAGGATAAAATGACCAAGAAAAAACTAGATAATAAAAAAAATAAGAAAAATTACTATTGAATAAAAAGAAATATTGTAACAAACAACATCATCACTTTAATAAGTAAATAAAAACAAGAAAGAAAAGGTTAAACAAAATGTATCCAAATAAAACAGTCATTAACCTCTAACACACCAACAGCGAAGAAAAAAAACAAAATTTATTCCAAATTTTCAACCATAATGACATTTTACTTTTTTCTCAGAAATTTCAAAATTATTACAATCGCATCTAACAATATATCCCTGTAAATACATAATGTATAAGTCACTACGATGACCCTAATACACCATCAAGTATAAGAGACGACGCAAGGTATAACGGAGGGAGGAGGTCTCACTCTCTCTACCCAAGCATTCCCACGTCTCCTCACCAACCAACTCTCCTTCATCGGTAGTGGATTTACGTCAAGGTTTCCAACTTTGCAGAAATTTCCATGATAATTATAAATGAGAAAGAACATCCCAATAATATTTCATTGGGATCCAGCACCCGGTAATACTAGGCACTAAAAATTCCTTCCGAATGGTTCCTTAGGGATAGGTTGAATCACCCAGATTTTTATACCTGAGGAAGTCAAGGTCGCTGGTGAAATAACATCAAGTACAAGAATAAATATCATTAATATCATTATACACAAAGATAAATACGCTGTAATGATTTATGTACGCATTGTGGCCATGATCTAGAGGGAGTTTAATCATTTATTACCTCTAAATTATGATAACTATGTGAAGTAGTGAAGCTAAAGTCAGGGACAGTGTGAGGGTACGGGACGAAGCTCAGCTGTGGTCGTGGGAAAATCGGTTGAGGCATGTAATGGTCACTTCACGCGATGAATCATGTGGCCGACCCACCATCTCGCTCGCCGCCACACACTCTCTTATCCTCCCTAATAAACAATAACTTTCCTTATCCATTACGTCAATACTCCATTATGTTATGTTTTCATCATCTTGAGGTCGATTTTAACACAGGTTCACTTATGTTGGCTGTCACGTAATTTAACGAGAATCAATAATGAAAGTTGCCTCACACTTCAGAATTCGTCTTCAGCTCCCACACACTGAGGTACTACCCAGGAGTTACTTAGATCTACCATCTTTTTCTGGCACCAAATATCTAAGTACAGCATATGTCGACATAGTTCTAGTACAGTAGCATGACTCGCTAAACACCATCACTTTAGACCAAAACATAAAGTATATATAAATAACTACTGATACTTAACACACCTGCCACATTTAACCAATTAATAACTGTAGCAGGTATATCAATGCCATGTATCACTTATAACATCTTTAATATCTACCAAGATAACTCCTCCAGGTACTCAAACTATAAATTAATTTTCTATTATTATTTTTTTTTCTATAATTGTTTTGTCCATTTATTAATAAGTGATTCAATTATACTAGAAAATATTATAAAATTAAATTCTGTGTCTTGTTCTCTTGAGTTTTATTCCGGTTTTGCAGTTCAATGTTTCCTTAGTGTAACAAAGGCTTAATATAGTAAATTGTTGAGATAATAATCCTGCATTTACCATCATTACTGACTCGTGTTTCTCAGTCTTTATGTATAATTTCTCTCTCTATTCTGGATGGGATTTCCTTTTTCGATATTTCTCAGTTTGTCATCGTTTATCTCATTGTTTTGATAATTCTCACGTTACAACGATTCTACTACTCTAAAAGGTTTGTAGTGGCAGTTAATAAAAAGTTGCCATTAACACATAAAACGATCATGTTCCTCTAAATCCGATTATTTTTGTATCACATTTCTTAGTCGTTCTTGTATCGTAGAGGAACTAACTAGTTAATGTACACCTTATGTAGAGTACCAAGGTATAACCATTAATATGAGTATAATTCAGTTATCTTATTGCTATATACTGATTCGGACGACTTACTGGTCAAATGGGCCCCATGCTTAATAGATCTCATTCTACTGGGCCCCAATGTAATAATTCCAATCAGAGTCTATTCTTAGGAGGTGTTGCGGACAAAAACTCACCAGTTAGGTTAGGTTAAGTTAGTTTTGTGTGGTGAGTTTTTGTCCCCCACCTCTGGAAACCCATGCTCGTAGACCCTGATCACAATGTTTAGATCTGAGAGCCAATAAGAATGAAGTGGAGAAGCACACCTTAACGACCATTGACTTAGAGACTTACTGGTGAGATCTGGACGATATGTAATGACAAAATAACAATAATCACATCAGTTAAATACCATTCATATATTTTATATCTTATTTTCTTTCATCAATGAATAACATCTAACGACATAATAAAATATGTCACCTGCACAGTACACAGCAATAACAGTGTAGTCAAATAAGGGGTAAACGCCACAGTAATTAGTACAACCTAACTGCCAATTAACTGGTACTTTTCACAGCAATTATAATTAGTAAAACACATGATGAGAATTGTTACGTTTATAGAATATGGATACATCAGCTGGCCCCATAGTAAGCGAAGCCCCAGGTCGCCTACAGTAAGAGTATTTCAGGCTGTTGAACGCGATGCTGACACACCTGCCCCCACATCTCACAGCTCCTCACCATACAAGTCAAGGATAACTGTGGATTCCTGAGCACTCACACCCCTAAAATTACACACTGAAGTTCTTAAAGAAAAATCATTATTATCCAACGACCCGCCGCTTGATGGTGAAAGGGAAAGAAAAGGAATGGTTTGGACTGTAACTCTAACCACAATGGCCTTAAAACATAACGCTACCGTGATATCTGTTATTAAGCATCACCACACGACCATTTATAAGATTAATAGCGACCTTCACCGTCGTAATTTAGGGTTATCTCAATCTGACTAGAACTGCGCACCTGCCACCTCCTCTATTTCTTTTATCTCGGCTGCAATGTTTTTATTTAACATTACTCACTAAATAATCAGGAAGAATGTTAAGTATACCATCATTAATACCAAGTACTGTCTCAAAGGTTCTCTTCTTCATCTTCAAGAAACTTAATATTACATTAATCTCAAAGTTGATAGCAGGATGATATTAGTGTGAGGAACCTTGATGTCAGTCATGTTCGATTCTTGTCGTCTATAGATATTTAATTGTTTTATGGCGTTTGTTAATTTAAATACTACATAACGTGAACGTGATACCAAACCATCACACGTCTTTACTGAAATATGGAGGAGCTATATATGGCAGAGTAAAAATTGCAACTCAAACAGTATCAAATTTGTTATACAGAAGCCAAGAGTGCAGGTATTGGGACGCGCCTCGGCCATACATCACAGCGCGTAACACAAGTGGCCACTACAGTGATCCTTGTTGCCAGAAGTACGGGACATTAATTCAATTTAAATGACGAGCTTACATCACAGCCATAACATAAATAGCTTTGTAAGATAACTCCCAAGTAGTCTACCTGAAGTACACCATTCAGACCCAATAAATGTTTAAGTGACAGCCAAAATATATCTATACTCAAAATAGCCCTAGACTATAGACTGAAAATTGATAACTGACACACAATCAGATATAGAATCAAAGATAACACAAATATTATAATACCAAATAAAATATCATTGAGAACAAGTATAATTTAATAGACTCAGGCTTAAAAATGTCTCCTTCAGTGTTGGAGCGTAACACGGAAGCATAGCAGGAAGACCCCGTTTTTACACCCCTACCCCGGTAAGTTGACCCGTGGGCCAGCTGGGGGAGCGGCTGACACCCTCGGTATTTATGACTGGACGATGGCTAAGATATATTTCATGCGTGTTGACACTTAATTTAACAAAGTTTATTATAGATAATTCGAATAAAGGTTAATTAAATCTTCGATGATTAAATACCTCCTTGGGAGTTATTCACACGAAATTGAATCTAAATCAATTATAATTAATTTACCTCATAAAAATATAATTGAAAGAAATTAACTTCAAAAGATTATCGACCAATCTAAGCTGAAGATAATTTTTACTTTCTGTTAAACACTTATCTTCTAGATAGTGAAGAAGTCCTTTTCAATAATCAAGAACAGAATAATCTTTAATTGTTGGTGGGCACTTGTAATTAATAAGCTAGTTACGTGCTTAATGAGCTCAGTAGTTGAAGCACCTAACCTAACCTAACCCCCATCAAATTATCTAAAAACGCATAAATTTCTGGAGCACAAAAACATGCCTGCATATGTATGTATGTATGTATGTATGTAAACCTAGACGTCACCGTATGTCTTACCGTTTACCTGTCATCCTCAACAGGTGCGCTCAAATGATATAATGAGACTGACACACCTGTAA